>JAJOZX010004560.1:275000-417538 GCA_023014485.1 Bathynomus jamesi
ATTAATGTGAAAAGATGCCTGAGCATCGAACCGTTGGTATCCCGAGCATGACTTAAAGGGACGAGAAGTGGGACCCCTTTCGGCGTTCCACCCCATCTCCACCCCCAACCACCCTCCACCAGCTACGCTCCCCCGCAAGCCGTTACAGATACAATGGGGTCGTCTGCTGTAAATCTTGTAGAAAATCCATTGTTATGTTTTATATTTGACAAAGTAGATCATATTAGGTCAAACCGTCTTGTATCTGTCTGTCATGATTTTTATGATTCAGAAGAAATAGAACATGCGAGGGTACAATTAAACACCCTGTTCAATGCTACCCTTCCAACTCGTAGAGGTAATTCTAGAAACGAGAATACCCTGAAAGACATTATAAATAAAGTGTCGACCCTCCGGGATAATGAGAACAATATTACCTTTTACGTTACTAACTTCCAAAGAATACCGGTAATCTCTATGGATGACGTAGACGTCTCGGTGCTCCTCAAACAGTACAATGAGGTACAAAAGTCGATAGTTGAACTGAAACACCAACACGTGGTGTCAAATCAGAAAAACGCGATTTCGCTAGAACAATTCCGGTCAGAGTTAGATGCGTTAAAGCCCAGTTACTCGGAAGTAGTTCAGCAAGCCAGATCTCCAAGAAGCGCGTCGGGCAGCGAGGGAAACGAAATCCCCGCCTCCAACTTCCCCCCTGAAGGTGGGGTGGGAACGCAGCATGCAGGGTTAGCGGTCAACCCCCCTCCCGTTCAGGAAAGGACTCCTGCTCCCGATTTCACAATGAGGAACAGGGACGGTCCAATGCCGAGAGACGAGGCATCATTGCAGTTCCCCCCCTCCCACCGAAGAAGGAGGGACACGCGCAGCCGTCAGGTTATAAACACTGCTAACAGACCCTCACCAAGCCACAGAGTAAGGGAGGGGCCTCCTATCCCCCAAAAGTTGTTCTTGTGCCACCCATACCCTAGGCAGGCGAACCCTGCCTCAGGGAGATCGAGGGAGGAGGATGACGGGTGGGTAACTGTTAACAGGCGCCCTTTCCGAAGGTTTCCTCAACCGGTCTCCGCGACGAGGCCACCGATGGGGAATCTCACCCTCTTTGTGTGGCGAATTCAGCTCTCGAACGAGGCAAGCGATATTCGACACATGATGGAAGAAGTCATTGGTGAGCACAGTATATTGATGGTTAATAAACTAAACACGAAATCTCCGTATTATAACTCATTTAAAGTAATAATTAAAGGTGTAAATGCTCATTTCAACCCGTATAATATGAGTCAATGGCTAGACGGTATTATTGTTAAGGAGTTTATTCACTTTTCCAGGAGATTTGATAACAGGCAAAATAATAATAATAATAATAATAATAATAATAATAATAGGCGCCCTAACGGTAATGCCTGAAAGTTGTACTGTGTATAATAATAATAATCTTACTAATAATAAATTCTCTATCAGTCATGGCGGATAACTTGTTGAAAAGAGTCTCATATAATGTAAGGTCAGTGAGGAATTCAACTGTAGATGTTCATAAAATCTGCGACAGTGCAGATTTGATACTCCTGCAGGATCACTTGCTACCTAAGCAAGAGCTAAAATTCCTCTCTACCATCCATGATGACTTTATGTACCATGCGTCATCAGCAGTAGACTTGTCAGATGAATTAATGTAAGGTAGACCTTTTGGTGGTGTTGCTTTCTTAATAAGGGAAAATTTGTCAAAACATATAAAAATTTTAACAAGCGATAATGTAAGGTTGTTAGGCATTGAATTACAAGTGAACAATGATTGCATATTAATTGTAAACTGCTATTTACCATATAACAACGGCAGTTATCTAGATGAATACATTCATTTACTGTACAAAATTAAGTCATTATCAGATAACCCCAAATATTCTAACTGTATAATAATGGGGGACTTTAACGCACATGTGAACTCGGAATTCTTTGTAGAATTGGGTAACATGTGCGAGTCGGCCAATTTAAGTATAACTGATGTAGATGTATTAGGGGTAGCCAGTGATAATTTTACATACGTTAGTGATATGAGTGGTTCCACCAGGTGGATTGATCATTGTCTCACTAGTAATAATCTAAAGGATCGAATTGTTAGAGTTCATATTCTGCATGATTTCCTTCTTTCTGATCATAGACCATTAGAAATATTAATTAACGTTACCAATTTATGCGCAACACGACTTAACAAGAACTCAATAGGTAAGAATAATCGCGTCGATTGGTCCAATGTTACGATGCAGCAGAGGATAGAATACAAAGACAGAACAAGTCACCTCTTTAATAATTTAGAAATTTTTCATTTTGCCTGTAATAATCCTTGCTCAAATGATTCTCACTGTAAACTCATAGATAGGTATTATAGTGAGATAATATCCGTGTTAAGAGAAGCAGGAAGCCCCCTGATTAAATCTTACAACTATCATACTAAGATTATTCCTGGATGGAATGATTTTATTGTCCCCCTGAAGAGGGAGTCGAAAGACGCCTATGATTTGTGGTGCTTTCATGGTAGACCCAGATTAGGACCAGTATACTTGAATATGTGTAGAAGTCGGGGTCAATATAAGGCGGCCATAAGGCGATGAAAACAGGAAGAAGAGTCTATTCGAGCATCAAAAGCCTGTGAAGCTCGCATAAATAACGATAATAACAAATTTTGGAAATTTAAGAATCAAACTGGTGTCAAAAATGTCCTCCCTTCGACAATCGATGGGGTGTCGGGGGAGGATGAAATTGCAAAGCTGTGGAAAAACCACTATTCTAACATTCTTAACAGTGTGAGTAGGGATAATCTTGAGAGAGATTGCAGCGAAACGATTGTGGGAGGGACAAGGGAAAATACTTTCATATCATTTTCTGAAGTAAAGAGGTTAATTAAAGAGCTAAAGACTGGTTCTGCGTCAGGGGTAGATGACTTATCGAATGAGCACTTAAAATATGCAAATGACGTAGTATGTCTGCATATATCATTGCTCCTATCAGCCATGCTTGCTCATAGCTACATCCCTGCAGAGTTCATGAGGGTATATATTTTGCCCCTGGTCAAAAATAAGTACGGAGACATTCTGTCCAGCAATAATTACAGGCCTATTGCTGTCGCTTCCTGCTTCTCGAAACTACTAGAAAAACTCTTGTTACTCCGATTAAATGATTTCCTATGGACATCTAATCAGTTTGGGTTTAAAAGGTCCCACTCAACTGACCTGTGTATCTATGTACTTAAAGAAACAATATCTAAATACATTGACAGTAATTCAACTATTTATAGCTGGTTCCTAGATATAAGTAAAGCATATGATAGGGTGAACCACAATATTTTATTTGCAAAACTAGAAGACAGGAAGGTTCCCATGTACATATTAAATTTATTGAAATTTTGGTATTCCCACCAATCTTTCACTGTTAGGTGGGGCAATGTACTATCCGAGTGTTTTGGCTCCTCTTGCGGGGTGAGACAAGGCTCCTTGCTCTCCCCTATGCTGTTTAATGTGTATATCGACGGATTAATTGCTTCACTTAATGAGGCAACAGTGGGATGTTGTATAGATAACACAAGGATAAATAACTTAGTTTATGCCGATGATATCGTGTTAAAAAGTCCCTCTGTTAAAGGTCTGGATCGGCTACTAAAAGTCTACGAAGTGTATTCGCAGAAACATGATATTCTTTTTAATGTTACAAAAACTAAGGTTATGCAATTTCATCCTAAAAGCTGTAATCAACCAGCTGATATAAGGTTTAAAATGAATGGTGAAGTAATTGAGGAAGTACATGAGTTTAAGTATTTGAGTCAAACTATTACCAGCTCCTTGAGTGATGACTCGGATATAAGAAAACAACCTCGAAGCCTTTGTGCTAAAGCGAATATGACCATAAGGAACTTTCGATTCTGTACAGGTGAAGCTAAAGACACTCTCTTTCGTATTTTCTGCAGTAATATATACGGACAGCAACTGTGGGTGAATTATAAAAAAGGTTCTGACAGAACTCTAAATTTGCTGTACAACAGGTCTTTTAGACTCTTACATAAATTACCCCCGAGATGCTCAGCTTCGCAAATATTTGCTACCCGCAATGTCTCGAGCTTCCCGGAGGTAACAAGACGTGATCAACACAGTCTAATGCAAAGAATTAAAAAATCAACCAACCCGATCATCCAAGCTATCCATGAGTCCTGCCATTTATCCTCTAAGCTATGAACTTCTTGGTACGAAAACGTCTGTCTGTAGCTCCACTTAACTTCGACATGACAGTATTATTTTTAATCACTTGTATATATTTCTATCCTTAGTATATGAACTGTCATTGTATTAATAATATTCGTCAAATGGACTATAGTCTGCCAATAAACCTTTTCATTTCATTTTCATTTCATTTTATTTCATTATATATATATAATGTTATAATGTTACAATGTTTCAGACCAACAAAGACCCTAGGATCCACTCATGGCTGGTCTACCTAATTGTGTTCGTAATTGTGTATTGTGCATGTCCTCCGTGGTGGCGGACAGGACCTACAATTTTACGTGGGTTCCGAACCACAAGGCCTTAATTTGATTACCTTAAATTATACCCAATCTATCAACATATGCGTCTAATCGATTTTTAAACATGTTTATAGACGTGCTACTAATTACTTCTACCGGCAAACCATTCCACCTATTTACTATTCTATGCGTAAAAGGTTTTTGGCAACTGCTGTCTCGAACCTTCTACTTGTCAACTTACACCCGTTATTTCTAGTCCTATTATATTGAGATATTTCGAAAAAGCTATCTCTATCTACTTTATCGAACCCATTCATAATTTTAAAAACCTGGATTAGATCACCCCTTAGCCTCCTAGTCTCGCGTGTAGTCAATTTTAACTCCTTAAGCCTATCCTCGTACGACTTCGACTTAAGCGACGGAATCATCTTAGTTGCTCGTCTTTGAACTCTTTGGATTTTGTCTATATCTTTGCGCATATGCGGATTCCAAAATTGGATCTCGTACTCCAAATGGGGTCTAACTAATGATTTATAAAGAGGAACAATAATATCACGCAATTTGTACTCAAAATTCCGAGCTATAAAACCTAGCACTTTGTTTGCTTTATTGACCGCTGCTGTACTTTGTTTCGCTACTCTTAAATCACCGGTGACTATAGCTCCTAAATGTTTTTCCTGCTCTACGCTTGCTAACTTCTTCCCTGACATACTATAAGCAAAATTACCGTTACGCGAACCTATATGTAAAATTTTGCACTTATCGACGTTAAATCTCATTTGCCATGTGACTGACCAATCAACGATTTTATTCAGATCTTGCTGGATTTTACCTCTATCTTCGTCATTAATCGCCCTACCACCCAACTTCGTGTCGTCCACAAACTTTGAGACTGTACTGACTAGGCTGACATCTAAATCGTTAATATATATAAGAAAAAGCAAGGAGTCCAATACAGAACCCTGAGGAACGCCACTCGCTACATTAGCTACGGAAAAAGAGAAGACCTAAAATCCATGGAATATTATACTCCAAATGGACAGGAAATTCAGAGAAATTCCAGAGCAAAAGATTTAGGGGTTGTAATGACAGATGAGGCGAAATTTGTAACACAAAATAAGATAGCAGTAAACAGAGCAAAGTGAATAAAGGGCAGATATTGAGAACCTTTAAACGAACGGATAGGAATGTAATGATTCCTCTACTGAAAACCCTGATCATACCCAAATTGAATACCGCTCGGTCTTAACATTCTCATATAAAAAGACGACATTAGACAGCTGGAAGGGATCCAGAGAAGCTTCACAGCCAATATCAACGGGTGCAAAGAACTAAATTACTGGGAAAGGTTACGCGAACTAGACCTATATTCACTGGAAAGGAGAAAAGAGAGATGCACCATTATTTACACTTGGAAAATAATGGAGAAACTAGTCCCTAATCTTACTCTGAACCCTATAACTCCCCAAATAACGGTGGAAAGTAGAAACGGTAGACTGTGTTGTATTCCCAAATTAAAGGCGAGACAGGGAACATCCTTAACCCTGAAAGAAAATAGTTTTGTGGTGAAAGGACCAAAACTGTTTAATCAGCTGCCCAAAGACCTAAGAAACACGAAGGGAGTTGCAGTGGACATCTTCAAAAGAAGATTAGACGCTTGGTTCAGAACAATCCCCTATTGAGCCTGGCGTACCTGGCTATGTGAGGTGAAGAGCACAAGAAACCAACTCACTACTTCACCAGGCCAACTCGAGAGGAGAGTCGACAAACTTGACCTTCGCGAAATGAGGATTCATCGCGCGGAACCTTTGTAAGGTTGTAAGGTAAGGTAAGGTGTGCGTGTGTATGTATATATATATATATATATATATATATATATATATATATATATACAAGGGTGATCAAAAAGTAACGCAACCCATGGAGAAACGCACATAATTGATTTTTTCCTTCTGTTGCAGGTGGTGAATATATGAAAAAGATGAAATACACCTTGGATCTTTAAGGGTCTTTAAGAACATGAATCGCCGTATCCACTTGTGTGAAGCACAGAACGGTGCCCACTTCCAGCAGTTGCTCTGAAATAAATCGTTTTCCCATGGGCTGCGTTACTTTTTGATCACCCTGTATATATATATGAAATCATTAGGCAAAATATCGTAATCTGCAATTATTTTTTGTTATTCAAGACACAAATTGAGAAGAAAGGCACGCCTTTTCTCGTTTTATTTTTATCAGCACTAAACTTGCACACTGAAATGACTCGAATGGATAGAAAGCATAAACTATAAAGGTGTTTAGATATTTTGCGAAACTTTTAAGCTATAGTTCATTTGATCAATTTAGCGTCGTTCTTCGGACAGAGAGCTCTGAGACGAGCGGTAATGTCATCAACATGGTAAAACAAGTCCCATTTGGTTCTAGGACAACTGCCGCTCCACCCGGACAATTGCCTCCGTAGGACAATTGCTCCCGTAGGACATTTGCCCCTGTAGGACAATTGCTCCCGTAGGACAATTGCCCCCGTAGGACAATTGCTCCCGTAGGACAATTTCCCCCGTAAGACAACTGCTCCCTGGATAATTGCCCCCATTGTACAATGGCCCCTGTCCTGACATTTACCTTTTTTCGTAGGAAAAAGGATGGGTTTACCAATAACTTGCATTACTAATTAGAGGTTACTATGCAGTAAATGCCATGACCTGCGTTTCTAGCAAGAAACCTAACCTAACTAGAAAGGCTCCAAACTGTCAAAACTAACGAAAATATTGCGACTTAACCTAACCATTCGTCAAGGGCGTACAGTTGACCTGTAAAGTTGACCTGTACACTAGGGTGGATCGCTTTTCACTTTTTAAAAAAATTATAGCTGGTCAAAGTTTTTCCCATGATCTGGTTCAGTGGAAGTACACTGACACCATTTTTACCAAAATCGATCAATATTTAGGGGTCGCGCATCGACCTTGAAAATTTCAATTTTGGAAATTTGGCCAAATTGACAATTTTTTACTGAATAAAGATAAATCATCAAATGACCATATTTTCTGAATCCTCTCAGTGAAAGAAATCCTCTCAGATACTTACCAAGTTGATAGGACAAGTGGTTTAGAAGTTATACTCACCTTGAGATAGCATTAAAATTTAAAATACCTATTTGTCCCCGTACCTCCATATGCTGTCTGCCATTGTCTGCTTTTTAGGATAAGATAAAACGAATAAGGAAAGATCAAATGTATTTTGTATTAAAACGGTTTACCGATATCACTAAAGGCACTTACTCCGGTGCCCCTAACTAGGTTCAAAAACTGTATGAATCGTGGTTAGAACACACGTCATCTTAAGGCGTGCGCCATGTACTCTCTCTGCTAACTCCCTTTCCCTCTGCGCTACGTCATCTTGGCAAGTGACGACTTCTTGAAGTCACCGAGTTCTTTCAGGCTCTTTTCCACGAGCTGAAGAAGACCCCGCAGCTGTGACTCGTCTTTTGTGACAGTGTTCGCGTAATCTTCTATCAGTTTTATCCCTCTCTCTGCCACGTCGTTGGTAACTTTCAGATGCGAGATGACATTCTTCAGATCACAGTAGTTCTTATCTTGATCCCACTTATTCACCGGCAGAGTGAACCACGTAGACGCGCACACCTGCAGGCCTGTGAACACGAACCACGATGACTTATCGATCAGGTCCGGAAGGCGCGTCGTGTCATCAACCGAGACGTTGTCATACGTGAAGTCCTCGGGCACAGCGAGGCGGCACAGCGAGGCGGCACAGCTTCTTTGCCATCTCGTGCTTCACAGTGTCTTCCACTTTGTCACTGCAGAGGGCAAAAACGACGGTCTGAGGCCTCAGATACCACAAGTGCCGCCTGATCACTGCCAGTGAAGCCTCTGCAATCTCGCGATCCACAGCCCTGTACTGCAGAAGACGCTGGTACAACACAAGGTCATTCAACGGGGCATCAGCTGCGACAGGAGCCGCCAGCCAGGCAGGTGCGTAGAGGAGTGCAGTAAATAGTACCACTCTCTGAAGTTTCTGTACCAGCTCGTCGTCGAACTCCAGCTGACTGCTGAACATCAGCAGCTTTGTGTAGTAGATGATCTGAAACGAATACGCACTGTGATGTATAAATACCGATACCACTCCATATAAGTTTGTTTAATGGTAAATTATTTATCTTATTTTTTCTGGTAGGGACTTCAAATGGCTGTTTGCAGAAGGCAATACAATATTTAACTTCTAATTCAAAATACCAACCTTCATGGGCGCATGAAGTGTGTGTCACGACGTGGCTGGGCCCCGAGTACCAGGAGTGTAATCTCCGCCACTTCTCGGTAGTCTTCTCTGACAAGACCAGAAGCGGTGCCGAAGAACTTGACTGCCTCATCTCGGAGCTCCATCAGCCACGTCACCTCCGCCAAATGCTCGATCTCCAGCTCGCGATAAGTCGAGAGGTCGAGCTTGTCCCACCTGAAAGGGGAGTTATGAAAATATTGCATGAAAACGACTGAAGTTTCCCTTTTCGACTGCTATTAACATCATTAGTAGAAGGACGCTGATATCTCAATTGCTCTGAAGGCAAAAAATCATTGGAGAAAACAAATGCGCCTTAGACGTGAAATTCACCTTCTCCTCATATACTGGAACAAAGGTTCAGTTAGTGCTGTGGTTCTTCCAAACGCGGTGATGACCACTGCCCCCACGATGAGCTCCATAACGTGATGGCGACAGCCCAGCTGGAAGAGCGGTTTACCAAGCATGTTCTCCAGCCAGACCACCGCACCCTGCACCCTCCCCGTATTGGAGGAAGTTGTGTCGAAGCACAGTCCAATCACGTTGTTCTCGCATCCCCAGTCTTTGAGAGCATGAAAGGTCGCCTGGGCCTGGGACAGACCGGTGCCGTCAGCAACAGTCGGAACGGCCAGCAACTTTCCTTCTGTGCATTGGGGAGCTCCGGAGATGAGAATCGCCTGGCGGTGCTCCAATGATCCAAGAGAGTCCTGAAACGTATGTCATACATGCCAATCCATTATCGTCCACTGGAATATGTCAATCCACTGTCGTCACTGGAACATGTTAATTCACTGTCGTCCACGGTGAGGGCAAAACTGACCTTGATTACTTTACCGTCCCAGTGGACGACAGCATGCCTCGGAGATACGAAGGATTTCTGCACAGCTGTCGACACTTCACAACGATGTGCCACTCTTCCACGGCGAGACGTGTCCTTCGAGATACTGAATTTGTCCAGGTCTGCGGGCGGATCTGCCGAACGTAGGACTGCCGCCACGACACTTGCCACCTATGTGCGAAATTGAAAGGAAATTGACAAGGATGCGTATGGTTTTTATGTGACAAAATAATCACTAAATTTTCCGTCGTTACGTCTATTACTGTATATCTTTGTCAAGGAAAGATCATTACTGATATATACACACCTGATTATTGGACATCCGGAAGCGATCAGCCACTTCAATAACAGCCGGTGCATTGAGGATGCGGTGAGGAAGGCTGATTGATACAGTTCTACAGATCTACAGAAGCTAAGGCTAACAAAGACCCTAAGATCCACTCTAAGGCTAGCCCGAGAGAAAGGAAAGAGTAGGGGGTTAAGAGAAGAGAGGAGAATAAGGGGTTAAGTAAGGAGCAACACCTATCATTCGTGGGTTAACATTCATTCAGAAAAAGAGGAAAAAAGTCTCACCATCATCATCCGCCGGCCACTGCCGACAAGTCAGAAAAATAGTCGAAGAAAATAGGAGAGGGGTGAAAGATGAAAAGAAGTAAAATAAGAACGCTTACAAACCATGCAAACACAGTCTTAACTCACTGTCATACCATGCAAACTACAAACATGCAAGTAAAGAGTTACAAACATGCAAAGAAAGGAGATAAGGAAAAAAAAAAAAAAAAAAAGTAGGTACAGTTAAACAAAAGTGGATTAGTTTACGCTACGAGCTACATCTACGTTCGTGTTAGTAAATTTTTTTTTTTTTTTTTTTTATTGCTGGCATCACACGCTGGCATGTCACAAGCTGGCATTCATCGTCAACAGACTCATCCTCGAGCACCACCACCAGAGCTCCTGTTGTTAACTTTCTTTTTTAATTTTAAACAACGTTAATACTTTTAAAATGTCTGTCAAGACGGTTCTTAAACATATTAACGCTGGTAGAATGAACGACTGACGCGGGAAGATTATTCCATTTATCAATTACTTTAAACGTAAAGAAGTTTTTAGCGATATTAGTAATGAAACGTCTGCTACGCAACTTAAATCCGTTATTGCGAGTATTACTATTATCGAAAGTGAACAGTTTGTCAAAATTTACGTTATCGATGTTATTAACGATTTTGAAAACTTCAATAAGCTCCCACCTTAATCTTCTAGTTGCGAGTGAATACAAGTCTAACTCTTTAATCCTATCTTCATAAGGCTTATTGCGCAATAAGTTTCGTGGCACGACGCTGAACCCTTTCTAACCTATCAATATCCTCACGCAAGTACGGGCACCAAAACTGAATGGCATATTCTAAATGAGGCCTGACTAGGGACTTGTAAAGGGGCAATATAATATCCTTCGATTTAAATTCGAAATTACGCGCTATGAAGCCTAACATCCTATTAGCTTTTGCAAAAGACTCCAGGCACTGGTTCCTAACCTTTAAATCTTTAGTTACGCGTACGCCTAAATCTACTTCCTTGTCGACGCTCGCTAACTCCCTATCATCCATCGTGTACGCGTAATTATTGTTGCGAGAACCTATATGCAAAACTTTACATTTATCTACGTTAAATTGCATCTGCCACTTATCCGTCCACTCCATAATCCTGTCTACATCGTCTTGGATCCTATTTCTATCGTCCTCGTTAACAACCTTACCGCCAATTTTAGTATCGTCCGCGAATTTTGACACGTTACTAATCAATCCTACATCTATGTCGTTAATGTAAATTACGAATAACAATGGGCCTAACACTGAACCCTGTGGGACACGCTACCTACCTCTAACCACCCTGATTCACTACCATTAACTACGACCCTCTGTCTCCTAGCACGAAGCCATTCTTCTAACCAGTTAGCTACCTGACCGCGTATACCGTGCGCTTTAACCTTCGCAATTAGTCTCCTATGCGGAACTGTATCGAACGCCTTTTTAAAACCTAAATAAATAACGTCAGCTGCCCTATGCCTATCGTATTCGCGCACTATTTCGTTATAAAATTCTAACAAATTAGTTAAACAAGACCTATGGCGTCGAAACCCGTGCTGACTACTATTAATCAAACCCCTACTTTCTAAGTGATCGATAATACGATCCCTAACTACGGATTCCAAAAGTTTACCGACAATTGACGTTAAGCTAATGGGCCTATAATTGCTAGCTACCTCGTTTTTGAGGTGCCTGGCTCATCACGAGATTGTTGTCTTGAGAGTTGCCGTTTTCTCTTGACAACGAACACTTTATCATTCCCACTCATTGTTGCCTGGCGCAGGCCCCGTTGATCCTCATAAAATTTAATATCTTCTTGTTTGCTGTTGTCTGAGAGCAGTCGACTTTTCTGTATCTTTTCAATAGCATTGGGAGCTCCGATGTCCCAGAGCTTGTTCAGATTTTCTGAAAACTTCGCCCTGCCTTTTCCCGCGTCACTGTCTCTCATCTTGCTCTTCTGCAGCGAGCGCCACTCTTCCCACAGTAACTCCAGTTTTCTTTCGCAGTTACGCCTCGTGATCGTCTTTATACGTGCCATGTTCCAAAATGCCAGAACATTGGCCACCGTGTCTTTTACGGCGGCCTTCCTGTCAGTAGTTTCCTGCTTGGCATAGAAGAAGTACTGGAGAACTTGATGGGTGGTTGGCAATTTGGCACCACCGATCGAGGAAGATGGCTGACCAATTAAGAAGACGTCCGTGGCTGACCTTAGAGAAGGTGGTGCTGTTGTTGCTGCTTTCTCTTTTCCAGAATAAGTAACTTTCAGAGTCTTCCCACTCCTGGTTGTTAACAGTTTATCCATTGTACTAAAGTCTAGACTTATCAAACAAGAATCAATTGACACAGTTGATCTGTAAAAAGCAAACTGTGATTAGTAAAAATATTGGTCATAGACATAACGTGTGTGTGTAATTGGGATTTTAGGATGCGCCAGCTACTGATGCTATGATTACGTCCATAACGGGGGACAAATACAGTATTTTAAATTTTAATGTTATTTCTAGGTGAGTGTAACTTCTAAACCACTTGTCCGATCAACTTGGTAAGTATCTGAGAGGATTTCTTTCAGTGAGAGGATTCAGAAAATATGGTCATTTGATGATTTATCTTTTTTCCGTAAAAAATTGTCAATTTGGGCAAATTTCCAAAATTGAAATTTTCAAGGTCGATGCGCGACCCCTAAACATTGATCGATTTTGGTAAAAATGGTGTCAGTCTACTTCCACTGAACCAAATCATGGGAAAAACTTTGACCAGCTATAATTTTTTAAAAAAAGTGAAAAGTGATCCACCCTACAGTGTACAGTTGACTAGTTTAGTTTGTTGTCAAAGATTCAAATAATTGCAAAACTGCACACTAAATGAAAATATACCAAAATGAACTGCTGATTTAGAAATAACATATCCAAAATAATGTATTGCATTCAACTGAAAAGCCGATTAAAATCACACATTGAGCTAAAGTACATGTCCATATAATTCATATATCGATTTAACTCGCATTAATAACATCGAACTGAAATGCTGATAACGAGGGGCAGTTGTCCAAGGGGCAGTTGTTCGGGGGTGCAGTTGTCTTACGGGGGCAGTTGTCCTACGGGGGCAGTTGTCTGGGGGAGCGGTTGTCCTGATACCGTCCCATTCAGTTAGATAACCGGATCGAGCGAAATACATTACGTGCAGCGGCCTCGTCACTGCTCCCCCTCTCACTTATAGGACTGGCTTGAGAGAGTTCTTCGCTATATTTACAACTACACCCCTTTATTAAAAGTATTTAAATAACGTCTACACAGTAAATTCATTGAAAACAACCCAAAATATATTCAAATCAAAGGAAACGTCAGGAAAGATCAATTTCCTTCCAGATTTTTCTTTTTTAAGTCCCATAAAACTCTAATTGGAAAAATTATTTCAGCATCTCTCCATTCTCATCAAATCTTTGAAGAGCGTTCTAAAGACTGGAGATTCATTGAGTAATTAAGTCTGTTCTTTCAGACAAAATATTTGGAATTCGTTCTATTAATTAATTTCAAAGTACCGTTTTCAAGTTTCCTGTTCAACGTTTGTTGTGTCTTTTATATATATACAGGGCGTCCCAAAAAAATGTATACACACTTTAACAGCTGATAGCTCAATTGATGTTTCTTTCTTTCCAAGTTAAACCCATTAGAATTAATAATGGCAGTCAGACTAAGTTTCGAACAAAGGAAATTCATTCTAAAATGCTACTGGAAATGTGAAAACGCAGTTGAAGTGCAAAGACAGTTTAGGAGGGAGTTTCAAACAGATCCACCAACGCGACTTACCATCACTCGAATTAGAGATAAGTTTGAAGCCGATGGAACTGTTCAGAATGTCCACAAGAAGCGTTCCGGAAGACCACGGACATCGACAAGCCCCACAAAGCAAGAAAGAGTACTGGAAACGTATCACCAAAGTCCAAGAAAATCTGTGCGGCAAGCGAGTCGTGAGGTAGGAATTTCAGAATCGTCTGTCCAACGCATTTTGAAGCGCTGTCAATGGAAAAGTTACATTCCAAGATTAGTCCATGCTATTAATGAAGATGATCCAGACCGAAGAGTGGAGTATTGCGAGTGGTACTTGGCACGATGTGGATGTGGATTGGACGAAGGGGTTTCGTAGAATACCCTCCGCGTTCACCAGACCTCACACCACTAGACTTTTTTTTATGGGGATACTTAAAAGACAAAGTCTACGCTATAAAACCTGCAACAGTCGCTGAATTGAGAGCAGCCATTGAACGAGAATGCACACAAATACCAAACGAAATGTTTCGTGATGTTTGCCATTCCATTGCTTCGCGTTATCAGCAGTGCCTGGACCAGAACGGACGTCAGTTTGAAAACAGGCGTTGACAAAACAATTAAATAATGTCTGTAGATTCTATTACATTTTGAAAATGAAATGTATTTTAATAAACACTGCCTTTATAAGTATTTAAAGTGTGTATACATTTATTTGGGACGCCCTGTATATATATATATATATGCACTAGAATCACAAAATAACACGTGACCTTATTAATAAGCAAACAACCACAAGGAAAAGGAAACACAAAGTCCGAGCGCTTTCGTGATATATTCACATTATCAAGGAAGAACAGAAAATAGACGGAGATTACAAAGTATTTGAGTTAAATAGACAAGCAAAAAAATTCACAATTGGCACCTCAAATTAAAGGCCTTAAAGCCCTCTAAAGATTTTTTTCCCAAATTGATAACATAATCTGTAGGCAGCTAAATAACTGAATAAAAAATATATACTGTATAGATGAAATTAGACAAAAAGAAAACCAATACAGAGAACAAAAATTATTATAATGGTTATTAACATTTAATTAAAACAGGCAATTAATAGGCAAGAATTTAATGAAAAACAAATAGATGACGTAGATAACAAATAGAAAACATAATCTGTAGGCTGATTAATTACTATACAGAGAAATTAGACAAAACACCAGTACAGAAAAAAAAAAAAAAAAAAAAAAAAAAAAAAAAATTATTATAATGGTTATTAACACTAATATTTAATTGAAATAGGAAAAATTACAAGGCCCGAAATTAATGAAAACAAAGGGAAAGTTGCCATCGTCTTACAGAATTATTACAAAATTTCAACAAACAATCTGGAAAAAATAGTTATCCCAACAGCAACCCACTTCAAATATCCAATAAACCACCCAGCAATTAAACTAGACACATAAGAATGTTAACAGTTCTTACAATAATATTTATTTATTTAACCAGGGCAAACCATTAAGAGGCAAAAAATGCAATTAAGAAAACAGTAGGCCCATCGCCAACTTACTGACAATATACGAATCTAATTTGTACAACCCAGGGCTAATATTAAAGACCAAATCCGCATTATTCCTTAAATGTTTGATTAACCATTCTCCATATTGAGATGCACCCTTCCGAAGTGAACTTATTAAAATGAATTTCATTTGAGAACAGAGCAGAGGGCTTAAGGCCTTTAATTTGAGGTGCCAATTGTGAATTTTTGCTTGTCTATTTAACTCAAATACTTTGTAATCTCCGTCTATTTTCTGTTCTTCCTTGATAATGTGAATATATCACGAAAGCGCTCGGACTTTGTGTTTCCTTTTCCTTGTGGTTGTTTGCTTATATATATATATATATATATATATATAAATATATATTAAAAAAAATATAAAGAGAGAGAGAGAGAGGGAGGAATAACTACGTTTTAGTTACAAATCAAAGGTATGCGTCAAAAGAGTTTGCAGATACCTTTTAGTGTTTGTTCTCGTGATATGTCACCATTTACTTGTGGCTGCGTGAAAGAACAGTCAGAGCAAAAGTCAAATGCCGTAGTTCGAAATCTTTGGCTTAAAACTGGGGGCATCACCAAACAAATAAACAAGGTTATAAAGCAAAATACAATAGCATAACACTGGTTATAAAGCAAACACAATAAGTCCTTGTTCGCCATGTGTTTTTGTCAAATAGCTCAACAGTTTTGGCAAAACCTGAACTACAATAAAAGTGTGCATTGCTTGGCGAAAATCTCTTCATTGTTTCACCAACATAAAGATAAAATTAACATACATCAAAATAATACACAGACCTATGACATACTGGAATTACTGCTCTGTTCTCAAATGAAATTCATTTTAATAAGTTCACTTCGGAAGGGTGCATCTCAATATGGAGAATGGTTAATCAAACATTTAAGGAATAATGTTTGCAACCCACAGTTCAATACAGTTGTGTTCCAAAAATAGTATAGGTATCGTTTTGCATGTTGATATGACTAAATTGGCAGTCATCATAGGATGTCTTACTTCTGCAGAACATTATCTATTCCTGAGAATTATAGCCTCCTATTGTTGCAATGCTATTTTGAAGTTAAATTCACTTTGCTGCAAAAGGGTTTTCCATTTGTGCTTCTAAAACCATCATTATGCACTCTAAATTTGGTCCTTTAGGACTACTTTAAGAAATACATGTACTGTATATGTCTAATTGTACTCTTGGCACCTAAAGTACACCCATTATATATATATATATATATATATATATATATGGGATGAATTTCACAATTAAACACGTGAATGGATGAATGATGTAAACCCACACGGAAAAAGAAAAATGATTCCAAGGCCTTTCGTGTATTCAGAAGTACACCTCGCTATCTGATTTTGTGTTTCGAATGTCGCATCATCGGTCATTATTACCCCCAAGTCGATCGCTTTCGTGCTTCTGTGAATTTCCTCTCTATCTGGAGCATAATATGCAGTCTGTTTAAGTTCCTCATTTCTACCATATCTCAAGAGCTGAAATTTCTTGTGTTAAATGTCATGTTGTCTTCTGACCATTTGTATATGTTGTTCATGTCCCTCTGCAAGGCCTCCACTTCATTTGCATCACTGATTTTTATGCTGATCTTTGTATCGTCTGCAAAGGATGTTACTATACTGTTGCTGTTTACACCACTGTCTATGTCTGTTGGCATGATAATGAATAGGAGTGGGGCCAGGACTGTACCTTGTGGTACTGAGCTACGTGCTTCCGATTCTGATGATGATATACCTTGAATTTTTACGACCTGTAGACGTTTTCTGAGGAAGTTGTAGATCCATTTTCCCACTTTGCCTGTTATTCCCATACATTTCATTTTATGTGCTATTATGTCATGATCACATTTGTCGAAAGCTTTAGCAAAATCCGTGTATGTGACATCATAGTTTTCATTGCTTTCCAGTGCATCTAGAATATTGTTATAGTGCTCTATAAGTTGTGATAGGCATGATCTTCCTGATCGGAATCTGTGCTGAATTTCGTTGAATCTTTCCAGTGCCTCCAAGAAATCGAAGATTTTCTCTATAACTATTCCTTAAAATACTTTGGTGAGGTGGAACGTCAATAACACTGGTCTATAGTTCTTTGCTTGAGATCTACTCCCGCCTTTATATATAGGGACAATGTTTGCTCTTTTCAAGATGCTCGGTATTTCCCCAGTGTCTAGGGATCTTCTCCATTTCCAGTATAAGGGTGTAGCTATTTAATTTTTACAGTTTTTAATCAATAATACGTTCCAATTGTCCGGACCTGCAGCTGAATGTGATTTCATTTGTCCTATAGCTCTCGCTACATCTTCTGGGGTAAAATCAAAGTCTTTTATACACTCTCCTTGCAATTTCTCTTCAAAAAATGCATCTATGTCAGGTATCGCTTTGTCACATTTTGGGGTACTGAAGACTGATTCATACTGGGCTCTCAATGTTTCAGATATTTCTTTTAGATCGTCGGTTAGTTCATTATTTCTTTTCCTTCAGGGCCCGATAGTGGTGTGCATTTTTTCTTTCCTTTTCGCATAGCTATAAACGTATTTGGGGTTTTCCTTTATAGCTTCTACCGCCTTTTCCTTTTCCCTCTCTGTATGATCCTTAATCAGAGTTTGTATTTTCCTATCGATACCCTTCAGTTTTTCTTGTATTGCTTTCCTGGCATTGTTATATCCACAGTTGGCTAACTTCACCTTCACTCTCTTTCTCAGCGTCTTTTCTTCCAATGTTGTTAGCATTTCTTCACTTGTTTTGTTATCTAAAACTGTTCTCCACTCTATTTGGGCCATGTGTGATCTGATTTCTTCCCATTTTATAGTGTTGCAGGTTAAGTTAAAGGTCTCAAATTTGCTTCTTTCTTCAATATGTATATTGTCTTTTAATGTTGTTGCCATATTTGTTGATATCTCGATTAAGTTGTGGTCTGAGATAATGGTCGGAGTTATTTTTATATCAGCAATCAAGTTCGTGTTATTCGTGAATACCAGATCTAGGCAGTTATTTTTTCTGGTATTTTCTATTACCGCCTGTGTCAGCATAAACTCGTTTATGAGAGCCATCAACATTTTTGCTTGCTCCTGGTCTTCTCTTGTGCCCCCTTGTCCTGTTGTATATATATATATATTCCTATCCACTTTTTTGTATTTTATAAATGGGAAGTTAAAGTCTCAGCAGAACATTATATTGGGGGATGGAAGATTTATGGCCTTTATTAGGTTTCTGATATCATCAATGGCCTCCGAGAATTTTTCGGTTGGATTGTTTGGAAGTCTATAGGTGACTATCAGTATCACGTTTAGTTTTTCTATTTTCACTGCTAGGAGTTCCACAAAGCTGATTTACTTATTACCGTCTCTGTCATATGACCTTCATGTAAATACGGGTATATAGCACAGCCACTTTTACGTCTCGCTGTTCTATCCGCTGTTAGTAAGTTGAAACCCTCTATATTTATCTCTTTCTTATGAATACAAGTTTGCAGTTTCTGTGAGGTATGCGATGTCCACCCTTGTTTCGTCAATAAATCCTTTCAGGTACGAAACTTTGTTGAGTGATTGGTTTGGTCTTATTCTTTGAATATTACCCAGGACAATTTTTATGCTCTTTGTTTTTCGTTGCTCCTTGTGCATTTCAAGTTCGCTTTCCTTCGGTATCGTTTGTTATGTTACCCTATGGTCCTCCGTGAGAGATCCGTTTCCGCCTACCTGTTCTGGTAGCTTCTTGCCCGGAAGCGATTTGGCTCGGGGGTTTCCAGCTGTGTCAACTGCATGCATTGAATGACATTTAGCAGCTGTATCGTGTCTGCGATTAACTAATAATCTGTTTGAAAAGTTATTAAACAAATAATGTATATCGACCCTCTTACTCGCCCTATATTTTCCAATACATACATATATATACAGTATATACACACACACACACACCGGGTGAATACAAATGATCTTCCCGATTTTCAACATTTATTATGAAAAAAGTAACAAAGCTACAGCGAAAAAGCAAGATACACAAATAAAGAAGAATTAAAAAAGTTTTATTTACAAGCTATTCAAGTTCAATATGAGCTATTTTGTGGATCTGCACACATCAAAGCGGTATTCTGTTTCCCTCCATACATTTTGTAGCATATCATACTGAACTTTTCTAACAGCCTATTAGTATATTGGCAAAAATCCCGAGTGCAAATCAATTGCATGCAACTTGATCAATAATTGCATCATTACATGCAACATTGCATGCAACAAAGTATGGGTTAGAGTCCAGTGGTTCCCAACCGGTTTTGGCTTATGGCCCCCTTAGGAACCTTATTTTTTCCTGTGGCCCCCATAAGCATTATTTTCAGTAGGTAATATGCAGATTTAACTCTATTTTACAAAATAACATTTTCTTGTGGCCCCCTTCAAATGTGCCATGGCCCCCAGGGAGCCATATGGACCCCGGTTGGGAAACACTGGGTTAGACCATCCAAGGGGGGAGAGGGGGTTATGCAACAAGGAGAGAGAGAGAGGGTTAGACCCTCCAAGGAGGAGAGAGAGGTATGCATGAAGGGGTAGTGGGTAACCTAACCTAACAAGGAAGGAGAGTGGGGGTTGAAAAGGGCCGGGACTAGACCCTCCAAAGGGGGAGTGGGTAACCTAACCTAACAAGTAACAAGGGTAATAAAACACGAGAAGGAGAGAGGAGAGAGAAAAGATCCTTTCGTGGACATATCGAGGCGCATAATGAAGTCTTCCGGAGGGGCCATCCGGGGGGGCTTTGGGATCACAGCCATTTGGCATGAAAGCCAGCCAATCGTATGGCGCAATCGGCTGTCAGGCAGTTTCTTTAGAGGGACACAGCCAGAGAATACAGCCAGTCGCCTTAGACACACCCACACACCCACACTGTATCGTATATATATATATACACACACACACACACATATATATATATATACACACATATATATATATACATATATATATATATATATATACACAGGGTCCGCAAAAAAAAAGGAGCATGACGAAAATGTTTACTGTACATTTATTTTTACACATAATGACAATAACTTATTTAGGCAAATAAGCAACAAATAAACTAGTTAGTACCAAATTTCATGCAATACGTCAAAAATTAAAGAAAATATAAAAGTTTTACTACAACATGTCATATAATTTTACAATTTCCAGAAAACGAAATTATAAGACTAAAAAAATTGTTCGATATGTTTGCCAGAAACCTCTACAACTTTCACTTGCCTAAATTGGGGCCTAAATTGATCTATAGCTTTATCTACCTGATCTTGGGTAATTTCTAACCATTTTTGTACGATAACTTCTTTCAAATGTTCGACATTTCGGATCTTATGCTTGTACACTTTCTCAGCCAACATTTCCCATATTCCATAGTCTACGGGATTCAAATCTGGACTATTAGGGGGCCAATCTTTTGGGTAAAGCAATTCAGGAACATTATTTTCTAAAAATTCAATAGTTGACTTAGCGGTATGCGCCCGAGCGCCATCCTGTTGGAATAAGAAGTAACCATTATTCGCCAATCGTCTCATTTCGGGCAGCATTTGTTCCAACAAAGTTTCAGTGTAATAGCGGGCGTCTACTTTGATGTTTGGCTCTACGAAAAAAACAGATGTCTTGCCTAGTTTAGACACACCGACCCATACCATTACGCTGGCAGAAAAATGATTACGGGTAGCATAAAGTCTATTATCTGGTATTTCATTTTTACGATTAACTCTTGAATACACTCTGTCATTTTAGGAATTTCGCGGTGGTTCTACCGTAAACTTTTTTCGTCAGTAAAAAAGCCGAGGTCTACTTTTTCGGGAGTGATATTTCTTAACATGCGTTCAGAACAAACAACTCTTTTCTGTTCGTTAATTTCAGTTAATTTCTGCCCGTGTATCCGTTTATAAGGTTTTAGTTCAAGGTCGTTTTTAATAATGTTTCTGACGCTACTTTCGGATATGCTCAACTCATTAGCAATTCTTGACGGTGTCACGTGAGTCCCTGGTCTGCCTTCTTGACTACAAATTCTTAGTTCCACATCTCTGATGTTTTCTTCGGTTCGAACTGATCTTGGCCTCCCGCTTCCTTTTTCCTTTCAGTACTTTCAGTTTCGTCGATTTTTCTTAACAGCTTGTCCAAACCTCCTTTCGACCATGGTTTATTCTGAAACTCTTGTAATAATTTTATTGCGCCATAATTTTTATCAAGTCTATAATGTTTTATTAATATTTTATCTTCTTTAGAAAAGGGCATATTATCATTTTTATTGATTAAAATTATTTAGGCATCTGAAAAAAATAATTCAAAACGAGAAAAACATTAAATTTTTACGCGGAAATTCATTTTTTTAGTCATTGCACGTTTGTGGCCATAAAATCTTTATTTTATGACCGAATTTGATGAAATTTGTTTTATACAACTCTGGGCTCTTTTATCTTTAGCTAGATATATAACATTTAAGGGTCCGGCAAAAATACGGGCGTGAGAGCAATTTTCGTCATGCTCCTTTTTTTTTGCGGACCCTGTATATATATATATATATATATATATATACAGGTCGTCCGATAAGTGAGTGGCGATTCTATGTCAGTTAACATAGTGTACTAATATCTTTGATATCTAATAAATGTCTATGCTTTTTTCAATTAAGCTAGCTTCACATGAAATCCAAATTTTTAATTTTGCAGTAATTCATGTTTATTCCTGTTTGTTCTGGTTTTTCATTGTTTTATTTTCATTATTTCTAATTATTGGCGTTGCAATGGCTGAGGTAGACGCACGTGTTGATAAAATTTGTGATCAAAGTCCCTACACATATGAAGCACGGATATTAGCAGCAGCATGGTGGCATGAATCTGGAAAAACCAAGCATTGCATGAAGGTAGTACGCGAAAGGTTTGAACAAAGATTTAATGATGTGCCGCCAAAGGGCGAAATTATTAGAAAATGGGAACACAAATTATTCAGAACTGGGATGATAATTGATAAAAAACGCCGTGGTCGCCCCAAAGCAAGAGCAAGATTGGAAAATGATGTTCAAGTGTCAATTCGACAATCGCCAACCAAAAGTATTCGTAGGCGTGCATCTGCATTAAATGTTCCGAAATCAACACTGCATGATTTGATGAAAAAAGACTTGCATTTTAAAGCTTTCCGCCCAACCTCCGTTCAGTTTTTATCGCCACAAGATAAAACTGTCAGAGTTAATGCTTGTCAACAAATTTTTGAAGCTTTTCCAAGTAAAGCCGAGAGATATCGTACGTTCTTCAGTGATGAATGTGCCCTTTATGGCGATGGCAAAAGCAAATTTTCGTTTTTTTGGTCGAAAGAAAATCCTCATTATTATGATCAAGTAAAACAGTATCCCCCTCGAATCATGATATGGTGTGCAATATCAGCGCATTGTTTAATTGGTCCATTTGTGTGCACTGGTCGAATTACTTCAGGAGTTATATCGACATGTTGGAGAACAGATTTCTACCCGCTTTAAGAAATACGAATATTCGCAACCCTATTTTTCAGCAAGATGGTGCTCCAGGACACATCGCTTTCGCTGCGCGTGAGTTCCTAGACAGAAATTTTCCTGGCAGATGGATCGGAAAGTATGGTCCTGTACCTTGGCCTCTGCGGAGTCCGGACTTGACTACCCCGGATAATACCCTCTGGGGAATCCTCAAGATGCAGATTAATGGCCGTGAAAACCAAAGTGAATCTGATCTGACAAAAATCGCAGAAGTTGTGTTAAGTGACATCAATGAGGATAAAGAACTTTTACAAAAAATGTCAGACAGGACATGGAGACGCATACAGCTTGCTGTTCGTGTAAATGGCAATCAGGTTGATCCCTATGACAATTAATTATCGAATTAATTGTAAGTTTACTAATAATAAAATTCCTTCTAATAAAATTTTGATTATCCTTTATCTTTTATTTATAAATTGTTCCCGAATCGCCACTCACTTATCAGACGACCTGTATATACACACAGGGTGTCCCATTCGAAATGAAACAACTTTGAAACTATAATTTTTAAAGTATTATTGTGAGAATGTTGAAACTTTGCCAGTTACTACACCATATGCATAAGTTTTTGTCATAATGTTTTTTGTTTGTTTCAGAATGAATTATGTTTACCCCACAAAAGAAAGCGAAATGTTTGTTATGGATGGCTGAGTTGAAGTCCCCTACTCTGGTGCAACGGCGATTCCGTACAACCTTTTACAAGGAACCACCCACCAGAAGAGAATGCATGGATCAAGAAATTTGAGGAGACTGGCAGTGTTCTAAAAGAACACTCTGGAAGGCGAACAAGATCGGAAGAAGATGTTGAACGAATACGCGGCGCCTTTGGTAGTAGCCCGAGAAAGTCCATCCGTCGTGCCAGTGTCGAACTGCAGATTCCTCGTTCAACTGTGCATAGAGTCGTGCGCAAGCGGCTGCAGCTCTATCCATATAAGCTTCAAATTGTTCAGCATATAACATGTGAAGATCTTAATAAAATGAAACACTATGCTATGCTCAATGTATCTAATGTACCTAAATGTTATAATTCACATATATCATATGAAACTTTATGACATTGACTATTTACTGTGTGAATATTACATTGTTTGCATCATTCAATAAAAAATTATAAGGTTTCAAAGTTGTTTCATTTCGAATGAGACACCCGGCATATATATATATATATATATATATATATATATATATACACCGGGTTGCCCAGAAAAAAGTAAGCTATTGCTTTTATCAACTATTATATTTACTATTGCTAAGATTTGCTTGCTTTTATAACGATTTAAATAAATAAGTTGCTTTTAACAGTAGCACTTCTATACGTCTTTATAATATTTGTTTTTAATATACTCTATTTATCCTTGTTGCAGATTTTTTTAAAATATTTAATTGGCCATCAAAAATTTCTTCATATAGTGAAGATGATCTCATATTGATAAAACAATTACGTATTGAGAAACACTATGGTACCAGAAAAATTATATCAATGTTTCCAAATAAACCATGGACTCGTTCTGGTATAGAAAAAAATATTCGTAAAATTGATAGAACTGGATGTGTTGCTAGAACCAAAGGTAGTGCAAGAAAAAGAGAAGTTCGCACTGATGAAAATATTGCAATGGTTGAGGAAATGGTTCGAAGACAGGAAAAAAAGCCTGGAACACCTGAATTAAAAGTCTTTCCGGTGTTACTTCTCTCTTGGTTCTTGCTTTAGAATACACTCGATTGTTTTGAGTGGTGATAGGTGATCGAATTGAAGATAATTTTTCATCACTAAACCAGATTCTATTGACAGTGGGAAATCTTTCAAGAAAAGCTTGACATGCTTCCATTCTGTTCATCTTATTGACTTCACTCAAGATCTTCACTGGAAAGCGTTTATAAACTGTCAATTGCGGATCTTCTATGACAATTCTTTGTATAGAACTTCTTGAAATTTCGTTTTCTGCTGCAATTTCATTTGGTGTCATATGCGTTCCAGGCTTTTTTTCCTGACTTAGAACCATTTCCTCAACCATTGCAATATTTTCATCAGTGCGAACTTATCTTTTTCTTCCACTACCTTTGGTTCAGCAACCCATCCAGTTCTATCAATTTTACGAATATTTTTTTCTACACCAGAACGAGTCCATGGTTTATTTGGAAACATTGATATAATTTTTCTGGCACCATAGTGTTTCTCAATACGTAATTGTTTTATCGATATGAGATCTTCTTGACTATATGAAGGCATTTTTGATGGGTGATTAAATATTTTTGAAAAATCTGCAACAAAGATAAATAGAGTATATTAAAAACAAATATTATAAAAACATACAGAAGTGCTACATATAAAAGCAAATTATTTATTTTGAATCGTTATAAAAGCAAGCAAATCTTAACAATAGTAAATATAATAGTGTAAAAATGAATAATTCCTGTATGATCTTTATATTCAATTATTAATTTTTACATAGGGACCAAACTCGCATAACGCAAATTATGTGTTGTTCAATTCATACGTACATATACGTATGTTCACATGTATTCTTTTTTAAATTAATTAAATTCTCGCGATCTCATAAATGCTTATGCGAGTGTTCGAATTCTGCTAACCACCGCGGAAGTGACTCTGCTCTAATTTAAATTTATAAACATTATCACGTGTTTTATATATATATATATATATATATATATATATATATATATGCCCATGTACTTTGTATTATATTTCTAACATCTTAATTGTCTATTAATATGAAACACTGTAAAAACAAACCAAAGCTATAATTAACTGTAATTAACTGAAATAATTTAAGATAATGTGATAATGTACTTAATAACGTAGTAAAATGTACTTTAATGGAATTGTAATTAAGGATAATAAGTAAATATGAATTAATTGGTAATTATAACCATAATTGGAATAAACCAAAATTACACCGTACTCAGTGATGTACTTAGATTGTACGAAATGTCCGACACGACATTATGTCGCCATTTAATGTACATCGGGCGATATTATTATTATTATTATTTTTTTTTGGTTCATTGGGATAAATTTTGGAGTTATAAAAGATGAAGCATGTTTTGCCTTAAACTTTTAATTATTTGCTCATATACATATCTTAATATAAGAATGCCTAATTCAATTTCCGTTCTAATTAACTCGGCGGATCAGGAAAAACAGCAGATCTAATATATGCGGTTTAAGCTAAAAATATGGCTTCCTCTTCCTATTTCCTGTTTATCTGTTTTAACCATTTTTTTTACTTTATTTTTTTAACTGTTGTGCAAATATAATACAGTCTCTTCAACATTTAATAATGATGATGTTAGTAAAATCGGGGTATATAAACCCCAAAAATATCTTCCATATTCATTCAGAAGTCAATTTAGAGGCTGAGCACTACCTGTACATTTTAGCACCAAATTACAAGTAAGAAATAGTCTTTATCTTCTCCTTCGAGTCTTGCTCTCTTCAGAGAACTTAGTCATTAAACTTCCCCGATACGTTAAAGAAGAATCCGGGAATCTTCCGAGAATTTAGTAAGCCTCCCTGAATCCTCCGAGCCACTATAGAAGAACTCGGAGAATAATATAGAAGAAAACTACTGTAAGTAACACATCCGTTGCTGCCACCTAACTAGAACCCCCGTCGACTTCGAACCAACCCAGGCCATAGACGGAGGGGTTAACAATAGTTGATAAAAGCAATAGCTTCCTTTTTTCTGGGCAACCCCGGTATATATATATATATATATATATATATATATATCCCCTATAAAGTATTCTCTTCCTCTCTCTCTCTCTCTCCCTTAGCATCCTGTAGCATATATATATATACACATATATATACACTTAATCTTGACATTTTGGGGTGAGCACCGTATATAAAAACTCAAGATATATAAAAGTGTCGTTGTATGTGTTTTAACCTACAAATATCTTTCATGAAAGATCGTGAAACCTCATAAAGGAAGGTAAAGAACCTCGTGGGACCCCCTCAAGAGGCCCCCTTAAGGGGCAAACCCCCAAAAGGCCCTCATGAAAGACGTTGAGGAACCGGTGGAGGAAATTCTCAAATTGATCCATTCTGCTTGAATTTCTTTTCTTTTGTTTTTGCGTACAGCACCTCACCATCGTCATCACGTAATACTACAGTGTTACTGTGACAAAAAAAGTACTGCAATTTGTACTAACTTTGTATACCCTTAACTTCTATACTATAAGCTTTGAAAGTACTCTGAGTAAAATATTTATATATATATATATATATATATACTATATATATTATATATATATATTATATATATATATATTTGCTCTAACAATTAAACATTCAAATCAAACATCCATAGCTCTATAACCGTTAAGAATCGGACCTATGTTCATATGAAATTTTTGACTGGGAATGACCTCAGCTATAAGCTTCCGAGGGTATGACATTCCGTCGTGACGCACCCTGTATATTATTCAATATTGTCCTTTTTATATGCATCATAATTTTTCGTCTTCCAGAATTATGTTTTTGTTCGCTTCTGCTATCAGGATTTTTTGTACAAGTTCTGACTGAATGACGCAAATTGTCGTTGTAATTGTGAGATTCAAAACATGTCATAAAAAATCACGCTATTTGAGCTCATATACTATATATATATATATATATATATATATATATATATATATATATATATATATATATATATATATATATACTATCTAGTGTATTTATAGATTTAAGTTTTAAAAAAAGTTTTAAATACAAATTTTAAAAATGGTTTTTGGCTGGTAGTATGTTACTATTTTTCTGTCTAGCCTTCGTCACGCAAGCAAATTTTGAGCGCATTTAGATACCCTTACTACCTATAAAAAAACTATATTGACATTAAGTTTTCGTGTAGTCTTTCAAAATCCTTTACTCGGGCGCAAGACATTACGCCCGAGAAAGTATAAGTAATATCGTATATTTGAAGTTCTTTTAATGAATAATTATTTGCTTGCATACGGTTACATAACAGTCCTTCTTCTAATTCTCATTAAATAAAATACTTTTTTCCTCCTATTAATTTTTTTTATAAAGAAAAACATTTCAACTCGGGCTTATAAGGGGTTCCAAAAAACATTAGCCCCCCCCCCCATTTTCAGCTTACATGTTTACTTATATCGAAATAGTTTTTAGTGATTATAAAAATATATAAAATTCTTTATTTATTGCAGGTATTAAAATTACTCTAGCTGATAAAGTGATAATATAATGGCTTCTCAATTACAGTAATTGGTGATTCGGAGAGGCAACGTGTGATAGATCGCATACGAGCAATAACATTTCTGGAAGCTCGTGATGCTGGAGCCACCTTTATAACACGTTCATGGGTTGCCAAAAAGTTGCGAAGAGGTGAGGACTTCGTCAAAAGAAATTGGAATAAAACTTTGGATGAATGTGAAATGGATACAACCAAATCTGGGCGCCCAAATTTGCCACTTTCTCAGGAAACAAAGGACATCATTGAAAGCGGTACGCGTAAGCGGAAAAACAGCTGCGCTAAACTTTCTAGAGATATCGAAGTGTTGAGAGGAAAGATCGTTAGTGGTGAGATCATTCGACTGTACCGTAATAGGCAAGGTTTAAAGCCTTGGCATGAACTTCCAAAGCCAAGAAAAACTCAACTTAACATCGATGACAGAATGTGGTTTGCCCATTATCTTGAAGATTGGGATGTGGATGATTTCATGCATTTAGCTGTCTCCGATGAATTTTTTGTTTACGTAACACGTCGGCCTAACTACCAAAATGATCGAGTGTGGGCCACAACACCAGATGAAATCCATGACAATGAACATTATCGCGAATTATTAAAAAGTCCAGACTGTGTTGGTGTGTTTGTTTTGTTCACTGCAAAGAAGGTTGAATGTCTCTTGTTTCAAGAACCTGCAGCAATTCGATTTTCGAAGGATACAATGACGCAACACATTGAAAATGTTTTAGCAAATTTGCGTAACGATCAAGATCTATTCACGTCACTTTTGGCAAGCTACCCAAAGCGAATTCAGGCTGTCTTGAAAGCCAATGGCGGGAACATCAAGTTTTAATTGTTTCTCATTAAATGCAGGATTAATTTCTCTTTTGTAAGGTATGTTTAGTTTTACTGTACCTCTAATGGTTTAGGCCATGGGCGGGGGGGGGGGGCTAAGGTTTATTGGAGCCCCGTATTCTTCGGCCTTGTAGAGGCACAATTTTTAATTCTGGCGATACATGGTAACTTTTTAAGTTTCGATAAGCGTGCCTTCAACTGCCTTGGGCGGCGGTGCAGTTTGATTTTTGCCGCAATGTGAGGTTGTTCGCTTTTCTTAAATAATCTGATTTATTTTTAATATTATAAGTATACTGAGAAGTATAGCCCACCCATGGATGACATAGTGTTATCATTAAAAGAAAAACCATTTGAAAGGAGAAACATCGCTGAACAACGAGAAATTATCAAGAACAGCCGTCCAATGCCAATAATAAAAACTAAAGTGGGTGATCGTTCATTTCAAAATAATTGGTACAAACAAATTGATTGGCTATGCGGAAGTGTGTCTAGTGAAAAATTATACTGCTGGCCTTGTTTACTTTTCCAACCTAAGCCAAATCAATCGTGGACAGATAGTGGTTATTCTAATTTTAAAAATATTTTAAGTGACAGCAATTATCATGCAAAATCTTTTAGTCATTTGAGTAATTATAAATGCTTGAAAACCTTTGGTCAGGTTAGTATTGAGTGTGCTATTAGCAAAGCTGTTAAGCGTGAAAGAGAAAATCATAATAAACTGGTTGAACAAAACAGACAATATTTAAAGCAATTAGCCAATGCGGTTTTATATTTATGCAAGCAAGAACTGCCATTTCGCGGACATGATGGAGAAACTAGCCTAAATAAAGGTAATTATCGTCTCTGGCTAGGATTTCAATTGAAAAAGAAATACGAATTGATTTAGAAAGCAAAAAGGAATTACATGACCGAATATTAAAGGAATTTGCTTTAAAACCAAGACGCTTGGACTTTATGTTCAAGTAAATAAAATCCAAATAAATTTTTTTACCGAGGTATGTATTTATTTATTTTATTGATAATCTTAAGTTATTATCATGCATTTAAATGTCGGCTCATATGTAGACTTAAAAATTTAAAAAGAGCCCGAGTAGTCTTGAAGAGCTGGAGTCGCCACTGATATATATATATATATATAATAAGAAAATCATACTACGACTTATGTATGTACCTTTACATGCAAAAAAAAATTTTAATTTTATATTTATATTTTGTTGTAGCTCGACTCGTGAGAGAGTAGTTATTATTATTATTATTATTATTATTATTATTCAATTTAAGGTCGTATAGAGGCTCAAGCCACGCCCACCGCACAGCACACCACACCCAATGAGAACACTACGTTCTAAATGTGGGGGGATCCTTCTTACTCGTCCAACGTCTGGCCACATTCACTAATCATTTATTCCCAGTGCGCGCCTCGCTTGTTTACTAATCCACAATGAGGTCTAGCAACTGTGTCGAATCAAGATCGTAAGTGGCGGTTTCTCCCATTTTCCACATTGTTTTTTTTCGTGAATTAGTTTTGCATTCGCCCTTATACATTTAGAACTAAATTTATTCGAAGGTGACGTTTTTTATATACTGAAATGTGCTTTTTTTTTAATTTCAGTAGGGGGGCAGATTCCGTTAACGATGAATTAGACAGCTATTGCATGCCGTCTGTTTTTGAAGATGGCGATGTTATGTGAGTAATATTTCGTGCAGTGATTTACAGGAATATATATATATATATATATATATATATATATATATACATATATGTATATATAATTTAGCGGAGGACCGGATATCCGCATCCGCACTTCTGACTGCGGATGTTATGCGGATATTACTTCTAATAAATTATGCAATTTACAATTAAATTAGCTTATAAAGTAGCTTATAAGGCCCAGTCATGCACATTTCATGTAAAGTAGTAATTATTAATGAATAAACAAATATATAAACCTCAAAATATAAATACCTGGTAACATAGAAAATTGAATGAAACTTGTTTCATTGAATTTTCTGTGGCTGAAACTCTTGAGAAAGTTATTATTTTTATCATAATGAAAACATTAATATTAATTTTAATTCTTATGCATTGCCTGCCATAATAGTAATATCACGAAATTTGAAAAATTATGTCATATATTCATAATTCTATATTATATTGATAGATTAACTAAATATCCGCATCCGCATCCGCGGATACTGAAATTAAAGATCCGCATCCGCAGATGTTATATATAGATATATATATATGTTATACATAACGATCCGCCTGCGCCTAGGAACAAGGAACAATCAACACTCGCGACCTTCACGCGCGAGCCCAACCTTGCCCTTTCGAGTACTACTCAAAAAACAAGTGCTGCTCGAGGGCTCACGCGACCTTTCGCGTACTCCCGTCCGACCGTGAGAAACTGGTGCTCTGTGGCAACGGTTGGACAAGACCTTAATTAAGACGGTCCTTCCAATCCACGAGTACAATATCATACCCTTTTGGAGGTTTCAATTCACTAAACTCCAGGGGTGTATTGCCCGAAAAGGATAAGAATGAACGTCGGTTATATTTTGATGTTTTATTACATTTTAAAATAGTGATATATATATATATATATATATATATTATATATATATATATATTAAGGTAGGTTGATTTTCCGCATTTTTTAGATATTGACTTTGGACTAGTCGAGATAGTCAGGGCTTAATATGATAATAGCTGACAAAAAATTTCAGATCCCTAGCTTTAACCGTTTTTTCAGAAAACCGTCTCAAAAATCGTCAAAAAATCGTACCGAAAAATCGTATTTTCGCAATTTTCGGCCTAAAAAATCATGCTATTTTCATAAAAAAAATCTGAAAAAAGTTACAATTTTATTGAAAAAAAGTAAAAAAAACATGTACAGAGTGAAATAGACATTTAGATCCCAAGAGCATCATAATTTTCACTGTAAGAGCCTTAGAAGCAAAGGAAGGCCTCATCTGGCGGCTAAGGGCTTTGGCCAGAACGTGTTTGTGCCTTGATTCGAGTCCATAAACAGTATGGGAAGCTTCAGATGTCAGCTTCACGGCCCTTTCAACACTCTGAGAATGTGAAGGCAGATCAGGCACAGGCATCTCCAGCTTGGTGCCATTCAGCAATGCTTCTTGAAGCTCCTGGTCAGAAAAGTCTTCTGTGAGAGCAGGTTCACAGATGCCACTTTGAGAAAGGTTGATTAGTTCTGACCAGTGGGTAGCTTCAATGGTGATGGCTGTGATCTTCTTCAGCCTCTTCTTGGCTGGCTTCCCATTTCTGAAAGAATAATAATTAATTTATTTTTTATTCCAGTTTAAGATTTAATCCCTATTAGTGTCAGAATTGCTGATTTAAATTAAACTTAAATTAAAAAAAAAACCGAGTTCTATAAATCCCCATAATCGAATTTTTTTTCAGAAAGAAGGTAAGATTATTTCCATTATCAGAGGGGAAGGGGGGAATTGGGATAAGAAAATGTGAAAAAAAATTCGATTATGGGGATTTATAGAACTCGGGTTTTTTTTTTATTAAATAAATCCCCATAATCAAATTTTTTTTTCACATTTTTTAAAATTAATAAATGCTTACCTGATGGACAGAATTTTCTTGAGAGCAGCTTCTCTCACTTCCAAGTCATCAGACTTCATCATGGAGTACAGCACATTCTCGGGCAGCAAGGCAAAAGCATTGTACTTCAGGTTCTTGAAAGCAACACCCTGGATTTCTTCAGACTGCTGCTTGATCCTCTGGATCATGTTGTGATGTTGAAGATGTATAGCTGCTGATTGTGGAACTTGCTGTCCCTTTTGATCTCAAACCAACTGACTGCATACACTTCCACAATGAACTTGATGGCCTGGTAAAGCTTATCCTGTAGTTCTGGAGGGTAAGCACCTCTGGTCCACAGACACATCAATCTAATTGACAAGTGCAGATTATGTGCTGTGTTTGACAATTTTCTTTCTTGCACTTCACAGCATTGTCATCATAGGGACGAACAGGTAGCTTACAGGTGCAAGCAGAAATGTCAAAAAGTTTATCCAGCTTTTCCTCCAGATTCTGCTCCTGGACTGTAGAAAGAGATTTCCTGTTTATCTCTTTTGCTTTCTTGAAGCACACTTTACCCACCAATTTCACTACATAATATTCCTCATACAGGTGCAGCCGCGGGTTCACTGCCTGCCAGATCTCAATCACATCCTTTGCTATCATTTTAGCAATATCATAGTCTTTCAAGTCCGGGTGGCTGTTTTGGAGGAAATAACTGTACTGAATAACTCGGCAGAGGGTAGGAGGCTCTGTTTTATCCAAAGGGGAATGCTGGCCACTGAATTTTTTGGCACTATCACTTCGAGTTAACACTGCAGACTTCCGTTTTTTACCCATTTTTATGAAATATCTGAAAATAAACACAATTAAATGAACGTATCATAAAATAACTTAATTCAATACACATTTTATAGGTAAATATCATTAAAAAATACAAAATAATACACTAATAAACATCTATAATGCATTTACAATAAGTTTGAAGCATCATTTTCTTAAAAAAGCCGAATTTTAATTGATTATTTTGATGAAATAAGGTTCGATATTTTGTTTGTTTACATTGCGCGAATGCCGCGCGCGCGATTTTACGCGTAAAATTCGGCAATTTTACAACTTAAAAATAATTAACAATCCTCAAAAAATACAATCATTTTCACAAATATGAGTTGGTGCAACGTTTTTTATACATTAATTCCTTTCTGTCTAGACTAGTCCAAGATCACAGTTCCAAAATCAACCTACCCTAATATATATATATATATATATATATATATATATATATATATATATATATATGTCGACAGCGTTTGTGGAATCACGCAACTGGTGACAATGGACGCTAGGGTTATCCCACATTGTTGTACACACGAATTGTAAGTGTAAAATTATATGTCCGTATTTCAACTCCGCATTTTCTGTCAAAGCGCTAAATTCTGTTTTAGTTTGAATTGTGAGTAAAAAAGTATAAGAATTTAATTTTTTAATTTCTTCAGATGAATCTAATCGAGTCGTCTTATATACATACAGTATTATGGAGGTCATCGACATTTTATATTGTGGCCTAGGAACGTAAAATTTCTAAAAAGCATTAACAAATTATTAATTAGTAATGACTAGGTTTTGTTTTTAAATTTTATTAGTCACCAAAATTTATGAAATAACCATATAAAACGAAATACAGTAGACGCCAGATTTAGTGTATCCGGATATTGTGTCTCGCCGCTTATAGTGTCTCAAAACTAGGAAACAGTTACTTTTACATGGTAATTGCTATGGATAGAGTGTCTCTGATTACGCTTATAGTGTCTCTTTTCAGCTAGTATAGTCTACTTGGCAGCTCTAGTTTACACTTGCATTTGTGATGCCTTGCTGTTTTACAGGCTTGTAAGATGGCCATAGAAGGAAAATGTTTTGTTTGATGTAAAATGAACATAGTTTTGATGTTTCAGTTGAATTGTAAAAACAATTTTAATGAGAAATTGCATAATAAAGGTGCTTATGTTGTAAATATATTGATATACAGTACATATTCACTATTTTTAACCTTGCAACCCTCGAGAGAACAAACTGTGGATATAGTGTCTCATCGGATATAGTGTCATTTTGGCTTGGCACCAAGTGGGACACTATAAACGGCGTCTACTGTATAACCATATAGTAATTTTTTTACTTCTACAAATTTCTGTTTTTTGTTGAATTTATTTAAGCAGATCATGAAACAGGATTTGATTTGATCCTAATATAAAAGATACCTAATGAGAACCTATGTACAGTATATACAAGTATATATGTGGCACATTTTACGCATCTGATTTTAGCGAACAGAAGCGTAGTTATAATTTACATAAACTTAATTTGAAGGGAACACTTTGTTCTTTTTGTTTTAAAGCAGTGGAGCTGAGTTGGAGCGTTTTGCAGAAGCGTTCCGGAACGGCGTGGAGGAAATCAAGCTTGGCGCCAATGATGTGGAAGAGGGTGAAAGACCAGAAGTTTTATAACACAATCGCCAGCCCTGTAGAGAGCCACAAAGCAAATGCGAATTAATTGCAGAAATAACGTAAGTTTTTTCCTGTATTGCCCGAAAAGGATAAGAATGAACGTCGGTTATATTTTGATGTTTTATTACATTTTAAAATAGTAACAGAACATAATACTCGTCCTTAAGCGTTACACAAATTAATATTAGATAATACATTTTATAAATTTACACATTATAAGGTTAAAAGCTATACAACATACGGTGCATATTTGCTACAATTTAAAATAATTAATTGCTGAAGATATTTGTCGTTAGAATTTAGTTACATTCAATTTTATCTTGGGGGAAAATAGAAGCGTTATCGTATTAGGGGGGAATCAATTTTTATTTTTTGGGGATTATTTATTTTTTCTGGTTTTTAAAATATGCTATCACTTACGAACAGCTTAGAAATAGAAAAAAATCATGTATTTTACTTGATAATCCCCCTGTACATTAGGTTTGAAAGTTTATTGAATATCATAATGTTTATTCTAAGAGTAAATTCCAGTTTATTTAAACAAATCTTGTTAAAAAACATGAATTATCATTGAAGAAGTTAGAAATAGACCTGTAATTGATTAATTCATTACAGAATATATTTGCTAGAAAATAATGGAAAATAATATATGTATATATTTTTACATCACCTAGACAAAACAAAAATCAAATTCAGGCATAGCATAATATAAATGCCTCTAATTACCACACATTATTTAGCACATAAGTATATTTATAGCATTACACAGGTCAACAAAAAAACATTTTTTCGTTGCCAAGGAAATTCGTACGAATTTAGGGTATTTTGGGGTTGCTGAATTCCAAAATGAAAGTAGTTTTTTCGATTTGTTGGCTCTAGTTCTTGAGATAATGAATACCCTCAATTAATAGGAAACGTAACCATAACGCGTGCATATGGGAAACTACCGGAACATTCTAGATGGTGAGACCGAATAAAATGCCATTATGTATTTCATGTGTTTACTTTTGTATGATTTGAGACAATTTCAATGCGGTTTGTAAGTAGGCTCCGCCTGAATATTAAATTTTTTGCATTTTTACGTGTTTCAATGGGGTTCCAATTATCTCATAAATTAGAGCCAATCTAGCAAAACCGATGTCATATTCGGAATCAGCACCACAAAGTTACCCCAAAATCACTAATATGATTGGCAATAAAATGAGTGTTGACCAGTGTTATCAAAGTCTTTCATAGTCATTGTCATATTTGATGCAACTCTGTCTAGATAGATTTTCAAGTTAATTGCATAAGTCTCTATTGGAAGATTCTTGTAGTACTTTTTCAGTTTGAAGATATCTGACGACCTGGGAAGAGATGTCGATGTATCTCTTGCATATCTCACTTCGATGTATATTCTGTCATTTTTCTTTTTGAGTGACAACCTTGTATCATTCACAAAATCATCTACTTCACTAGCTTTGGTGAAAGGTGTCTAGGGTGTCTAGATCTTTGTTCTTTCTCTTGTCAGCTGCTATGTTTGTTACCTCCTTGTCACTTAATCCTTGCCTCTTAAGTTCTTGTTGCTTTCTGCTCCATTCTACCAACACGTTAGGAAGGGGACCATCTTGCTGTACTAGTTTTACATATACTTTGGCCATAGACTTGCCTTCACGTTGACTGAGCTCATAGTTGATGCTGCCCACTGACCGTTCTGGATGCAAGTTGTTGATTGGTGCTTTCTGTAGTTTCTCCTGATCCATCGATGCTACCTGAAAAGGAGTAAAATAGTACTGTACCATGAGGATACAAAAACAGCATCAACTCAACAACAATAGGACATTATAAAATTATGTATTCCACTTACCTGTCGAGGGGCTTCTGCATCACAGTCACCAAACTGGAATATGTCTCCACGTTGTTTCTGCCATCCAGCTGCTAATTTCTTCATCATGATGCTGAGAACATTTGTGACTCTTGGTTTATAGCAGTTAACGGCTTTCGTGATTAAATTACGGATGTCTTCATTCCACTGAACCGTTTTAAACCTATCAGGTGATATGAAGTTGAATGCAGGCTCCTCAATGTTCGGAAGATCAGATGGATCCGTTTTGCATAAATCATCGTACAGCGTTGGAAATGCAATGATGATCTTAGCATAATCTGTTGTGCTAGCCGATGTCAGACTGGTGAATGGTTCAATCAAATGTACTCCAATTAGTGCACCAGCTAGACAAAGGATGCGAATATATTCAAGGTTACTGAATGAGCGCAGGATGCATGCAAGTTGGTTAGTGATGTGTTCATACTTGTTGACAAAATTAGAAACATCTTCATCCAAGTGGATGGTGATAGCGCACAAGAAAGCAAGCCTATTGAACCTCTCTTTTTGTAGGCGAACAGCAGCATTCTTCTTTGGCATGATGTATTGATCAAAGTCACCTGCTTTGTTCCACTGTTTATGGTCATAATCGTGTGAAACCAATCTCACTAAACAGTCCATGAACTGTTCTGTGATTGAATCATGGGATGTAACACAAGTTACACAACTGACAAGGAAGTTCACAAATATCTTGTCTGGTCCAATAGTGTTATCAATCTCTTTAAACACTTCAACAATTTTGCGATTAAACATTAATGTAGGATGAACTTGACATAAGAGATGTTCAGGTGTGTGATCGGTGTCAAGCATGTCAGATACAATGCTTTCGACCCCGATGTTGCGACTTGTTGCATCAGTCATCACAAAATCTATTTTCTCATACAGAGTCTTAGGCTCGAAACCGCTGACTACCGATAAAATGTTCAGGATAGTAACTCCCAGTGCTGCTAGATTTTCTCGTGATTCTGATACTAGCTTGAACAGAAAATGACCCTGCACCCTGTTTTCTAGATCCATCATCATGATAAGTAATTGTGACTGACTCATCCGAATTCATGATCTCTTGTACTATTTCTGCCAGTACAAAGGCTTCAATAGCTTTTCCTATTTTTCGGCATGCTGATTGGGCTGGAGCTGTGTCTAAATCAATGTAATGCGCATTTTCGTCAAAGTACTTCCAGCTGCGATCGAACATGTAGTTTCCCACTTCAATAATAGCTGCTGTTGCTTGGTTGTATGATAAATGATATTTGGATATCAATTTGTCAGCCACTCTGTAGAATACTCCTTTTATTTTTGCCGGACTTTCACGGATATGTCTATATTGATGAGGCAACTTGTCTCTATCCTCATTCAAGTTTGCATAAACAAATTTTCGTTTTTTTGATGTTGATGGTATATTTTCTCCAGGGATATATTCATCTTCAGTGCATGTGTCCTCATCTGTTATCGAGCCATCAAATTCTTGGTAAAGCTGTGATACAAACTGATTTTTCTTTGTCTTCTTGTTCCTTTAGGGGCATCTTGTCCATTGCAGCTTGCATCCTCATTTGCCTCTCAGCTGTTCTTTGCCATGCCATGTAGACTGAATTATCACAAAACATTTTTCTTGGTCCTCGTTGATCCTCCAGGAACTTCCACTCTAGCTCAGTAACTTTAACACCATAGATCTTCTCTTGGCGTCTTCATGATTTCATATCTGTACAGGAGATATCAAACAAAGTGGCTGCAACACGGTTGTTGAATCCTGAAATTTCTGCTCGTTTTGCTTCAGTCATTCTCTGTGAGCGAACCTGACAGTGTTTTTTGAACTCTTCATACAATTTTGTTATCTGGTTGACAATGTTACTGATCGACTTTGTGTATAGGTTGCACCAGATCCAAAGGTTCTGCAAGTTGTAGGCAACTTTCCATGCAGCATCACTAACAGAAAGTTGATTCTTACCAGCTCTGGCTGGCCTCAGCATGAACATCATCATTTGAATAACATCTTGCTGGAGTGGCAGTACACCTGCCTTAAACTGATCTGATATAGCTCAATATATTCCACATTTCCACACCGGCGTGTGGGAGCAGAACGTAACTCTCTCATTTTGATCCTGTTAATTACTGTAAGTCTATTTTAAGATTTCTTTAGCTCCTGTAAATAAGAAAAAATTATTAAACAAGCCTAAAAAAGTTACAACTAAAATAATCATGTAATATAATAATATTATATATATATAATATATAATATATAAATATATATATATATATATATATATATATATATATATATATATATATATATATATATATAATATAATAATATAATATTATGATTATATGTAAATAATAATCATAAAATAATAATTATCAATGGCAAATAATCAGTTTTTGTGGCTAATATTGTTATTTAGCATCAGCAAACAATTCAGTTAACTAAATTTATGATGTGAATATTGATGTCATAGCAATTTAATAGTATTTTTTTAACAAAACAAGATAAAGTGGCTAATAATTTTCATTGTTAATATCAGCAAAACTTCAGAGGGCATGTACAGGGGGTTAATGACATCAGATATTTGTGAAACATGGTTCATTTTACTTCTTTTGTATGATAGCAACTTTTAAAGACCAAAAAACTGGGGGTCACCATTTCTGTTCCCCCCCTAGTTATATATACATATATATATACACGCATAAAACTTTACACATCACACCGGGTGACTACAAAAGGGAACCGCTTTTTTATGTGGTTACATACTACCTTATCATTACTTTCAGGGTTACACGAGTCGTATAATTCTAAAAAATTTGTAAATTCCTTCCCGCGGGCCATATGCATGAGAAAATACAAACAGTACTGCCCACATACGTTGCTGTACAAACTCTGGATACGATAGGGGTTCCAAACTATTTGTGGAATTTGGAGTTGTTCGAGAAATTTTACAATAATAGTATCATTCCATGGATGCTCACCCACTGAATTAAAGTAGTACATTCGCTCCCTATTTTTAAAATAAACGACTAGCCAATGGAGCCCTTCTTCACTGCTAATGTCTGTATTCATAATAAGTGTGCCGCAATCTCTCATGGGTGGAATTTTCACCGTTTCTTTCTTCGCAAACACGCCGATAAATTTGGCGCGCGTGAAGCGGTCACACTTCATCTCCCTCTGGAGTGTAACCTTGTCCATTTTTAAAGTCCGTCACAACACCCCTAAAGCGGTTAACCTCTATTAGGGCTTGCGACTCAAGATAAACTACTATGCTAATAGGAATGACTATCGGGCTGTCGAATTCAAGTCTGAGTGAGATACTTCCGCTCTGCTGGGGACTTATGTGTGCTTATACTCCCAGTGAAGTCGGGTGAGAGGTCGAAAGGGTACAGGTTCGCCCTCTCGATGAATTCATTCTGCGTTACACCGGTTCCTATGCCGTCACAACCACCGACGATGTGCGCTAGATTGTTATATGCTCTCGCGCAAAGTGAAAACTCGTCATTTGTAGACTAACTCGCTTCCATTGTCGCACCTAAAGCTTCCCCGTTGAAATACAGAGTTACATTTTTAAGGCCGAAATTTTCAAATTTAAATGCAGATTTTTTATATTTTCCATTCACAAAAGCGTGTTCCTGCTCTCCAAATAATATCCTTTTAAGCTCGTGACGGTAAAGAAAACCCCAAGCGATTCTTTCAATACGTCAATAATAGAAATCCAGTAAAAAGTGTCTTGGGGCCTTTGAAAAATGTAAACGGAGATCTAGTTTCTGAAAACAAGGAAATGGCTACCTTGCTAAACGAATTTTTTACGTCAGTCTTTACTATAGAAGATGTAACGAATATCCCTACGGTCATAGACATAATACCTTTTGATAATGGTAATATTTTGGATGATATAGTGGTTAGTGAAGGGGAAGTAATGCGCTATATTGATAAAATGAAAACGCGTAAATCACCGGGGCCGGATTCCATATATCCCATACAACTAAAAGAATTAAAAGATAGCATTGTTGTGCCGCTAACAAGGATTTTTAATGCGTCTATTACTGAGGGTTGCGTACCAGATAATTTCAAGTTAGCAAACGTAACACCTATCTTTAAGAAAGGCAATAAAGGTGCGGCGGGAAATTATAGGCCAATCAGTTTAACGTCTGTTGTAGGTAAGCTACTGGAATCAATAATTAGGGATCGTATAGTCGAACACTTACAATTGCATAAACTAGTTAGAAATACGCAGCAAGGTTTTAGGCGAAACAAATCTTGTTTAACTAATCTTTTAGAAATTTTACAAAACGTGGATGACGTTTACGATAGACATCGGGAGGTTGATGTAGTGTATTTAGATTTTCAAAAAGCGTTTGACACCGTGCTGCACAAAAGACTCATTGAAAAAAACTAAGGCTCATGGAATCAGGGGTGTAGTAATAAATTGGCTAGAAGAGTGGTTGCGAGGTAGGAAACAGAGGGTGGTGGTTGATGGAGCGGAGTCGTGTTGGGCTAATGTAGCGAGTGGCGTTCCTCAGGGTTCTGTATTGGGTCCCTTGCTTTTTCTTATATATATTAACGATTTAGATGTCGGCCTACTCAGTACAGTTTCAAAGTTTGCGGATGAAACGAAGCTGGGTGGTAGGCGATTAATGACGAAGATAGAGGTAAAATCCAGCAAGATCTGAATAAAATCGTTGATTGGTCAGTCACATGGCAAATTAGATTTAACGTTGATAAGTGCAAAATTTTGCATATAGGATCGCGTAACGGTAATTTTGCGTATAGTATGTCAGGGAAAGATTTAACAAGCGTAGAGCAGGAAGAAGATTTAGGAGTTATAGTCACTAGTGATTTAAAAGTAGCGAAACAAAGTACAGCAGCGGTCAATAAGGCGAACAAAGTGTTAGGTTTTATAGCTCGAAATTTTGAGTACAAATCGCGCGATATTATAGTTCCTCTTTATAAATCATTAGTTAGACCCCATTTGGAGTACGCGGTCCAATTTTGGAATCCGCATATGCGCAAAGATATAGACAATTTCCAAAGAGTTCAAAGACGAGCAACTAAGATAATTCCGTCGCTTATGTCGAAGTTGTACGAGGATAGGCTTAAGGAGTTAAAATTGACTACACTCGAGACTAGGAGGCTAAGGGGTGATCTAATCCCGGTTTTCAAAATTATGAATGGGTTCGATAACGTAGATAGAGATAGCTTTTTCGAAATATCTCAATATAATAGGACTAGAAATAACGGGTGTAAGTTGACAAGTAGAAGGTTCGAGACAGCAGTTGCCAAAAACTTTTTTACGCATAGAATAGTAAATAGCTGGAATAGTTTGCCGGTAGAAGTAATTAGTAGCACGTCTATAAACACGTTTAAAAATTGATTAGACGCATATGTTGATAGATTGGGTATAGTTTAAGGTAGTAAAATTAAGGCTTTGTGGTGATAGATCCCACAACTCAACACAAGTGTTGTGGGATATAGGGAGGCAGTATCTTGGGTTAGGGGATACTCTCTGTCTTTACACATCCCATTTAAAGAGATTCCTCTGCCGAGCGGTGCCCCCCATAGTACTGTGAGGTATTGAAAAACTCATGATCTTCACTTGCCCCACAAACACCTTGAAATGGGAGACCCAAAATGGGTGCACACACATTTCTACATTACTGTACAGTCTTTACAGCCACACCTACACTTTTCCTCCTAAGTATATATATTGTAATGTATATGGTTGTAAATTTTGACTTGGTCCGCAATCGATATGGACCGTGACTTATTTTTGGTTGGCAAAGTACTAGTATTGATGGATACCGTAATGAAATTGACTGGATTCTTTGGATCTGATATATTTGCATGTCGGTTATAAATAGATATAGTGTAAGATATTTGTGGATAGTAGTCTATAATGACTTTATCTTCTGGATCCAGAGATTCTATCTTTAGTTTTAAATCGATAATTAATTAGTTTTAAATTTATAATTATTTAGTCTGGTACAAATTGGTCGTTGCCAATGTACAGGCAGTTTTTACATAAATTTCTTATGTTCTTGTGGTTCGGAAACCACGTAAAAATTGTAGGTCCCCTCCGCCACCACGGAGGACATACACAATACACAATTACGAACACAGTTAGGTAGACGAGCCATGAGTGGATCCTAGGGTCTTTGTTGGTCTGAAACATTATAACATTATTATAACATTTTCTATCTGCTTGGATGTTAAACCTAAAGGGACTGTAAACACCTTCATCTGGACTCCATTAATTGAGTATTTCACTGTGGCATGTACTAAATTTTTCTCAATTCCAATCTGCTTAGAAGAGCTTAATTTCACATGCCGTACGCGGAGATATATCTCCATAATATAAATCACCACAGGCTTCCCACCCTCTTCTTGGTCAGCACCCAGATTTAAACAAATCTCAGGGCTCGTACGAGTAAGTTTTAATGTCATATCGACCCTATCCACAAGCAACTTCTCCTGGAACGTGAAATGTGTGTGCAGACGCCCATAACAGTCATAAATCTTCTTTTTAGATTTTTAAACTTTCTCTTTATACTACTTCCATCTTAAGGCTGATAATAACCTTCATCAGTTAAAAAGGTGTCCTTCGCTTCTTTTGAAAAGTTGAGTACATTTTCCAGATAGGATCATAGGTGGTAGTAGCCAGACCTAGCCGAGATGTTGACCTGATTTAAATGCACGTCGCACTGACTGAATATGGTGCGTAGGAAGTTCATCTCTGGATATAGGACGTAGTCGTTTTTGCAATCCGACCCATCTGAATGTGCTATTCGTAGTTTAGCGTACATGTGAACACAGCTTGGGTCAATAAAATTAGGGGCCTGAGCTCGGGATCACGAATTCTATAGGAGAACTCGGTGAGCTAATAGTGTTTAACGGATTAACTGTAATAAATTCGCCGTGTTCAATAAACGTTTGTGTAGGCGACATATCAAAGAGGGCTTGTTCGGATTTACAACATTGCGAACTACTCGGATGGATGAAGCGTGCCATGGCGCGTCAGAAATAATGATACCTCTCTCGACAAGTAGCAATCAGTCTATGACCCACGAGTGCAACAGCCTTAGCATATATTAGTTAAAAAAATGGTCAACCATAGGTTTCATGCGCTTAGAACTTTTTTTAGGTCCTTTTACGTTTAACACCAGGAGTTGGCAACCCCTTCTTCTTCCTCCGTACAGTACGCTTTTTTACTGGTTTTTATTTCCGCCACCACGTATTTTTCTCTTCGCATCTTTGACAGTTTCGTCCCGTGTACGTTTTAAATGTTTTTTGATAGCTTCTTTAGGCTTAGTCCCTGCCATTATGTTTTCTGCCGTGTTAAGACCTGATGTAATACTTTCCTGCCGAGATATCTGGCAGCACTTTTCAGTAAGGGGACAGCCGTACGCAGTTTAGTTGGAAAAATGGACCCAATCCCGCTCCCACTCTGATATCTCACCACTTGATAGACTGTGAATGGCATTTGGGTCATTCTATCGCAGCACGACGGAAGTGAAGCTTCACTATTTAGCCCCTGTCACTGTATAGAAACTTTCTCCCCTCAATCGTTCTTATATATATCGCGATACTGGTTAGTAGGTTAGTTACTACTTTGACATAATGAGGCTTGTCGTATGTAACGCTCAAGCTCTTTCCTCTATGACTGGGAATGTGAGCGATGCGCAGCAGTCGCGCCTGGGTATCCCCAACAAACTAATGTTCCACGATATTGCTGTAAATATAGCACATGTCCGGGGGAGGGTCTCCAGAGCGCAATTTCGCCAATTTTAACTGGTACAATAAACTGCACAACTCATGTTGATTCGTGAAAAGTATCTCTTTGGAAGGCTAGAACATATCTGCCCTCAGGCATAATTTTGAACAGTGCTTTGTCTTTAATATTTCTGTTAGCCTTCGATTTTAGCAACAAAATATGCCCCGGCTTATCTTTGTTTACGATTTCGTATACTAAATCAGACGTAAGTTTTGAACTTTTCAAACTCCCATTTAAGTCTCTCTCAATATCCTCTGCTGTGTCATAATGCCCCAGCCCTAGTATTACTGTTGTACTGTAGTACTGCAACTCACCGCCCCAGGATGAGTGCATGGTATCCCCACAAGTCACTCCGGCTTCTAAGAACCATAGAGACGGATTCTTTCTTGTCATTACTTAAAAACTTGGTGGCCAATTAAAATTCACATATTCCAACCTCATATAATTCGCGACCCAATTCAATGGGACCATGCAGTTCTGTTATAAAGTTGGACAGGGCACTGTTAGGACGTACAGACAGAGAGGCAAAGGACGGTAGTGTGACGTAGAAGTGGTTAAGCGAGATGGTGTATACTCTTTAAGCTTCATTATTGCATCAGCTTTTATATAGTTGTTGAAGCTTTCTGGGTACCCTAGCCATTTTACCAGGTACATTTTTCTCTTTCCTGAACCTTTGCTGCCTAAACCTTTTTCAATTTTAAACACTTTTTTTCATAAATTAAATATCACTTTCTGGATCGTCGCCATAAAAACCTGTAATTTCTTCCCAATACAAATCTTCAACGTAATACATCATCACCTCGTGTTTAGGCCTCATATCTCTAACTTTAAAAATTTCACGAGTCCAGCCTTGCTCAAATCCTTTCGCGATTCCCTGAACGCGAGAGTGTTACATAATCATTGATTTTGAAACGTACAGAGCGTGATGATGCTCTACGATTATCTTTTCTCACCTCACGCTCTGTATGCATACCTCTTTTTAAAATTTCGTTAGGCGATGTAGCAACCGTACGGTGGTGTGAACGGTTGTAGGATGAAGCTAGCGACTCCAGAATGTTATACAGTATATCTGTGTGTTTTTGTATGTGGAATAGCAATGCATGCGTTCCTTTATGGTACGCTGAACTCTTTCGGCTAAAGATGCATTATGTATAGAATTGTTAGTGTAGTAACTGATATAAAACTCTGCCAACATGTTCTGAAAAGCTCGGCCTACAAATTCTTTCCCCATGTACGTTCAACAATAGCCGGGAATACTGTTTTCCTTCAACATCAGCGCTTTTGCAGCTTTAGCAACTGTTTCAGGCGACTTATTTTTCAGTGGAATTAGTTACAAATATCTAGAGAATACATCTATTATGAATAGAATGTATCTATAGCAGTCATTATACACCTAATAGCCTGCCAAATAGAATCACTCGATGCGGCTATTTTTTTGCCAGTTTTAAACCTTCTTCTCACCGATTTATGAAGTTTATAAGCATCCTGCTCAACAAAAACCTCTCGACATCTTTTTTCTCTATTCCCTCATTATAAACGCCTCTGTGCAACATATTAACACCTCCGTAGGAGGCTGGATTAGAAATATGGTAATAGTGCTTTCTTAATATGTTAGCCATTTGTGTTATGATAATAAAAACCCACTCTAATAGACAGATGTTATTTCCACAACAGTTTCGATGCCCACTGGCATCCTCTTCGGGTGGATACAGAAAAACTCGTTTTTCTGTATTCATCCGAAGAGGATGCCAGTGGGCATCGAAACTGTTGTGGAAATAAACTCTGTCTATTAGAGTGGGTTTTTATTATCATAATTTGACCTTCACGTAGAAAAGTAAAGTTTTTTGCAGCCATTTGTGTATTTTAGAGGCGCGCGGGTATGGTTGTGCGTTGTTGTTTGGTCTCTTCTACTTCCTCTTCAGAGACGCCATCACCATAGTTGAAGGCGTGTTCAGCTGTGGTACATACATTGTTTGTCCCAAATCTTTTAACCTGTTCAGATTACCTATCAGTGTTTTTGGAATGTTTATTTGCTGTAGTATAGCTTTAATATGTTCTCATCCTGTTGGTGATGGCCTATCCCACTTTCTCATGAAATCATGTATGATATTATTGATGTTTGAACGCTGTACCTTTGACCCTTCAACAAAAACCTCGCCTGTATCGGAACATTGTATAATGGGATCCTCACTCAATAGATTATAAAGACAGTCCTTTATTCCTCAATGTATGAGGGAAACTATTTTTTAATACATGTTCGAGGAGTTGCGGACTCACCCCGTTGTGCTTTGCTTGTTCGTCTATAGGCTCACCATAATCAGCATTGCTCCCATGTTTCTCAGGAGGCTTTTCAGTGTTTAATAGTTCTACCAATTCGTTTTCCATTCTTTTCAGCCTATTTTTACAGGGTTCTAGAAACATATCTTGACTTTGTGTTTTGTAGTGAAGCGTACACCTCGTGGAATCACGAATACTTTCTTTATTATATTAAACTAGACAATAAAGGGCCCAAAACTGAAAATAAAATGGGTAGGAATGAACACCCTCTTCGCTTTTTCCTCCCCACAGTTTGACTTTTACGAGCAAGTGCGTATATTATGTTCTTGTAACGACGTAAGCGAGACTTCTGAGAGGGCTTCATTGGTATATTGCATTTTAATTTTAAGACAGATTTCGCAGATGCGTTTGAAAAAGTCGGAGTCAATATTTTTAACATACAGGTGCTCGAGAGCTCGTGACAGCGGATGATAGATTTTTATTAATTTACTGTATTTCTTTAACTTCTTCGTCATTCTGGGATATACACCATTTCAGCCTCGTTTGGGAATGAATATATATTCATTCTTAGAAGCACCCTAAAGGTGTTTCGCGGGTGAAAGTCACGAAACAAATATCTGTAACGTTGGCTTGTAGCTTCGTTATAAACTTCCAAAAACTCCTTACGCTGATTCGGGAACATTTGATTGGCTAATATCCCAATTTGTACATCTTTACGTTGTGCGAATAAAAATAGGTATTGTATATTTAGCGATACATCGCGCATGTATCTATTTTTGAAAAATAGATTCATTCTGATTGATGAAGAATACGCTTATGTTAAGATGGTGGGAGAACACTGTAAATGTCTGGGCAAACGTTTTATCCATTTCTAACATGAGATCGTCAATTACAATGACCGTGTGCTCATTACCCTTTATCGTGCTCATTACACCTTTGTGGAACAAAATATCATCTTGGTACTCGTTGAATACGTGCTGATATGTCGAATAACACCATATGACTTTATGCACAAAATTTGAGAATAATTCCCTCTTATCTTTAATGATTTTAAACTTAAACACAGTTTTGCCACATCCTGTAGGACTGGATATAATGCATGTAGAAGGGCTCGTAAACTTGAATTTTCTACAGAATCCATCTCTAACACGTCACACTCTTAAGTGGAACATTTACAAAATATAATAAAATTTTAAATGATGCTCCTGATATTCTACAGTCTTGTTTTTCTTCTTCCCCAGAACGTGAATGATGATGAGAATGAAGTACTGTACCAGCAACATGTCCCCATCGGAGATATTCCACATGAAGCTGATGATAGCGACGACAATGTAGTTGTAGTTGAGGCTACAGACTGCACCATCACCCCCGCTAGCGGTCCGGAACCCAGAGCAACGGCAACTGTAGCACCCACGCTTGTCAATTCGAGAAGAAAGCAGATGCATGACAACATTCCCATTGCTGAATCCCCTCCACGTCAGGTGTAAAGCGTGTAAAACTCTCCACGAGTGCGTCGGCCGTTAGACTTAGAGTGAGTTCTGAGAATGTAATAGAACCCCAGCCCTCTACGTCTTACGGTACGACCCCTACAGTAGCTCCTTCTACAAATAAAACTGTACCCAGTTATTCCTATTCAATACCACCCCCCGCTGTGCCCTCCACCTCGTCAGCAACACCTCAATCTGTAGACAGTAACATATCATTCGAGCTGGTGTGCAGCGTCAACCCAACCCAAGCCCTGACTAGAAACCGGTACGTAGTCAGGGTCGACCCGCGATCCTTGTATAGCAACGGTGTTGGACACGGACTGCGGCGCGTAGCTAAGCGTATTGTGGAGTTTGCCAGAACAGTGAGGGACGTGAAGCCAGGACGCGACTGCCCCTAGGTTCGGGTCAGATGATGGGATAGAGACGATTTTTGGTTAGTAATACCCAACAGACGTCTGGCTGCCGTAGATGTAGAATACATTTTGGGACGTATAATGCAGGCCTCACAAAGCAGTACCGAATTTAAAATTAAGAACTTCACGATAGATATAGACAACATTACCGTGTTGCGGGATATACAACCTCACCTTATACACTTAACTTCGACAGTCATCAAATATTCAGAAACCATACAAACCTTGATCACAGTTGCAGCTTTATAGCAATAGTCTTGTCTCATATGTTTAGTAGTTTACTGTACTAAACACGGCTGTCAAAAGAATTTGGTTGCCGACGGTTGTGCAGCGTGCACTTAAACTGGCCACAGACTTTTGGCTTGAATTTGATTGTGATATGCGGCCTGAAGATTTTAGAAGGATAGAGTAGGAAATGGATGTACATATAGTTGTATTTGGGTTATATGATAGTCGTAGGACTGTGTATGCTTTTAAGAGCTGTGTGAGGGAACGTACAAAGCCTCTACTTATTTTAGGTTTTCCGGGGACAACGTACCTATCCATTCGCATTATATGGGCTCTTTACGCGAGTTCTCATAAAAGCCGAAAAATATGGCAGGCATCACGATTTGTGTCAGGGTTGTCTCGCGTTTACGAATGATCTGTTGAAACATTGTAAGGATTGCCACAGGGTTTGCAGTCAGTGTAAAAGCCCTAGATGTGAAAGTCGAGTAGTTGAAGCTGAGAAGAGGGAATGCAATGTATGTAGACGTACGTTTTTCAGTAATACCTGTTTTGAATTCCATAAATCAAATGGGACGTGCAAGAAAATGAGTGAGTGCGGCATGTTTCATACGTTGAATGAGAGCGGCGAGTTCTGGCATAAATGTGATGAAATTCATTGCTCTACATGTTATGAGAAATATATGGCGAATGGTATAAAGCATGTTTGCTATATGAAAGATGTTAAGCCTAAAATTAAGCCTTGTATAACTGTATACTACGACTGAGAAAAAGGAGGTTATCCCGCATTTACTTGTAAGCCAGACCATCTGCGACAAGTGTATGAACGTTGAGTGTGATGACTGTCGCAAACGTGGGAAACGAAACATTTTTAAGACGACTGCAGGAGATTCCCCTGTGAAACTTTTTGTGGACTATATTGTCAAGTTAGCGGACCATTTAAAAAAAATGACTGTATATTCTTGCCCACAACGCTAGAAAATTTGATACACAATTCCTTTATAAGGAGCTGCTTGAACACGAGTCCTCTGAGGTATCTACAGGTGATCCCTTGAAAAGAGGAAACAAGCTTATACAGATGCAGATGAGAGGAAATGTTCAGTTTAAAGACCTCTCTGTTATTCACACTTTGTAAATTAGCTAAGCTACCCAAGGTGATGGGCGTAAACGCTGAAGTTTCAAAAGGGTATTTCCCTTACACGTTCCTCACTCACGACACTTTAAATTATGTAGGACTACCCGCCTCCAAACATTACTTTAACTATGACAGCATGAGTGCAGGCGACCGTGAAGACTTTGAGCGCCACTACAACAGGTTTAATAAAGATAATCCTTACAATATTGCGGATGAATGTGAGCGTTCTTGCGTGAATGAATTACGCGTATTTAGAGTATGCTTCCAAGCCTTTAGAAGGATGTACATACAGTAACCTGTTTCAACTGTGATCCCCTACAAGCCGCAACTACAATCGCTTCATTGTGTTTTACGGTGTTCAAGAATAACTTCATGCCTAAAAACACGCTAGCCCTCATTCCCCTAAACGTTCCGCGCAGTTATGGGAATAAAGGTATTTACTGGCTCACACACATACAACAACAGACAGGTGTATTCATAAAACATGCACGCAACACGGGGGAAGTGGCAATCAAGATCAATGGTCGTGTTTTTTGAGTAGATGGTCTAAACGAGGACCCCGACACTGGTGAGAAGACGGTGTACTCCTTTAACGGACGCTGGTGGCATGAATACCCACGTCCTGAGTGTGGTATCATAGGAGATATCCATGGCAGATCTGCCGAGAGTCTCGCATGGACCTATACCCGCGACCGACTTAAAGCTCCCAGTTCACTCACAAGGTTTTGTGGGAACAAGAATATGATGCCTGGATGGATGCCGATGAGCAGTATCGCGAAGAAATAAGGGCTATCAAATGTACAATGGTGCTGGACCCCCTGAAATGCAGCAATAGTTTGTTTGGGGGACGCACAAACCCTTTCAAACTATACTTTCCAGCTACGGAAGAGGTGAAGACTCATTACTACGATTTCTGCTCATTATTATATTACGTGATGAAGAACAATCCGTACCCCGTAGGCGCACCCGAAAACTCGTGGATCCAGCCCTGCCTACTTTTGTCTTTCTTTTGTAGATGTGCTCCCCCCTTGCGACTTATGGATGTAAGTCTTACCCACTGTATGTGAAGTGTGCAAAGGAGAACAATGGGGACTGTAATCACACAATCAACCAGAGGAAGATCAGAGGCGCATATACAAGTCCTGATCTGTCCCTAGCCATTCGTCGTCACGGGTACAGAATACTGAAGATATATGAGGAGTGGAGGTTTCAGAAGCTCCCCAACCTTTTCACGCCGTATATAAATATTTTTTGAAGGATAAGGTAGAAACATCAGAATACCCACGAGGAGGTGAGACCGAAAATGAAAAATCGGCGTATATTTAACGCTCCCGTGATCGTGAAGGGATACAGCTTGAACGGGCCAAATTGTTTGGAACCCTGGCAAGCGCTTTAGTGCAAAGTTGTGCCTAAATATTCTTTGGGGTGAAATTTGGCCACAATACAGACAAGGGAAACGTACATCTAGCTCAAAGTTATAACGAAGTGTGGGATTACGCCAATGCCATCGATAAAGAAGTCATGGAGATCGTGAATGTGGGTAATACGTACATAATAAAGTACAACAACAGAACCGACTTGGCTACAGATACATCACGTGTCACAAACATACCCGTAGCCAGTTTCAGAACAGCATACTCCCGCATCAAACTTTGGAGTCTGCTGCATTGTCTTGGACAATGTAGGCAGATACAGATAGTGTAATATTCACGGAGAGAGAAGGTGAATATATGCCTCCTAGTGGGAATTCCTCGGAGAGTTGACTGATGAGCTCAAGGATGAGTATACAGATAGCGCCTTTGCCGATTCTGTCTCAAAAGAACCAAAAACTTACCTGGGTACGAGTGTGTGTGTGTGTGTGTGTGTGTGTGTGTGTGTGTGTGTGTTGTGTAAGAAAAATCTAAGCACCACCCACTGTATGTTGCGCACTAATAAAAAGAGTCACGTGACTCCTGCTACTAATCCAGTGGACGGAACGTATCTCCTCCCGGCATGGTCAATTGACCCCAGCAAACCCTGGTTCTCAGACGTATTTTTTATGTCGAAGAATTCTCGTGCAAACGTAAAATAACGATGGCAACCGATGATACTGCATGCTCTACATTCCTGAAGTAGTACTCGCTAAAGTCTACAGATGTGGTAACACCCAAAGAATTTCTAGTCATCCCTCCTTTGAAACTTTTAAGGCCACATTAAATCTTGCGAAGCATGAAGAGCAAGACGTCCAAATACTCTATGGATATTCTGGTGAGAGCATTGCGGGGTTTCGCGGTTCAAACGATGAAATGGAATATGTTGTCGGATTAAATTGTGCTAAAGAGCACATATATCTTGAAGTGAAAGAATAAATGCTTGCAGAAGAGAAACAAAGGATCTGGGTTGTGAACCTTGTTGATGATTGATGTGACAGGAGATATTATACCATGTTACACCACATCGATTGCGCGTACCCTGCTGCTGAGAATATAAGTCTTGTGATTATGGAGTTTAAAATATTTCTACCCCGACATCCATGTATATCATGACGAGATGCGCAGCGAAATTTTAGCTAAAGGTTTATGCGAATTTTTAGTAGAGTTTAGGGACGAGTATCGTTTGTCCAACAAAAAGGCCAAGTATGGACACATGTTTCTCTCAAATAGATCGCGATAGTCAGGTAGCTTAACAAAATGAAGGGGACATTCCGGACAAAACCACCAATTTTTTTCTGACACTTTATTAGGTCATATTATTCAATTTTTTTATTGGAACCAAAAAATCTGACTTGGATGGAGCTTCCATTTGGCCCGTTGCAATACTGACCCTAATTTTGGCATGAAGTTACCCCTAAAAGGCATCGGATTTTCCAATCTTCGTATATAGTAAAATTAGGATGTAAGATTGTCAATCCTGTGTATGTACAATATAAAAACACTGTAATTCAGCATATTTAAAACACAAAAACACTAATTTAAGGTGGGATGCCTTGAGGAAGGAGTCAGCTGTGCCAGAGGAGGCGATGCCTATTTGGGTGAGTGCAGTGGTCCACCCAGAGGCCTCCAAGTAGTCCCCGAATGTTTTCCACATTGCCATCTCAATGTGCAGACCACCGAACATGATTACGTATTTGTCCTCGCCATGTGTTTGAGGCCAGTTCTACTGAACAAACTTGGCCAGTGCATACAGTGGTGTATCCAAAGTAATCACTGGAATCTGTCCAGGATTCAGAAACTGAGTGGCTTCGCGCTGTACATTCAACCCATGCTTGATCATGGCAGCTGAAGCAGTCTTCTCATAGAAGAGTGGCAAGAGTTGTGTGAGAGCGGGTTGTGAGTCGTCAGAGATGTGGTTTTGATGAATGGCATGGTAGGCTGACCAGGCCACAGCATCTCCCTTGGTTAGCTCCTCCTTTTCAATCAGCTTGAATGATCCAGCCAACATTTCTCTTCCTCTCGTGCTCCCTTCAGACGTCAATCCACAGCTTTGACAGCATTGGATGTCTTGGGTACAGACACACTTTTTGTCTTGAGTGCAACAGCGGGCACAGTGGTGAAGCTGTCAGGTAACAAATGGTTCTTCTGTTTCTGAAGAGGGCAGCCGTATCCCATCCTTAGGGTGTCTCATATTGGACTTGGTAGGGAAATGAAAGAGGCTGATGCCTGTACCGTGGAATGAACCTTTCGCTGTGGTGATTGATGGGGTTGTGATCGAAGTTGTCCAAAGCACCAACGGTAAAGAGGCTTTTGCGTAGCTGGGCGGGACTCACAGAACCTTTGTCCTTGATGTTCTCACAGACAGCAGTAGCCAGTTGATTCTCAAGTAGAATTACCCGATCATAGCTTACACTCAAGGCCAAAGTGTACAGCTGTGTTATCAACTTCTTGGACTTGCTTTGCATGTGAACATTTAGTCGAAGGTAGAGGGGCAAGGGTGGTTCATGCTCCAACGAATGTCGAGACCTGGCAGTTACAGGAGCCGCTCCCTTCATGGCAGTTGGAGCCCTCTCCTTGCAGTTAAACAGGATCATTTGCGAGACCGTGAGGCATGAATGGGAGTCTGCAGAATCCTGGTCCTTGAGGTCGGCTCCTTTCAGAAGCATGGCTACCAGGGATTTGAGAGTTGTGGGGAATGAGTCCTGCTAGCATCCAGATGGGAATGAAGCATCGAAGTTGAACCCTTTAGAACGAAAGATATCGTCACGCACAATTCTGGCAGCTTTCGCCAGAATCACTGCATCCCCTTCATAGTCAGACTTCAAAGTGTCCTTGAGCAGTTCATGCATGTCTTGTTCGAAGACAAGTACTACATTCTTGCCATCACTTTGCGCTTGTGCTTGTGGAAAGTACTTCAGAACTTGTTCCTTGAAGTGAACCTTGTTGATCTCTCTACCAATACCAAGGTCGGCCAGGCGATTTTCATAGAACTGACGCAGCGAGAACTTGAAACAGAAGGTTCCAGCCTCTACAGAGTTCTCAACATGTGTGATGAGCTCAAAAAAGGCTCTGGCTTTCAGTTTCTTCTCTTCCACGTCGGTCTGAGAGTAGTATTGGCTTCTCCTCAGAAAGGAACGATGGCGATTTCGCAGTCCAGTCAAGCAAGCAAGGTGATACTTTACATCAATGGCAACGAGGTCACCACCTTCAATCCTGGTCAGTAAATCTGTTTCGTGCAGATCTGCGGTCATGGTTTTTATGTTGCTGTCTCCCTGAAGAGTTGCAAAGTCATGGAGTTGCCCATCATATTTGTTGCAGAATATGCACTTATTCTTCTCCACGGGCATGCGGTGTCGGCGTCGTTTGGATGCAGCATCATTCTCAGTAGTGCCGGCTCTCTCCCTCTTCCTTGCTCTTTCCAGTTTCTCTGCACTGAACAAATAAGCATTTGTCAGAATTTGTCATCCTTACCGACCATAACAGATGTGGAAAAAATCTGTAAACCAAAAACATATATTTTTTTTCATTCTACATGTATGAATGTTGCTGCTGCCAAGCAATATGCATAGTATTATAACATTGTACAACAGTAATTGAGCTCTCAGAGCCAATATCTTTATTTCTAACCGAAAAACTTATTTTTCCTTGTTTTCGTCCACTCATTTTTGAAAAATGGCTGAAACAGGCTCCAGCGAGCTCATATTACTTGGTTCCAATGAAAATATCAAAATTTATACCACACAGATTGTCAGGAAAAAAAATGGTGCTTTTGTCCGGCATGTCCCCATATTGTTAAAATGTGGTCCTAAGCTGCCTGATTACCAGAGTACTAATAAAGTTCGCTCGTACACGAATCTGCATTACTAACGCTTGGCGCCGTTCATGATGCATCCCGTGTGACTCATATCCATCCCCACACCTCCCGCCTTCTCAACCGCCCCTCACGTCCCACCGTGTCAATCAGCGCACCGCCGGCTCATAGACGCCTCAGAGCTTGACCCGACTGGTCGTTCTCTCCTCGCAGAATCAATAGAAAACTATTAAAAGATGGAGCTTCCGTTGAGCAGTATCCTCAATGCAGTATACGACATGTCCGTGTTGAAGTCTGTGCGTGTATTCAGACGTAATACCGGTGTTATTAATTATGTACTTGAAACAAAATGTAGACAGTCAAATTGTGGTAAACGCAATGTTATTTATTTAAGTGTTGAAGAGATGAACAGAATCTTCGTGGTGGAAGAAAAGTGGGGTGAGGGCGGTTGTAAAATACCTGTAGGTTTAGGCACAAAAAGAGAACAGATTAGTGATGCACCCTCATACGCCATTATTTGCACGCTGTGCATAAATCGTGATACAAACCAACCATGCGCTGATACACGGTTCATGTGGAAGAATACTGCTGACAAATGCAAAAAACTTCACTTTTTTCTACGTGAAGGTCAAAATATGAAAATAAAAACCCACTCTAATAGACAGAGTTTATTTCCACAACAGTTTCGACGCCCACTGGCATCCTCCTCGGGTGGATACAGAAAAACGAATGAACCAAAACAAGAGGGAAAAACAGTCCAGGGACCGACCGTTAAGAAATTCGCGCCTAGGTTAGATCCCATTCTCCAGACACCGGAAGGACATTTTCATTAAGTACTTTCGCACAAATTTAAAACTATCTTCCTAAACATAGAGATTCTATTATTTATTTTTTTTACATAATTATTACATTTATTATTAAGTTTATTACATTTAATATTGCATAATTATTTATTACAGAAATTATAAATTTATTATTACATTGGTTATTACATTGTTGTTTATTATACAGAACTTATAAACCGAAAAACGAATGAAAAAGGCGATTAGGAAACAATCCAGAGACCATTGAGAAATTCGCACCTAGGTTAGATACCGTTTTCCCGACACCGGAAGGGCATTTTATTACAGGGTCCGCTTATAAGTACATTCCCACAAATTAAAACTATCTTCTTGTTCTATACATACAGATTCTAATATTTTGACATAATTACTGCATTTATTATTGCATTTACATTTTTTAACATTTATTATTATTACCTTTACCCTAATTATTAAATTTATAATATTACCTTTATTATTACATCTGTTGCATTTATATTTATTTCCACATTTATTACTTCCATTATTACATTTACTAAAAGCGAGTAAGGAAACAATCCAGAGACCTTTAAGAAATTCACACTTAGGTTCGAACACGTTCCCACGACTCCGTAAGGGATTTTTTGACCAAGAATCTCATTAAAGGGTCTAACTTATAAGTACCTTCGCACAAATTAAAATTAGCTACTTTTTCTATACACACAGATTCTATTATTTTTCTTTTGACATAATTATTACATTTATAAAGTACTTGCTTGATTCCCAATGTATAGCATGATTATTTTGGCTGGCGTGATAAAAAATGGCATTATTAGTATTACAACTTCTGAAGGCATATTTGTGTTCTTTAATACGGGTTTCAATATTTCTTCCAGTTTCTCCCACGTATACTAAATCACAACTTTTACAGGGAATGCTGTAGACACAGGCTTGTTCCTCTTTTGCAACGTTATTCCTAACCAATTTACTTTTCACGGTAGACGAATATTTGAACGCCAAAGCAAACTTAAAATCTTTCGTCAACGGTTTTACTCTTTCTAAGCCGGCAATGTAAGGAAAACTCACATATTGTTTTTGGTTAACTGAAGGTTCCCGAGGGGGAAGATCGTTTTAATTTGTGGGAATGTACTTATAAGCGGACCCTGTAATAAAATGCCCTTCCGGTGTCGGGAGAACGGTATCTAACCTAGGTGCAAATTTCTCAATGGTCTCTGGATTGTTTCCTAATCGCCTTTTTCATTTGTTTTTCGGTTTATAAGTTCTGTATAATAAACAACAATGTAATAACCAATGTAATAATAAATTTGTAATTTCTGTAATAAATAATTATGCAATATTAAATGTAATAAATTTAATAATAAATGTAATAATTATGTAAAAAAAAAATAATAGAATCTGTATGTTTAGAACAGGAAGATAGTTTTAAATTTGTGCGAAAGTACTTAATGAAAATGCCCTTCCGGTGTCTGGAGAATGGGATCTAACCTAGGTACGAATTTCTTAACGGTCGGTCCCTGGACTGTTTTTCCCTCTTGTTTTGGTTCATTCATTTTTCTGTATCCACCCGAGGAGGATGCCAGTGGGAGTCGAAACTGTTGTGGAAATAAACTCTGTCTATTAGAGTGGGTTTTTATTTTCATACAATACTGCTGACAATAACACCCTTATCCCCACGCGAAACCTTTTTATTCTCGTCATAATGTTTGAAGACGTCGGTTTCCGTAAACTGAAACCTATATTAGACGCCCGTACTGCCGATATGCGTTATTTGGACACGGTGCTTGAATACGCGTACACCGCTCTGCTCGATGATTTTACCAAGTGTAGGGATGAACAAGGAGAGAATGGTTTGGAACTGGATACGTAGTTAGCAGGTACACACTCATCGAAATATCATGGACTTTGGTACAAAGGATGAGAGGAGAACAGGGCTGATCTCACTTTCACTGTTCACCCTGAAGAATTATTTCTTTATATAAGACGCAGTTGTCGGCACGATTTAGAAACATACTTCAAGTGCTGATATGAATTGTGAAGAAGATTTTACAGTTGAAAAGGTCAGCGAAGAAAGATTAAATGCACGTTTGGAAAGGAGTGTTTAAAAACTTCAATTGAATGGTGATGTTGTAGCAAACGATGCTTTTGATTGTATTCTATCCGTTTAAAGAGCGTGATAGTTTTATTCCCAATTGTAAAGTCGGTACAAAAATAATGTTAAACGAGTTGAAAGCCTTTTATATTGAATATAGACCCCCGCATACTTTGAGTGGTGAATTAATATTAAATCGCACTTATTGTGTAGTACAAAGCAATAAGGATTTAAATGTGGACTCGATTAATTGTGAGTTTACTATTTTATTTGAGCGTGGTAGAAACTGTCTTAAACGGATATATTTCCATTTTCACATTTTTTATGCATATATATATATATATTTTTTTTTTTTGAACAAGTGTTGTGTATTCTGATTTTACAACTGTTGTATATAGAATTCTTCTGTACTAGCCGTATTATTTTTTGATTTGATGTATATATGATATATGCAAAATCTCACATCCGTTACGAAACCCTTGACTGTGGAAAATCCAAATTTTCTCGGTCTCACGGTTCCGCACTGCTCTGACGTATGTGAGAATGGATTCCTTCTTATATAAGGAGGAGTTCAGCCATTGAAGGACAGACTCAAGACTCAAGACTCAGGACTCAGGATTCAAGACTTAGTTCGTTTATTTCTGCGTGACCTTAATTGTCACGCCTAAAAATAAGAATAACTTACATGATGAAAACCCAGTGAACTTACATATTATAAATTAGACCTTGTGAAGTGAAGTATAAACTCTCGCCTGTAATCCGCCTATTTGAACTTAATTAAAATTACTTAAAATTAAAGCCGACTCTCAGTTATTCCATCATAATTAAACCTTAAATTCGACGAGTGAAAAAGAGGCTAAGGAAGCTCCCGGATCCGGCAAGTGACCTGAAGGTCAATCCGGCAAATGACCTGAAGGTCAGCGCACTCTGTAGGAAAAGAGTAAGTTTATTATACCTGGAGGTTTTACCCGATGAGTTTTAACCCCCAAGTACAATAAAAATACTCTTTTCCTACAGAGTGCGCTGACCTTTAGGTCACTTGCCGGATCCGGGAGCTTCCTTAGCCCCTTTTTCACTCGTCGAATTTAAGGTTTAATTATAATGGGATAGCTGAGAGTCGGCTTTAATTTTAAATAATTTTAATTAAGTCTCCACTCCTCTTCATAATCATGCTAACTGACATAGATGAGGACGTTACCAGAGACAGCACAGTAACATCCCTTGTGGATGACACAAAGATCAGTAGAAAAATAAGAAACCCAGAAGATATAGGATCTCTACAAACCGATATAAACAGAATCTACAAGTGGACGGAAGACAACAATATGAAGTTTAACACCGAGAAATTTCAGCTGTTACGGTACGGTAAAAGAGAAGACCTAAAATCCATGGAATATTATACCCCCAAATGGATAGGAAATTCAGAGAAATTCCAGAGCAAAAGATTTAGGGGTTGTAATGACAGATGATGCGAAATTTGAAACACAAAATAAGATAGCATTAAACGGAGCAAAGAGAATAACGGAACAGATATTGAGAACCTTTAAACGAAGGGATAGGAATGTAATGATTCCTCTACTGAAAACTCTGATCATGCCCAAATTGGAATACTGCTCGGTCCTAACATCCCCATATAAAAAAGAAGACATTAAACAGCTGGAAGGGATCCAGAGAAGCTTCACAGCCAAGATTAACGGGTGCAAAGAACTAAATTACTGGGAAAGGTTACGCGAACTAGACCTATATTCGCTGGAAAGGAGAAGAGAGATATACACTATTATTTACACTTGGAAAATAATGGAGAAACTAGCCCCTAATCTTACTCTGAACCCTATAACTCCCCAAATAACGGTGGAAAGTAGAAGCGATAGACTGTCGTATTCCCAAATTAAAGGCGAGACAGGGAACATCCTTAACCCTGAAAGAAAATAGTTTTGTGGTGAAAGGACCAAAACTGTTTAATCAGCTGCCCAAAGACCTAAGAAACACGAAGGGAGTTGCAGTGGACATCTTCAAAAGACTAGACGCCTGGCTCAGAACAATCCCCGATTGAGCCTGGCGTAGCTGGCTATGTGAGGTGGAGAGCACAAGAAACCAACTCACTACTTCACCAGGCCAACTCGAGAAGAGGGGCGACAAGCTTGACCTTCGCGAAATGAGGAATCATCGGGCGGAATCTTTGCAAGGTTGTAAGGTAAGGTTTTATATATATAATATATATATATATATAGGGTGAGTCAAAGTCCGGAAACATAGGAAGGATATGAAACTTTTATTGCAAAAAGACATATTTTACAAATAATGTTATAAGATGTGCTCTATATGTTCACCTTTCATTTCCAGACATTTCTGGACTCTGTTTCCCCAGTCGACCTGGACTCTTTCCCGGACATCAGGCTGGATTACAGCATAGGCTTCTGTAATGCGTTGCTTCAAATGGTCTGTGTCCCGGATCTTCAAACCATACACAATGGCTTTGAGGTGTCCCCAGAAGTAAAAGTCCAGCGGTGTCAGGTCGGGGGACCGGAAAGACCACTCCACTGGACCACGGCGACCAAGCCAACACCCTGGAAATTATTGTAATAACAATTTCCAATTATTTCCTATGTTTCCGGACTTTTCACTCACCCTATATATATATATATATATATATATATATATATATATATATATATATAGTAGCCAAACGGTAGTGGCCTCACTATATATATGAATTAAAATGGAATGAAATGTTATGTGGTCACCAGTTTGACCTTTCAGCCAATATTTAATACGGAAGTAGAAATGACTGTAGGTTTCCTTTAATTAGCAAAATAAATTAATTATTTGTTCGCAGTGATTAACAATTATTCAGACAATAATTGTGCAATATTACAATGAAATTATTATTAACAATAAGAAATTATTCTTATACAAGATAAAAGTTAAATGATGCAATAATGACAAGAAACATTGATTAAGGTAATGAGATATACGGTATTGAACACACAATATTAAGTAATTAAGCAAATAATAAATGCAGTAATGAAAGTAGGTATTGGTACAGTAACGGAATTGGCCTAACTGCGGCCGTAATGGTGAGTTAGACTGAACGGTATTGAGGACACTTTGAAGAGCCTAATTCGGTTAGGTAGAGCTTGCTAAAGTTATTGGCGTTGAAAACGAATAGCCTCTCACGACATAATGAAACACTGTAGGCCAATTGCTGGTGGCCTATGAGAAGTTTACAGATTTACTGAGATTTTGATGAAGAAGATAACGCTGAAGACGGAAGGGCCTACGAACCTGTTTGAATGACGAAATACTCGTTGAAAGGAAATGAAGATTCGGAGGTTGAAATGGATGAATATTGAATGAGGCAAAGACCAGAAAGATGACGGCGACTGAAAATTGCGGAAATCTCAGCTAGCAATTTTAAATATTGTAGATACGACGTTGTCACAAGGTTGCATTTTAACACTGTGACAGTGTGACATACTGTAGATACAACGTAAATTTGTGTGGTCTCACTTACGTCTTCACAACGTTGTGATATTACTTAAACTTTATGTAGATACAACGTTGCTTCAACGTCTCAAGGATGGAATTTGGTTCAACGACAGCCCTATTTGAAATAGTAGTATGCTGTATGTAACTCCGTTCCAATTTTGTAACAAAGAATAATGTAATACGAAACTATATGATATGGATGTAAAACCTTACGTGCAGACAACGTCTATGCTACGTATAAAATATTACGTCAAAAGTTTACTTGTACTTCACGTGTATACAACGTCATTATGCAACGTTGTATTAACGTTGCAATATAACGTTAAGTTTTACGTTGTGACTACATCATGACTACATCAGTACAACGTCAATTTCTGACATGACCAAGATTCAACCAGGAATCCTACATATTGTAGATACGACGTTGTCACAAGGTTGCATTTTAACACTGTGACGTACTGTAGATACAACGTAAATTTGTGTGGTCTCAGTTACGTCTTCACAACGTTGTGATATTACGTAAACTTTACGTAGATACAACGTTGTTTCAACGTCTCAAGGATGGAATTCGGTTCAACGACGGCGCCTTATTTGAAACAGTAGTATGAATTGGGATGATAGGAAGAGCAAAATTGAATTGAATTGGGATGATAGGAAAATATCCCTCGTCTCGAACGCGAAACAGATCGCGGGGATCAAATTTCTGTGTGACGCATGTACACAGATTGTAAACTCGTTTGCGGTATTTAAAGAAATGGAGAAAGCGAATTCGAGTGTTACAGAAAAGGAGGGAATAAGGGGAAACAAGAGTCCCGAAATGTCCCAATGGAAATTCAGGTGGATGATTGAGAAGAGCAAAAAACAAATTACAATATAATACGGAATGAAGACACAAAAGAAAGAAATGAGATAAGTAAAAGTCACGATGTAGTAAAACTGCCCAACAAGCAAAATGCTAAAAAGATAAAAACTAAAAACATAGGAAATAAACAGCAGAAGAAAAATATGATAATATCAAAATTAAAAACAGAAAATAATCAGATAACAAGAAATAGAAGCGTAGAAAGTACCGTCTGTAAATACTACGCAAAAGGGTACTGCAGACATCGGGATGGGCAATACATCTATCCACATCCCACGTTATGTAACACACATTATACAAGAGGATATTGCAAATTGGAAAAAAGTGCAAGTTCCACCATCTTACTGTCTGTAACACCTATGCAAAATATGGGAGGTACAAATTCGGACAAAAATACCGTTACCACCTCCCTCAAAGGAACCCGACAGGTGAGCAGACAAAACCAGCAACAAAGAGGGCTACCAATTTTTTATATGTAGCCCAAACAATTCACCTATTGAATACCATCCAGCAAATACAGAGCCAACTGACAAATACAAGGATCCGAGAGCCGTACAGAGGCATACAGAAAGACATTACATACAATATCGGGACAGCCGGTATCGAAACAGATAAAGAGAGGAAAATTCTAGGAGGATTACAAGGCAACGAAACCGGTACCATCATTGGAAAACGAATCGGAAACACAAGTATGTAAAAACGAAAGGGAAAAAATAAAAATAATTCAAGCCAACATTCAGGGCATTAAATCAAACCACTCTCCGGACAAAGTTTTATACCTGAAAGGACTCATGCAAGAAACCGGAGCAGACTTTGCATGCCTCACGGAAACCCATCTAAAGGACTACCATCCTAACTGTGAAAACCGTGAGTTCTGTATTGACACAAAAGAAATACCAATTCACAACTATAACATCCTATGAGCTGACAGAACAGTGAGACGTAAAGGAGGATGTCCTATTTACACACGCGAAAGGCATATGGCAGAAATGACTAAGTACTTCAAACAGCTTCGTAGAATGAGTAGCAGCAAAAGTTGAAAAAGTAAATACAGGCTGTCCCAGAATTAACTATCTATTTCCATGAAATCGGACAAATCTTTTAAAAACACACTTTTATTTATGTTTATCATGTTTAATATGTGTTAAAAATGTATAAATTTCTAAATTTTTTTCATAATTTTATTTTCATAATTTTTTCATTATCTGGTCCAATGAAAGACCGTCTGAAGTCATAGAATGGCAAAGAGAGACTCCAAAAGTTAACGTGTGGCTTGGAATGACCAAATCCAAAATTTATGGCCCATTCTTCTTTGCGGAAGCAACTGTAACAGGTACCGTCTACCTTGATATGCTTCAGCAGTTTCTCGAACCACAGCTTCTTGATGATGGCATTCTTGATAATGTTGTGTTTCAACAAGATGGAGCACCATAAATTTTGGATTTGGTCATTCCAAGCCACACGTTAATTTTGGAGAGTCTCTTTGCCATTCTATGACTTCAGACGGTCTTTCATTGGACCAGATAATGAAAAAATTATGAAAATAAAATTATGAAAAAAATTTAGAAATTTATACATTTTTAACACATATTAAACATGATAAACATAAATAAAAGTGTGTTTTTAAAAAATTTGTCCGATTTCATTGAAATAGATAGTTAATTCTGGGACACCCTGTATGGTACTAATTGTAATGTGCAGAATATCCCAAAAACTAACAAACTAATATGCGATAGAAAAGAGTTCTTTAAAGAAGAACTACAAGGGGAAAGTATAACGGACTTCGAATTTACGACAGATGATATTAAACAAGCTATAGAGAAACTAAAAGCACACTCGGCGGTAGGACCGGACAAATGGAATGCCACACTGATCAAAAACTGCAAGAATGCAATCGCCGTATCCAGCGAGAATGCAATCGCGAGAATGCAATCGCCGTATCCAGCAACTGCTGGATATGGAGACGATCACTAGACACGGGAGAAATACCGCGCTTCCTGAAGAGCGCAAGCATACTCCCAATATACGTATAAAGGTGGAGAGCGATCCGAGGCCAAAAGCTATAGGCCAGTGTCGCTTGCATCTCATCTCACTAAAATATTTGGAAGAATAGTTAGACAGAAAATCTATAACATTTTGGAAACTCGGAAAAAAATTAAATGATAACCAACATGGATTTGGTCAGGCAGATCATGCCTATCACAACTAATGGAACACTACAACAATATTATTGATGCACTTGAAAGTAATAAAAATACACAGACTTTGCCAAAGCGTTCGACAAGTGTGACCATGGAATCATAATACATAAACTGAAATATATGGGAATAACAAGAAAAGTAGAGGAATGGATATATAATTTCCTTCATGAGCGGCGGCAAGTCGTTACAGTGCAAGGAATACCTTCATCAAAATCAGAGGTCCTCAGCTCAGTACCACAAGGAACAGTATTAGCTCCACTACTCTTCATAATCATGCTAACTGACGTAGATGAGGACGTTACCAGAGACAGCACAGTAACATCCTTTGCCGATAACACAAATATCAGTAGAAAAATAAGGGAACCATTCTGAGTTCATTCCCATATATATATATATATATATACACACCGTGTATATATATATATATATAAATATATATATATGTTATACGGGACGACCGTCATACGAAATATGAATTAAAATGGAAATAATCAGTACGCTCCTTTTCTTGAATCTTCTACAAGGGCAGGTGTTCGCTTATATTTTAATGATTGACGCAAGAAGCTACGAAATCTTATCTAAACTCTTAAGTAATTGCTCAAACTTGGAAAAACACCAATTATACAAGAGCAGGTGCTCGCCTATGTCTTAATAATTAACGAAAAACATCATTATAATGTTAAGACAATTAGTTTTTCCAATTAAAGACGCTCAGATGCACTTTTGCGACATCTGGCACTTGTTAATTGCTTATGTAATTAATTGGCCAATGAACCTTCCAAGCTAAAATCTCACATCCGTTACGAAACCCTTGACTGTGGAAAATCCAAATTTTCTCGGTCTCACGGTGACGCACCGCTCTGACGTATGTGAGAATGGATTCCTTCTTATATAAGGAGGAGTTCAGCCATTGAAGGACAGACTCAAGACTCAAGACTCAGGATTCAAGACTTAGTTCGTTTATTTCTACGTGACCTTAATTGTCACGCCTAAAAATAAGAATAACTTACATGATGAAAACCCGTGAACTTATTATAAATTAGACCTTGTATCTACAGATGCTGAGGACCTCTGGTTCTGATGAAGATACTCCTTGTACTGTAACGACTTGCCGCCGCTCACTAAGGAAATTATATCCATTTCCCTACTTTTCCAATTATTCCCATATATTTCAGTTTATGTATTATGATTCCATGGTCACACTTGTCGAACACTTTAGCAAAGTCTGTGTATAGTACATCATAGTTTTCATTACTTTCGAGTGCATCAATAATGTTGTTGTAGTGTTCCATTAGTTGCGATAGGCATGATCTGCCTGACCGAAACCGGTGTTGGCTATCATTGAATTTTTTCTGAGTTTCCAAAAAGTCATAGAGTTTCTGTCTAACTATTCTTTCAAATATTTTAGTGAGACGAGATGTAAGCGACACTGGCCTGTAGTTTTGGCCTCAGATCGATCTCCTCCTTTATATATTGGGACTATATTGGCGCTCCTCAGGATGCCCGGTATTTCTCCCGTGTCTAGTGATCGTCTCCATATCCAATATAGGGGCTCAGCGATTGCATTCTTGCAGCTTTTGATCAGTGTGGCATTCGATTTATCCGGTCCTGCCGCTGAGTGTTTTTAGTTTCCCTATGGCTTGTGTAATATCATCCGTCGTAATGTCGAAATCCGTCATACTTTCCCCTTGTAGTTCTTCTTCAAAGAACGCGTTTCTATCACATATCAATTTGTCAGTTTTGGGGATACTGAAAGATGATTCGTACTGAGCTCTTAATATTTCAGCTACTTCTGTTAGATCATCAGATAAAGCATTGTTCTCGTTTTTTAAAAGGCCGATAGTCGCATGGTTTTTCGACTTTATTTTTGCGAAATTATAGAAGTACTTTGAGCTAGCCTTTATCGCTTCTATAGCGTCGTCTCCTCCTTTTTCTGTATGCTTCTCGATTAGAAGAGGTGGCTCAGGCAATGTCCGGATCAATTTTGAAGTATGTTACGCCTTCAACATCAAGTGCAATAAGAGAAAGTCCTGAGAATATTCAGCCTGGTGAATCTGAAGGGCAAATACAAGAAGCATCTTCACAAGAGGATTCAAATGAGAGAGAGCAAGGATTGGATGATGGCAATTCATCTTCTAAAAGCAGTGAGACTGATGAAGAGGAAGGAGACGCCAGCAGAAGTCCACACTAACAGGATGAAGACTCACATGAAGAAGAGGAGATGGATGATGTCGCTGCTTGGCCAATCTCGGTTCCAAATGACTTGAGAGTTGATCTTATTAAGAGGGGAAGTGAACCCTTCCAAAATAGAGATGGACCTTTCAGTGCAGTTCAAAGACAAAGAGAGAAATCCAAAGGGAAGAGTCGACAGCTGACCACTGCATGGTTCTATAAGGCTATGCCAAATGGCGAGAAAGTTTTGAGAACGTGGATGGTTTACTCTCCATCAAAAGAAAGTTTGTTTTGTTTTTGCTGCAGACTGTTTGCTCTTGATGACAAAGGAATTGGAACATCCAGCTTTGTCACTGGGTTTCAAGCATGGTGGAAGCTAAATCCAAAGGTGTCTGACCATGAGGCTTCTGAGCAGCATCTCTCATGCCTGGAAAAATGGAAGACCTTGGGAGCAGGGTTGAAGCTTCAAAAAAACCATTGATCAAGTTCATCAAGCAACAATGAACAAGGAGAGAAAGAAATGGAGGGATATTTTACATTGCCTCTTGGACGTAACCTTGTTTCTGGCTCACCAGAATCTTCCTTTTCCTGGTCACAAAGAGGACATGTCATCAGCAAACAAAGGAAACTTCATGGAATTGGTAGAGTTGCTGTCAAATTATGATCCAGTTTTGAAAGAACATTTTGTAAAGATTAAGCATTCTATTCCATCTGGGAAGAGAGTGGCTTCTGATTTACCTCCAAAGATTCAGAATGAGTTCATTTGCCTTTTGGGGAATTACGTCAACGAGAAAATAGTGGCTGATATCAAGAAAGCAAAGTATTTTGGGATTCTTTTTGACAGAACGCATGATTATCATGATGGAAAATAAAATGTCGATTCGATTATGTAAGATAACACTGGGGAACAAATTTTAACTTTTTTTTTGTTTCTTGGACGTGAACACTGAACAGGTCGGTCTTATAGGATTTTTTCCGCTGATTCCGAATATAGCCGTAGAATTTCTCTATCACCCAAGGTTACTGAGAAATTTGTATTTTAATATTTATTCAAAAAGTGTATAGAAGTTAGTAAAAATACTTCATAAAAATTATATTAGTGGGAGAGTGGCATTTAAAATATTCTTCTTAAAACTTCTTTGTCACTGATTTTCTCTTGTAGTTTTCATTAGGAGCTTCTCGCATCAATGTCCAGCAGTAATCAGCTAACATTGCCGAATCCCACCTCCCTTGGTAGCGTTTCTCCATAGTAGCTATATCTTGGTGGAACCTTTCTCCATGCTCATCGCTTACGTCGCCGAGGTTTTCAGGGAAGAAATCTAAATGGGAGTGCAAGAAATGGATTTTTAGTGACATATTACATCCCAATAACCTATATGCTTCAATCATGTCCTGCACTATTTTTTCATAGTTAGAGGCTTTGATGTTCCCTAGAAAATTTGACAACATTCTTCATGGCCTCCTATGCCACTTTTTCTTTTCCTCTCAAGGCATCATCAAACTTTTGATCTTTCATGAGCTCTCTGATTTGGGGACCAACAAAGATCCCTTCTTTTATCTTTGCATCGCTAAGTCGTGAAAACTTTTTCTTCAAATATTTGAATGCCTCATCTTCCTTGTTCATTGCTTTGACAAAATTTTTCATGATGCCAAGTTTGATCTGAAGCGGCGGTAAGTATATTTTCTTGGGGTCAACTAAGGGTTCATGAGACACATTCTTCAGTCCTGGGATACATTTTTGACGAAGTGGCCAATCCTTTACAAAATAATGCGAATCTCTGGCTCTGCTGTCCCATTCACAAAGGAAGCAGCAGAACTTCGTATAACCGAGCTGCATTCCCAGAAGAAGCGCGACGACTTTTAAATCCCCACATATATACCAACGAAACTGGTCATAATTAATCTGCTGAAGGATGAGTTTCATATTTTCGTAAGATTCCTTCATGTGGACAGCGTGCCCTACAGGAATGGAAGGGTATTTATTTCCATTGTGAAGTAGTACAACCTTGAGGCTTAGCTTCGAAGAATCAATAAATAAACGGCAATCTTCAGATTTGTGCTCATGACCGAGAGCTAACAGCAGTCCATTTACATTATTACAGTAGCATAAACCACCTGACGAGGAGAAATACTGCATCAGATCTTTTTGGCGAGTGCGGAACGCCGATATGCTTGTATCTTTTGCCAGCAAATTCCATTCACGTAACCTGGAGCCCAATAATTCCGCTTTCTTTTTCGGAAGGTCCAAATCTCTCACGAGATCATTCAGCATAACCTGCGTTATCATACGTGGTTTATTTGATTCAGGTTGCTGAAAGTCTGTATCTTTAGTGTCATCAATTTCCATTGGTTCAACTTCAGACTCTTCATCCAGTGTCCCTGACTTTGGGGGAGTTGGAATTGGGTTATCATCGTCATGTAGTACTGGTCTCATGGCAGATGCAAGATTTGGGTTTTGAATTTTATGTTTATTTTTGGCAGAGAATCCTGAAACGTTAGTCGTACAAAAATAGCAATCCGTTAGGTGATCCTGGGCTCTCTCCAAATCATTGGTATGGCAAATGGCATAGATTTGCGGGTACCTTTAATCCAACCCCTAAGAGTGACGGCACAGGAAATGCATGAGATATGAGGTGCCCAGGATTTGTCTTGGTCGTCTACCTTACATCCAAAATAAAGTTCGTAAGCGTTCTTCACGAGTGGGGTCATCGTCTTCCTCTGTGCCATTATGGTCAGTTCTCCACATACGTAGCAAAATGTATCTCTGGGATTAATACAGTTTCGATTCATGCTGGCGGAAAATTATTGAAATCACGGAAAACTTTTTGCAATGAAAACCCAATTTTTTCTACTATGAAAAATTTTAAAATTTGAGCAAAACTTGAAAAAAATTTATTTCTTTTATTAAAAATCTGTTTGTTTAAATAGCTATATTTTTTTAATGCAAAAAATACTATTAAATATAGTTAACCTAGAAAAAAAAGAAAATAAAATTAAATTAGTAAACTTAATTTTAACTAATATTTTGGGGGAAACTCTGAGTAAATGGAAATATTATTTTCTCGAAAACTATGGGTGATAGAAAACTTCTGAAACCATATTTGGAATCAGCATCAAACGTTCTATAAGAAACACCAAATAGTTTTCAAGAAACAAAAATGTTGTTCCCTAGTGTAATCTCTGTTTTTTACAAATCGGGGCTAGAGGCGAGTATATTATTCGCTTAGCGTATTATATTATTATATATGACATGGTACTTGTAGGTTATCTCGCCCCCACGAATTTTGACAGAATATTTCATTAAAACTAACGAAAATATCACGACTTAACCTAACCAATTATCAAGGGCGTACAGTTGATCTATTATTAATTATAACATTATTTGTTTCTGGAATAGTATTTACTATTTACTAATACAGTAGATCAACTGTACGCCCTTGATAATAATTGGTTAGGTTAAGTTGTGATATTTTTGTTAGTTTTAACGAAAATATTCTGTCAAAATTGGTGGGAGGGGGGAGATAACCTACGAGTACCTATGACACTACTTAATTAATTTTTTAATTTTATAAAATCTTAACATGTTTATTCACTTATTTATCCTCTAAGCCTTTATAACGCATCTAAATTAAAATCCAATAGAACAATATGCAATGCAAGGTCCATTGATTCAGAGAAAATGGAATCTCAAGGTACACTATCATAAACAATACACTTACACTGTATAAAAATAATAAGGCGGGTAAATAAGAAGAGCGAGAACAAAAACACACACATAAAGGATATATATATATATATATATATACAGTATGCAGTAAAATCACAAAATAACACGTGATTTCGATTCATGCTGGCGGAAAATTATTGAAATCACGGAAAACTTTTTGGAATGAAAACCCAATTTTTTCTACTATGAAAAATTTTAAAATTTGAGCAAAACTTGAAAAAAATTTATTTCTTTTTATTAAAAATCTGTTTGTTTAAATAGCTATATTTTTTTAATGCAAAAAATACTATTAAATATAGTTAACCTAGAAAAAAAAGAAAATAAAATTAAATTAGTAAACTTAATTTTAACTAATATTTTGGGGGAAACTCTGAGTAAATGGAAATATTATTTTCTCGAAAACTATGGGTGATAGAAAACTTCTGAAACCATATTTGGAATCAGCATTAAACGTTCTATAAGAAACACCAAATAGTTTTCAAGAAACAAAAATGTTGTTCCCTAGTGTAATCTCTGTTTTTTACAAATCGGGGCTAGAGGCGAGTATATTATTCGCTTAGCGTATTATATTATTATATATGACATGGTACTTGTAGGTTATCTCGCCCCCACGAATTTTGACAGAATATTTTCATTAAAACTAACGAAAATATCACGACTTAACCTAACCAATTATCAAGGGCGTACAGTTGATCTATTATTAATTATAACATTATTTGTTTCTGGAATAGTATTTACTATTTACTAATACAGTAGATCAACTGTACGCCCTTGATAATAATTGGTTAGGTTAAGTTGTGATATTTTTGTTAGTTTTAACGAAAATATTCTGTCAAAATTGGTGGGAGGGGTGAGATAACCTACGAGTACCTATGACACTACTTAATTAATTTATTTTAATTTTATAAAATCTTAACATGTTTATTCACTTATTTATCCTCTAAGCCTTTATAACGCATCTAAATTAAAATCCAATAGAACAATATGCAATGCAAGGTCCATTGATTCAGAGAAAATGGAATCTCAAGGTACACTATCATAAACAATACACTTACACTGTATAAAATAATAAGGCGGGTAAATAAGAAGAGCGAGAACAAAAACACACACATAAAGGATATATATATATATATATATACAGTATGCAGTAAAATCACAAAATAACACGTGATCTTATTAATAAGCAAACAACCACAGGAAAAAAAGAAAAAAGAAACACGAATTCCGAGAGCTTTCGTGATATATTCACATTTTCAAGGACAAGAAAATGTGAATATATCACGAAAGCGCTCGGAATTCGTGTTTCTTTTTCCCTGTGGTTGTTTGCTTATATATATATATATATATAGTTTTAGATCCTTTTTGCATATAAGAAAGAAAAAATTTTATATGGTGAATTCTCAGGGTCTAGCGCCATGCAAACCTAATTAAAATGTAAAGGTTTTATGCAAAACTATATGGTCTTGTGGTTAATTAGCCGCATTGTTTAGAATTAGCTATTTTTGAGGTGGATTTACGGATTAAACAGTTGATAAAATTTAGTTGAAGGATAACTAAAATTTCTGCATAAAAGGATTTGAAAGAACGCCTCATATTACGTGATTCATAGAAAATGGAGCGTAAGGCATACTATCATGAAACAACTTGCGTTAGTAAATCATAAATGAAGGAAAAAATAGGAGGAAGGGAAATTCACAGTTAGGAGAACACATAATATATATATTTATTTCGTAGGATAGAGAAAACTTTTGTATGACGTAAATTCTCAGGATCTAGGCGAAATATAGAGCCATTCAAAAAGTTCTGCTTTCTGCGGTAGAACAAGGTATGTATTCCTAGTTACGGCTTAGCTGCGCACAAATTGCCGTTAGCTGTAATCTTTACGATAACTACAAGGTTTAGATGCTCCCTTGGGAAGTCGGTTCTATTCCTTAATTAATTATTGAAATGTGAAGGGTTTCGTTTTCATTTGAAGGGGTGACTAAAGTTTACTTTATGGAAGGGACTGAACGAACGCTATGCGTTATTCTTTAAAATACTAATTCACCAGTTTACATTAATACTTTATTAAGTGTTGATTAAATTTAGCAGGTGGATGAATTGGAAGGTCCTATACCTTATCTAATAATAATTAATCGATAAACAGTTTATAAATGAATTTTGTTTCTGAATACTTCAGATGTTTTCTTTCTGCTTGTAGCGGAAATGAGGCATTAGTCATTCTTTCGGTTGTGTTTGTAGACCATATAGCATATACGGTGACTTATTTAAATTAATGTTATTAAATTCCTAAATGCATAATGTTCTCTTAGGAACTTTTATTAGAGGCAAATAAATCTATAAGTTAAGAGCACTTAATCGAATAAAGTGCAGAGTGCTTTAATTATGCATTTACATATAATTATATACTGTATATAGGAAAGATGTTAGAAGGAGAAAGGAAACATATAGCTTAAGAATAATGAGAAACGATGCATAAATTATCAACACAAGAAATCATTAGAGCCAGACTCTGTACTGAACGGACGCATTTCCTGAGCTCTCTGATATTGCTTATACTTTTGCATATTGCTAATAATTTTAGTTTTGGAAAGTTTTGAATTTTATATACTTGTGTTTATATTCACTTTGTTATAGTTAAGTAATTGAATATTAGTGGTTTTTAGCGATTTAAAAGTTTCATAGCGTGCCGGCTTAATTTAACGGTTAATGTTTACTATAACACCAGCTGCACCCCAAGTAAAATAAAATATTTCCAGTAGTGCATCATAATTTACTAAGAAAAATGGTATATGTCTTTATTTGGGGAAATTCGGGTTAATATTTGGCTGGACACAGGGGCTAACGAGAAATGAGAGGTTGTGTTTCACTAGCACTATTTTTCATGCTCTTTACGATGGTACTAATCATTTTTGTGGAAATGCAAGATTATAGAAAAAATTACAAGTTACATTTTTATAGTGAATATTTCCTGTTTTGGCTATAATGTACTTTTTTTCATAAAATATTTTCCTGATTGGGCTATTTTTTCGCTACTCTGAGACTTAATTAGTTGGTTGGTTTCTGTTCTGTCTATTTTTTTTTTCTAATTGGATTCAGTTTGGTCGTGTTTGTGATAGAATTATGACGTGCTGTTCGTGTGGTTTCTGACTTTGAGAACTTGATTCGTCATGTACCCTAGATGAAGAGAAAGCATTGGATGTTTTATCAATTACGACGTTATTCTCTCATCCTTAACTTGCCCGAAATGTGACAGTGAGTGCCTAATACGAAAGATCAGAAGATATTTAGGTGAAATAACCAATATTAACCTGTTAGGCCAACTGAATGCCCGGTTAGGCCAACTGAATGCCCGGTTAGGCCAACTGAATGCCCGGTTAGGTCAAATGAATGCCCGGTTAGGTCAAATGAATGCCCGGTTAGGTCAAATGAATGCCCGGTTAGGTCAACTGTACACCCTTGATGATTGGTTAGGTTAAGTAATGATATTTTCGTTGGTTTAAACGAAATGACGAAAACGAAAATGATATAGCCTGAAGTTGAAATAAAAAATACATTTTTCTAGTGTATTTTGGTATGCTCTGTTGAATATAACCTTCATATCCTGTGCAAATATGACGAAATATGACTCCAAAATAATGTAAATAAATTTTTATTTCTTTACATTTGCACAGGTTGGTTAGGTTAGTTAATTTAGTTTGGTTACCTAGTTTTTTATCAGAATTACATTTTCCTGGTGTAGTTTTCTCTGCTTTGTTGGAATTTGACACACACTTCTTGTGCAAATGAGTAGAAACACTCCGTATTTTGGAATGGAAAAAAAAAATAGTTTCTATTCATTTGCACAAGGAATGGGTATCAGATTTGAACAAAGCGGAGAAAACTACACTAGAAAAATGTAATTTTGATAAAAAATGTAGCCCCTGTGTCCAGCCAAATATTTACCGAAATTTGTAGTTACGAAGATATTTGCTTCTGAATTTTTAATTAACGATATCCATTTGACGTGACGTCACGTCAAATGCGCGTTTATAATAACGACATTTGTTTTGATTCATCTAGTCTAGTGATTGACGCCATTTTCCTTTAAATAAATTTAGGGTTATTATATAGAAAACGGCGCAACCCGAAGTATGATGTAAAAAACATTTTATTAGGTCAATTTCGATGTGCTGAAGCCAAATCTGTTAACCATTTGGTGTGCAAATTACATTTTTACAGATTATAAATAAAATTACAAATTTTTGAAGTTCATTCATTTGCCCATCATTTATGTTTGGTTCCAATAATTTTGCTCCGCGAGTCAAAGTAGTTCTTAACAGAAGCAATTTTATAACCCTTTTAAAATGCGCCCTTTTAATGTTGGTATAGCAATGGAGTGTGAAGGGTGTTCTGTTAGATACATTGAAGCCAGGGCCGGATTAACCATTAAGCAAAATAAGCCCGTGCTTAGGGCATCAAGGGAAGGGGGGCACCACAGAAATTTTCCATTGTCGGATTTACCATGGATTTATTATACTATTATAATCGCGGCTTATAGCCTATAAGCTGTTGAAAACTGAATTATATATATTCATATATAGTATTTATTTTTTTTCATTGTTTGAATTTGTAGTGAACAACAACCCTTTTGAGAGAATAAATATATTTCGTTGTAATCACACACTTTACGCTTTGCGTTATTATTTTGTTTATATCAAATCTTTGAGCGCCATATTAAAAATACATATAGATTAAATATTTTCGTGTGCTATAGGAAGTTATTCTGAACGTGTGATTTGTGCATATAATATTAAATATATATTTTACATAATCATTTGGTATTGTTTTACAGAAAGATTTAGGTTTATAGAATTGTAATATAAATTAATATTAAAATAAAAGAAACTATAAACTCTCTATATTGCTGTTGTATCAAGTGATGTTTATCACGGCCATTATAATAATAAGATATACTGACCTAAGTTAATTAGCGTTGAAGAAGTTTATCTGTTGCTCTCTCTTCTTCTCTAGGGTAAGTCTATGAAGTGTACTTTATTTGTATATATAACAATATTTTATCATACACGTATCTTTATTTTATAATTTATTTATCTATTGTCATAACAGTATAAAAGAATTTAGATTGTAATAACCAGAGTGAATAATTTGTAATGTATATATAACATCAAACGTAGTTAGGACAATTTAGGCCCTAAGCAAATGTTCATATTTCCTATAATTAAATATTGTGTTTTAAATAAATAAATAAATGTAAATATAAAATGTGGCTCGTTAATAGTGAAATGTTAATATTGATATTTTTATAGATTGCGTATTATTAATTCTAATGTTAAGTATTTTTATTTTATAGGTTTCGGTTCCTTCTTTCGGTTCCTTCTTTTGGTTCCTTCTTTCGATTTGATTTGTATTCAACATTTCGAGTTGATATTTCGGTTGAGTTATATTTAATTGCCACTTATATTTAAATTGCCACTTTGGTTGTGTACGGTTCCCATTTTGTCTTTCTGAGAATAAAAGAACAAAGCCAAGATTGTGATATGTGTAACTGTGTTGATTGCCACATAATATACAAATAAAATATTCTTTTTATTTCTGTATTTTACAGACCCCAAGAACCAAGATGAAACGTGTTCAGTTAAGTGGTGCACAAAAGCGAAAACTATCAAAAGAGAAACAAGAGAAGACTTTGGATTTAGAGTCCAAGACTGCAAAGCTGACTGATTTCTTCACACAAGTTCCACGACCACAACGTCAACATGATATACCGATTCTGAATCAAAACCAATCTCCGTCATCAGAAGTGGACACAAATACCACTTTGATCACTTCAAAATCAAAATATGATGACGTTGGAATCACCGAGGTGTCACAAGCAGGTTCATCTACCACATGTCTCACTACTGATCTCACTTTGCCTGTAAATTCTCTTGATACCTCTACTGCAAATGTTGATTCAAGTTGCTTTACAAGACATTCTGGGGTTGAAATAATTGCTGAAAATGAAAGTTTAGTGGACCATGGTGATGGTGGTGAAATGAATCAGTCTGCAGAAGATGAAGTAAATATAGCAAAAGATCCAGGGTTGTGGCTTGATTTCTCTGCTGATGATGTGGCTTATTGGATTGCTTGTGGACCCAGTGACTGTCAACACCACAATGGGCCATTTGACAAGTCTTACCGGCATTTCAGTAGTGGCAAACCAGCAAGATACTGTTCACAAAAACTTTTCGTTGGGACAAAAGCCAATGGTGAGAAATACAAGAGAGAGTGGTTATTGTATTCACCATCAACAGGATCAGTTTACTGTTATGTTTGTAAACTGTTTGCTCCTAAAAATGTCTCACATTTTGTTATAAGAGAAGGGTTCAGTGACTGGCGAAATACTATTGTAATTGATCATCATGAAAAAAGCACTACTCACCGAGACTCTATGCTAACATACTTAACTCGCAGACAAGGTGCGGGGTTGGGACAACAGTTGGAAAAACAAATTCAGGAAGAGTGTGATTACTGGGAACATGTCTTGAGGCGTGTCATAGCTGTTATTTGTACGTTAGCTGAACGTGGCTTGTCTTTTCGAGGAACAGAAGAAAGATTTGGATCATTGCAGAATGGGAATTTTTTAGGGCTGCTTGAGCTCATAAGCCGGTTTGATCCATTTTTAGCAGGTCACATTTTGAAATATGGAAATTCTGGCAAAGGAAATCCTTCTTACCTGTCCAAAACCACCTGTGAGGAACTCATTCAACTAATGGCTCAAAAGGTCCACGCACTCATTGTTGACGAAGTAAAATCTTCTGGTTATTTTAGTTTGTCAGTTGATTCAACACCAGATCTATCACATATCGATCAGTTAAGTGTTGTACTTAGGTACTTAAAAGATGGACAGCCTATTGAACGCTTTTTAACCTTTCTGAAAATGAAAAGCCATACTGGTGAGGAAATGGCAAATCAGGTGTTGCAGTACTTACGTGAAGTTTGTAAGCTAAACTTTTCAAAATGTAGGGGTCAATCTTACGACAACGCTGCCAACATGTCTGGGCGTTATAAGGGGATGCAGCAAAAAATTTTAGAAACAAACAAGTTTGCTATATATGTGCCCTGTGCAGCCCATTCACTAAATCTGGTAGGCCGAAGTGCTGTTGACTGCTGTCAAGAGGCGGTTAATTTCTTCTCTACAGTGCAGTTGCTCTATACCTTTTTTTTAGCCTCAACCAGCAGGTGGGAAATTCTTAAAGGTTGTATTGGAAATGAAAGTGTCTTAAAATCCCTCTCTGATACCAGATGGGAGGCACATGCTATGGCAACAGCAGCAATTTTGAAATCTTTCCTTAAAATTTTAGAAGCGTTAGAATGTATAGCTGAAGACCAGTCACAAAAGGGAGACACTAGAAGAGAAGCAAATAATATTGCAAATAAGATGCAAGAGCTAGAATTCGTTTTTATGTTGAATTTTTGGGATGAGATTTTGCAAAATTTTCATAGAGTAAGCAAAGTTCTACAGAATAAGGATGTGAACTTAAAAACATGTGCAGATCTGTATGGATCATTAGCTGACCAACTGTGCACTTCACGAGATGAATTTGAAAGATATGAAGCAGCTACAAAGGAAATGCTACCAGATGTTGATTACAAGGCAGCTCAAACTCGCAAACGTATCAGAAAGAAGGTACCCAATGACGGAGATGCACCAGAAGTATATCTGAATGCCAGAGATAAATTTCTTATCACCACCTTTTACACAATTGTTGACAAACTTGAAACTGAGATGAGAAGAAGAGGAGAGATATACAAAGAAATAGCAGAGAGATTTTCTTTTCTAAGTGATGTGCCACATAATGTCACCACTTCATCATCTACTGAAATTGAAAGGTATTCTCAGGGTTGTAAAAAGATGATTGATGCTTACCCAGAGGACTTGAACACTAATTTCTCTGCTGAGCTTCAGCAGTTTCACTCATATGTGTGCCATAAGTTCAGTGCAAAAAAAAATGTAAAAACAAGATTCAGTCATGCTGAACTTTATAAAATAATTGTAGAAGACAATATTGAGTGTGCCTTCCCAAATGTAGAAATTGCCTTTCGTATATTTTTAACATTAATGGTCACAAATTGCTCAGCTGAGCGTTCATTTTCTCAGTTGAAGTATATTAAAAATACCAACAGAACAACTATGCAACAAGGCAGGCTGGATGCCTTATCTCTCTCTACTAAGTATAGAAGCAGATGTGTTACGTAAGATTAGTTTTGAGGATCTGATCAAAGACTTTGCAATTAAAAAAGTAGGAGAAAACTTTTCAAATATAAATGAAGTGGAAGTATACAAAAATAAACATTATTTTCCATCTTACTGTAAGTTTTGTTTCATTTCAAAAAATAAAATTTTATTTTATGGTTTATTTTTGTTTATATTTTGAATTACATATATATGGGGCACCAAAAATCTTTTAAGTGCTTAGGGCCTCTAAAGGTCTTAATCCGGCCCTGATTGAAGCTATTGTAAAGTTTTACGAAAATGATGAAGAAGCAATTCTATTTTTCCAAAACATGGTGTTTTGCTTTCTGAGTTGTCGTGCCCAACGTGTGGTTATAATTGCAACATACGTCGTGATAAACATCAATTTGAATGCCGCAAGCAAAAACTAATCCTAAAAATAAAAGAAAACGCAAATGTTCTTTCTATCAAAGTATTTTTGAAAACACGTGGTTAGAATGCGTACATATTCCTCCTTGGAAAAATTTATTATTTATAAATGTTTTCCTAATGAAATATTTTTCACAACAATACTGCGAGTCTCAAGCTTAGCCCAAATTCAGTGGTTGATTGGAAGTCGATGTGCGCGGAGGTATGTGAATTTGTACATAACGTCCCTAGTGATCAGAGACTTCATTTTTTCCTCAAAGCTGCGGCAAAGTTGTATCCTCCCAATGTTTAAGTTAAAGGTAAGTTGATTTGATTATTTTACTCTTAGGTTAGGTTAGGTTAGTTTTCATGTGCTTAAGCCTAATTTGTTAGCCATTTTTTAGGCAAATGCTTAAAAATGAGTAAAATATAAATAACATTTACTCTAATTTGAAGCATTTGCACACCAAATGGTTAACAGATTTGGCTTCAGCACATCGAAATTGACCTAATAAAATGTTTTTTTACATCATACTTCGCGTTGCGCCGTTTTCTATATAATTACCAAATTTAGATATGGCATGTGAAGGCTGTAACTACGATTTGGAAGAACTCATAGCGCGCGTTTATAATAACGATAGAGCCGCTATAGAGATTTTCATTGCGCATACGTTTTACCATCAACAAGGAAGTGTCCATTGTGTGATAAACAGTGTACGTACAGAGAGGACCAGCATATATTCCGGTGTACATCGAAAAAGACTAACGAAAGAAATAAGCGTGTAAACACATGCGGATTCTTCATATCCCAGTTCAAGGATACGTGGCTAGATAAAGTGAATGTAAAGCCTAATGTAATATTACGTTTTATGAACATATTCCTACGAAAGAATTCTCAGAAGCCTATTGTATACGTAATTTACATCTCTCCTCAAAGACAATAGTCGATTGGAAATCATTTTGCTGTGAAGTGTGTGAATATTGGGGTGAACATCAAAAACCAACTGGTGGTAGCGGTGTAATTGTAGAAATTGATATAGTAAACTGCTTGCTATAGTAAACCATCTTTTTTAATGTAATACAAGCAATGAGAAGGTTAGGTAAGGTAAGGTTAGGTTAGGTTTTTGCAAAATACATTTTTCAGTAGTTTTTGGTGTGTTTTGTTCTGATTTGCTATTTATTTGTTGTGGAAATGACCAATGCTTATGCTCAAAATTCCCTATATTTACTTAGTAAACTTCAATGTCTCGTAACTTTTAATTGGGTTATTTCCACAACAAATGAATAGCAGATCTGAACTAATAACACGCCAAAACTACTAAAAAATTTATTTTGCAAAAAAATTGGAGGTGGTGGTGTCATAGTAAACATTTGCCAATTTACCTTAAACTTGTGACAGTTATAAACTAATTTTAACTGCACGATGCCGTCGCAGAAAGCGTCGTGTTAGGTGTGGGGTAAACCGGTGGTATTTGGATTTTAAAGATTATAACTGCGATCCTATGGCGATTACCGAGAGATCAGTGTTTGTTTGTTCTGCGATTTAAGGGAGGAAATAGTTGACATAAAACGCAGTGTACGTGAGGTAACGAAAAGACTTGCAACGCTTGATGAGGGTAGGGGTAGGGTTACGGTTGACGAAAGCCGAACCAATACTAACGTTGAAGACGTTAGTAATTTGAAGGGTGAGGTGCGTAACCTAGTTTCTAGCTTAGGTAGCTTATCGGGAAGGTTGGATAGAGTTGAAGGGGTTAAGGTTGGTCCGAGATTAGTAGATGGGGAGGTATTTAGAGAAGTTAAGGGTGGAGCTAGACCGCGTACGTTAGGTGATTGGAATCCCCACCCCATCGAGGTTTCGAACCCTTTCACCCATTTGGAAAGGGACGTGAATGAGGGGGAAACTATTTTAATTGGGGACTCTTTAGTGCGCCATATGGACACAGAGTTCGTTGAAAGGCATCCAACCAAGAAGAGGAGGGTCTGTCTCCCAGGGGCCAGGGTTGACAGAGTTAGAGACGAAGTGGATAGGATTGACGTTGCCTCCCGTCACTCGATGTTGGTGACGATGGTAGGAGGCAACGACTCGTATAGGCCCGATACGAGAGTGCCCGACCTTTTGGAGAGATATAGGGGGTAAAGCTGTGGTCAGAATTTAGTGATCCTAGCTTTTTTATAAAAGATGGGGGTGCATTTTAATGAATTGGGTAATGCTAGGCTAGGTAGGTTAATTAACGAAAACGTACGAAAGCTGTATAGATCGAACCTTCTTTAAACGTTGTGGGCCCGACGTGAAAAATAGTTTAAAACGCCGGCCCGTGGTAAAAAATAACTGAAAAACATCTTTTATGGTAACGCGCGTAGTATTAGAAATAAATTAAACGAATTTAAGGCGATAATTTATTCCGGTAACTACGATATAGTTGCTATCACTGAAACGTGGTTAAATAATGTGACTCGGGACTTGTTGGGGGAACGTGATGTACTGGGTTTTAAACTCTTTACTAATGATAGGTTACATAGGATTGGTGCGGCGTTTTGCTGTACATTCGTAATTCCCTTAGGGCTGTCGAGGTTAAGATAGCGATATGCGTTGAAGTTAGGGCGCGTAGTATTAGTTTTAATTTTGTTGTTTATAGACATCCCGTTCAACCCCTCTATACCGATACTAGATTTTACTCACTTCTTGATAACTTTATTGACAATCGGAATAGTATAATTGTCGGAGACTTTAACTGCCCTAATGTTAATTACGAGACTTTTACTGGTAATGAGGAGGGTTTGAGATTGATTGAGTTCATGGAAGATAATTTTTTACGACAGATGGTTACCGAACCAACGCGCGGTGACAATATTTTAGATTTGATGACGAACGGCGAAAATATAGTCGAAGGTTTAGAAATAGGTGAGAGTTTAGGATGTAGTGATCATCAAATTCTTAGGTTTAAGTTATTGATAGAAAACACTAAGGATAGTAACGTAATAGAAGTCCCTGATTTTCGTAGGGCTAATTTTGAGAGTTTTGCGGATAGGATGAGAGTAGTGGACTGGGATCATTTATTTATGGGTAATGACACAAATTTGCATTGGGAGGCGCATTTAAAGAAAGTTTTATGAATATTGAAAGGGAGTTTATTCCTCGTAGGCCCAAGCGCGCTAGAAATCATGGTATGCCCAAGTAGTGGACTAGGGAAATAGGCGAGTTCATAAACGCGTATAGACTTAATAAGCGCAATGGCACGGTAGCTAACTTTAATAGATATATCGAGCTTAGACGTCAGGTTAAAAGATCAGTTAGGAATGCTAAACGTAATTTAGAGATACTTATAGCTGCGGATAGTAAACATAGTCCAAAAAAGTTTTTTGAATACGTCAATAATCGTAAGCCGATAAAAGATAATATAGGCCCTCTAGTGGATATTAACGGCGCTTTGGCTTCTGACGCTCAGGCGATGGCGGGTATTTTCAATAACTTTTTTTGCGACAGTTTTTAGCGTAGAAGACGTAAATAATGTCCCCGACGTGGACGATATCGTTCCATTTAGTAGCGAGACTATTTTGGATGAAATAACTGTTTACGAGGGAGAGATTGCGCATTATATCGATAGGCTAAAAGTGAGCAAGGCTCCAGGCCCTGACGCTTTTTATCCCAGACATTTGAAAGACGTTATTGTAGGCCCCTTAACGAAGATTTTTAATCAGTCACTCGAAACGGGGATTATTCCTGAAGACTTCAAATTAGCTAACGTCATGCCTATTTTTAAAAAGGCGACCGCACACTAGCTAGCAATTTAGGCCCATTAGCTTAACGTCAATTGTCGGTAAGTTTTTGGAATCTGTGGTTAGGGATCATATGATCGATCACTTAGAAAGTCGAGATTTGATTAATAGTAGTCAGCATGGGTTTCGTCGCCATAGATCTTGTTTAACTAATTTGTTAGAATTTTATAACGAAATAGTGCGCGAATACAATAAGCATAGAGCGGCTGACTTTTTTATTTAGATTCTAAAAGGCGTTCGATACAGTTCCGCATAGAAGATTAATTACGAAGGTTAAAGCGCACGGTATACGCGGTCAGGTAGCTAACTGGTTAGAGGAATGGCTTCGTACTAGGAGACAGAAGGTCGATGTTAATGGTAGTGAATCTGGTGGATGTAGGTGGGTGAGGATGGGTGGCGTGTCCCACAGGGTTCAGTGTTAGTCCCATTGCTATTCGTAATTTACATTAATGACATAGATGTAGTATTGACTAGTAACGTGTCAAAATTCGCGGACGATACTAAAATAGGCGGTAAGGTTGTTAACGAGGACGATAGAAATAGGCTCATAGACGATGTAAATAGGATTATGGAGTGGACAGATAAGTGGCAGATGCAATTTAACGTAGACAAATGTAAAGTTTTGCATATAGGTTCTCGTAACAATAACGACACATACACGGTGTATGATAGAGAGTTAGCGAGCGTTGACGAGGAAGTAGATTTAGTCGTACGTGTATCTAAGGGTTTAAAAGTTAGGAACCAGTGCCTGGAGTCTTGCGCAAAAGCTAATAGAATGTTAGACTTCATAGCGCGTAATTTCTAATTTAATTCGAAGAATATTATATTGCCCTTTTACAAGTCCTTATTCAGGCCTCATTTAGAATATGCCGTTCAGGTTTGGTGCCCGTATTTGCATGAGGATATTGATAGGTTAGAAAGGGTTCAGCGTCGTGCCACGAAACTAATTCCGTCATTGCGCAACAAGCCTTATGGAGATAGGATTAAAGAGTTAGACTTGCATTCACTTGAAACTAGGAGATTAAGGGGGAGCTTATTGAAATTTTCAAAATCGTTAATAACATTGATAACGTAAATTTTGACAAACTGTTCACTTTCGATAATAGCAATACTCGTAATAATGGATTTAAGTTGCGTGGCAGACGTTTCATTACTAATATCGCTAAAAACTTCTTTACGTTTAAAGTAATTGATAAATGGAATAATCTTCCCGCGTCAGTCGTTAACTCTACCAGCGTTAATATATTTAAGAACCGTTTAGATATGCATTCTAAAACTATTAACGTTGTTTAAAATAAAAAACAATTAGTAACAGGAACTCTGGGGGTGGTGGTCGAGGATGAGTCTGTTCACGATTAATGTCAGCTTGTGACATGCCAGCGTGTGATGCCAGCAATAAAAAAAAAAATTAGACTAACACGAACGTAGATGTAGCTCGTAGAGTAAACTAACCCACTTTTTGTTATACTCTACCTACTTTTTTTTCTTTTTTTTTTATCCTCTCCTTACTTGCATCTTTGTAACGGTCTACAACACCCATTGGGTAAGTTGAGAGAATTTCGATTAGGCAGCATCCTACGTCACATTGCTACGGGAATTAATTCAACTGGTAGATACGTGAGAAGGCAGGGACTAAAACTCACAATCTCACCCCTTGCATAGATGTTACCTACCTGTTGAAACTCACAAGATTTTGGCGCCTTCAGAGCCCAATCTGCGACCTTCCATCTTCTACTTATTGCCGATCGCTAGCCCTATGGGCCGCCATAGGCACCGGGGAGACAGTTGCTCCGACGAGCCGAGGCGTTGGGCGCGCGATTGATGGAAAATTTTGGCCGAAGTCATAGGCCCTATGACGCGCTACTTATAAGTCAACGAGTGGGTTATAGAGGGGTCTGCGGCCGGGCTGGGATCACCCCGGCCCTACCTTTTCATAGGTGCTTTCAGCCACGGTCAAACTTCGATAGGTACCCGGGGACGTGAACCGAGAATTAATTGAACGGCTACAGAGGCTACTTTGCGCGGCTACTAGCTCCATTCGCAAAATTCTCCAGGTTGTCCTGGCACACGTTTAGACTTATCGGCGATCCCATCACTCCGGGAACCCAATACAAGGCCTATCCATAGGCCTATGGCTCTGGGGAGAAGATTAGATTAGATTTCCTCCCGACTCCTAGCCTTACACAAATTCATGGAATCATAGGCTAACCGACGTAGTGCAAGGTACGGTCGTCACGTGTTGTCGTACCCCGAAAGACTTATCGGGGACCCCTTGACTCCGGGAACCCAATACAGCCTATCCATAGGCTAATGGCTAGGGGCGAAGATTCCCCCCGACTCCTAGCCCTATAAATGGAATCATCAGCTAATCGACGTAGTGCACTGGTCAATCACGTGACCAAAAAGAACACCTCCCACATCGGTGGGGGATGGGGGATCTCCTGAGCCCCGGACCCCTTCGTAAATTGCTTCGAAATCTATGCTGAGGGGAGAAACCGGTCGTTCCCCGATAGGGACATAGGTCCTATACCCGGGGAACTCACGTAACGCCAGTTTTACTCCCACGACGGAGTGAGTAACGTTGTGGCACACAAAATTCCAGTCTTTAGTAATAGCGGCTCCATCCCCAGAGATATAAAGTAAATTTATTTCTAATGTATTTTAGCATAAATCTTAAATTTCCCTTATTTCTACAGTAGATTAACAAAAATTAACTTTTATGTAAGTACACTCGGGTAATGAAAACAAACTTTAATGGAATTTAATTGACATTACGTACAATAGATGGTGCTCCCCAATTCGTTGAAATTTTTTTCGTTGGAAAATACTTTCATCGACGGGGACACTTGCTCAATGAAAACATTTTCAATATCTTGTACGTTTCATAAATTTTCGTTCTGCATTTACAGCTTCAAAAGACTTGGCTCCACCTCTCATTTACAAATTATACTGTTCAACAAAGTTTTTCTCCTTTTGATAAATATATGATTCTTATGTTCTTCTTTACGCTGATTACGAAAATGAAAACATATTTTTCTGTCACCCACAGTTTTTGAGGGATTTGCAATTTAAAACCATTTGAGTTCGAGACCCTCAGTTTGCATCATAATACGAGATTTATTGTTCGTCTTCTATTTTTATAAAATATTTATATTATGCATATTATTATTTATCATCTGTTTACATGTTTGGATATAATATGCATATATTTATTTAAGTATACTGCATATATACTCGTACATCATAATATATATATATATATATATATATAATTATTACTTTTATATACTGTGTATATGTTACAGTCAAAGTGTGTAACCACGTAGTGTTGAAAACCGGTTTTCAACCGGTTTGTAAAATTCCTCTAAAAATCGAAAACCGAAAGAAAAAACCGGTTTTATCGATTGATTTTTATTTGGCTCAAACTTGCGCGAACGTGCAGCTACGCGCTACAGCGCACAAAAAATAACTTCGAATACATTACCTATTAAGTTAAATTGTGACAAACTGGCAACTGCTCTTCAGTATAATTTTTGCCTATCTGGCAACTCGATCTTCAGTTTGTCTCATCATGTAGGCTGTAGTGTAGAGTCAGTCGACTAAAGCCCTATTCGCAGTTTAAGACCCTTAATGCCCTTTGTTTCTTAAGATGTCATTTCCAAAATAGGGATAAAATCTAAATTAATTTATATATTTTTTCTTACACGAAGAGTCAATTTTCTGTTTTCTAGGTAAAGTTTTTTTTTTAAAAAATTTTATTTCAATGTTTTTTTCCAAAATAGAGATAAATTTTATTTTTATTCTTTATAATTTTTTTACAAAAAGAAGTTTATTTCTTTCTAAGTATAGATGTTTTATTTTAAAAAATTATTTCAAATCTAAATTGTTTGAATAATGTATTATTTTGGCTAAAATAAAATATGTCAAAGTTGTCATTTTCGTATTCATATGCATACATATGATGTTGCATTTTTGCATTCTTTTGACCAAAAAATAGGCGATAAGCTATGCTTGTTAAGAGTTAAAGTCAGTACCTTTCAATTGTGGCTTTTAAAAATTACTATACTTTTCGGTCATAACCGGTTAAAACCGGTTTTAAAAAACAGATAGATTAAAAACCGGTTTGTAAAGTTTCGATTATTTTTCAACACTAGTAACCAGCCATTTCGTGTAATGGCTGAAACCTTTAGTCATTTCGCGAAATGGCTGTTTCACTTGGTCATTTCGTGAAATGGCTAAAATGACTTTTGTCATGAATTCATAGAGATAACAAACATCACAATAAAATTGGAAACCTTTATTTAACTAACTAAATCTGCTAAAACATACATACATCCACAGATCTGTTCAAATAAGTGAGAAACACTTTTCAAATACACATTTGAACATTTGAACACATTTGAATTTTCAATATACAGGTTTTCAAATACTAACCGGGCCTTCAATTTTACTCCGATGTCCGCCATTGAAGGCCCGGTTAGGTCAACTGTATGCCCTTAACAATTGGTTAGGTTAAGTCGTGTAATTTTCGTTAAAACTAACGAAAATAACACAACTTAACCTAACCAATTGTCAAGGACATATAGTTGACCTAACTGGGCAAATGATCTTGCACGAAATGACCACGGTGAAATTTCAGCCATCTCACGTAATGGCTGAAGATTTTAGTCATTTCGCGAAATGACCAAGTGAAACAGCCATTTCGCAAATGACTAAAAGTTTCAGCCATTACGCGAAATGACTGGTTACACACTTTGACTGTAACATATATATACACATATCATTATTAATTTTATTCCTTAAAATGCTCAAGCAAGTAATGAGAGGCGTCACCGTGTCTTGGGCATTTTTAGGCGGAGCAAATTTGACAATGATGACAAACTGATTGGTGATTGGTAGATAAATAGTACGAGTCAGTTGGATCTGTAACGGCTGCTTCTCATTGAATTAGACAACCACATACCTGTCAGGACATGCACATTCTTGTTTGTCATGTGTTAAGAGTTGCGCATTCGTGCTAATCTCTCAGTCAGTCTCATGCATTTCTACCCACCAGTTGGAGAAGACAGAGAGATCTGAGTGAATTTTACTGCTTCTAAAATATTACAGGTAATACTTCAGCCTCCAGCTCAGATCAGAATAATCAAAATGATAAATTGAAAAATTACAAGAGTTTATATACTACTAATTTGGTGACATCATTATCTTTTAATGTTGACCTGTTTTGCTTTTTATTCTCAATAGACTGATTTTTTATTGCAAACTATTTGAAGATAAAATAAATTTTGACTAACAGCATATTGGCAGATAAGCAAGATATTTGAGTTAACTTAAAATGGAAATTGAAATATGTAATTTATTATGGATTAAAATTAAACATGCATTTGAGCCAAAATTAAATGCTTAAAATTTAAGATTAAGTGTTAATTAAGAGTTTTGGAAAGTTATGACTTCATCTTTTACAACTAAGAAAGAATGTATAAAAAATGAACATTGCAGAATTTAACACGATTATATGATTAAGGTTAATGTAAAAGATTATTAGGTAATTTAAAAAAGAAATAATTCATCAATTACTGAGGAAAAATAAAATAGAAAGAAAATTAAACATTTTTCCAAACTTGTATTTTATATACAGTTAGTGTGTCTCGCGAGTTTGGACTTTTCTGCAAAAATGAATGTTAGAATTAGTCATTTTTACATATATATTAAATATATATAATTTAATATATTTCGTCGCTGGGTTCAAAATCAGTTTAAATTAGATGCTATTCGAATCGTAATCTGACATGCTGAATTACAGTGTCTTTCGAATTTTGGGGTCATTCGTAATGCAATACTTTTTGTCATATCGTGATTTTGATATGAACACAAATAAGTGTTCTATTCCTCTACATTATGATAATTAATTTCAGCTATTGTGCGATTCCATGTAGACTGTTTGATCTCGTAATATCGTGTTTTATGGTGTATTATTTAAAAAAGAAAAAAGATTATTGATATACACAAACATTTTCGGAAGCTGTTAATATATATTTGAGTGTTTATAGAGGAAATTTTATTAAAAATTTAATGGGTGATTTAGTTATTATATAAAAAAAGAATGGATTAGGAGGGGAATGTAAAAAGGAAAGAAAAAAACACATGACAAAAGTAGTTGATAGAGCAGGAAGAATGAGAGACGTGGAGGAGGTAATAATCGAGGAGCAGACAGGAGGAAAGAGAAGGTTCATGTATTAGTATGAGGTGAAGGGAAAGGAGAGAGAAAAGTAAGAATGAAGGTAAATCGAAGGAAAATAACAAGGAGGCATGAGGAGGGAACAGAGAGAGAGAGAGAGAGAGAGAGAGAGAGAGAGAGAGAGAGACGAGAGAGAGAGAGAGAGTTACAAGGAGTTACAAGGAAAAGAAGTACCTCAAAAGGCCTTGCGGCCCATACCGAGGAGGTACCAATGGCAACTGGTGCCAGGGAAAATTTTGTAAAAGTTTATTTTTCTTTCAACTATCCTAGCAGTAGTAGAAAACTGGATAGTAAAGTAGAAGGCTCTCTCCCCACCCTCCGCTCCCTCCCTGCCAGAGGCAGGTACGGAAAAAGGTTGAAGAAAATACCTTGACCCTGGAAAAGTAGCCAAGGAAATTTTACAGGAAAGTGGAGAATATATAAATAGCTCTATATTTAGCTTGCTCACAGAGACACCGAGCAAGCGAACTCCTGCAGAGTTTTCTGAGGTTTTAATCTTAAACTATGAGTGTGTTCAGTACTTTGTCTAGCCTATTTTTAAACAGATTTACACTTTGACTGGAAACAACCTCTGAGGGAAGTTGGTTCCAGATATTAACTATTTTATAGGAAAAGAAATTTCCGCAGACTGAGGTCCTAAATGTCTCTACACACTCAAATAGTGTGCAAGATTTCGTCTAACCTTTTCTTGAACTGATCCACAGAGGAACTGTTCACAACTTCCGAAGGTAACCTGTTCCATGTGTCACAGATCTTATACGTAAAGTAATTCCCACACACACTAGTCCTAAACCGTTTCAAATCCAACTTCCAACCATTGTTGCGAGTTGGGTTATCATTTAAACTAAACATACTTCTAAAATCGACATCGTTGAACCCTCGTAAGAGCTTGAAAACCTCGATCAGTTGACCGCGCAGCCTCCGAGTTTCAAGCGAAAACAAGTTCAGGGCGCGTAACCGTCGATTGTAGCCCATATGCCTAACGGAAGGGATTAACTTTGTGGCCCTCGCCTGCACTCGCTCCAGCCTCTCAATATCTTTCCTGAGGGTGGGCGACCAGAACTGCACAGCATACTCCAGGTGCGGCCGAACAAGGGAATTGTACAGTGAGAGCACAATCTCCTTGTTCCGAAACTGAAATTGCCTCCTGATATAACCCAATAGTTTCTGGGCTTTCTTTTCCACCTCTACACACTGTTTCGTAAACTTAAGGTCGCTGCTAATTAGCACACCCAAGTCCTTTTCTAAATCAGTCACCTCGATATTACTGCCCAACATCGAGTAGTCCGACTTGGGATTGGCGTAGCCAATGTGCATCACTTTGCATTTACCCAAGTTAAACGGCATTTGCCATTTTTCGGACCACTCTCCTATCCTACCTAGGTCCGCACGCAGTTCCTCGATCGCTTCGGGCGTCCCAACATTGGCCCCAAGCTTGGTGTCATCAGCGAATTTGGCGATCCGACTGACGATGCCACCGTCGATATCATTTATGTAAATGGAAAACAACAGTGGCCCCAAAACGGAACCCTGAGGAACCCCACTAGTGACCGAGGCCCAACCTGAACTAGCCCCTTTAATTACCACCCTCTGCCGCCTATTCCTCAGCCAGTTTTCAATCCACCTACCTATTTCCCCACCGATACCCAGCGCGCGCACTTTCGCCATTAGCCGGCGGTGAGGTACCTTATCAAAGGCTTTCTGAAAGTCGAGATAAAGTATATCAATCGCCCTACTCTTATCGTACTCACTCAACATGACGTGGAAAAACTCGAGCAAGTTGGTGAGACACGACCTATGCCGTCTAAACCCATGTTGGGAGTCCCCAAGCAGCTTGTAGGAATCCAAATGGTCAACGATTCTATCAGCTATTATCCTTTCTAATAATTTACCTACAACTGAAGTGAGACTAATAGGACGATAGTTCCCTGGACTTTCGTGATCCCCTTTCTTAAAGATAGGGGTCACGTTGGCCTCCCTCCAGTCACCAGGCACCTGGCCCATCACCAACGATTTGTTGAAGACTGTAGCCAGGTGGGGAGCCACCTGGTCGCGCACTTCTCGCAAAACACTGGGGAGAAACTGGTCTGGCCCAGGAGCCTTAAACGCGCTCAGTTTGTCTATTCTATGAGCAACGACTGTCGCGGTACATCTAACACTATCCAGGCCAGCACCTTCGTGCCTCACAGCCTTCGGATAGCCGAAGCGATGCCACGATTGAACCACTTAGGCTGCGTTGAAGCAGGGGTGACCGGTTTTGAGGGTATGGCAGCAGACTGCAGCACCATAAACTCATCCCGGAATGCACTCCACACTCCCTCAACATCGCCGCCAACCTCTAACCCCATCTCTCCTACGCTATCCCTGAGGCTAACAAAGTTCGCCCGCCGGAGATCGAGCTTACTGCCTCTCGAGTTACTACGCTTCACCCGAGGGACGCACACACGGAACCTAATAAGACCGTGATCACTCCCGCCCAACGATTCGTCAACGGTGAGGCCAGTGACGAGGTTGTCTTCGGTCGTGAATACTAAGTCTAGAACGCTTTCGCCTCGTGTAGGCTCGTTGACCCACTGAGTTAGGAAGTTCTCATCAGCAAAGTCAACTAGCCTCCTCCCTTCAGCATCGGGAGAGAGAGAGAGAGAGAGAGAGAGAGAGAGAGTTACAAGGAGTTACAAGGAAAAGAAGTACCTCAAGAGGCCTTGCGACCCATACCGAGGAGGTACCAATGGCAACGGGTGCCAGGGAAAATTTTGTAAAAGTTTATTTTTCTTTCAACTATCCTAGCAGTAGTAGAAAACTGGATAGAAAAGTAGAAGGCTCTCTCCCCACCCTCCGCTCCCTCCCTGCCAGAGGCAGGTACGGAAAAAGGTTGAAGAAAATACCTTGACCCTGGAAAAGTAGCCAAGGAAATTTTACAGGAAAGTGGAGAACATATAAAAAGCTCTATATTTAGCTTGCTCACAGAGACACCGAGCAAGCGAACTCCTGCAGAGTTTTCTGAGGTTTTAATCTTAAACTATGAGTGTGTTCAGTACTTTGTCTAGCCTATTTTTAAACAGATTTACACTTTGACTGGAAACAACCTCTGAGGGAAGTTGGTTCCAGATATTAACTATTTTATAGGAAAAGAAATTTCCGCAGACTGAGGTCCTAAATGTCTTTACACACTCAAATAGTGTGCAAGATTTCGTCTACCCTTTTCTTGAACTGATCCACAGAGGAACTGTTCACAACTTCCGAAGGTGAGAGAGAGAGAGAGAGAGAGAGAGAGAGAGAGAGAGAGAGAGAGAGAGAGAGAGAGGAGGAGGAGGAGGAGGAGGTTGGGATAGCGAAAGGGAGAGGGAGGGAGGGAGTGAGGAGGAGGTTGGGATAGCGAAAGGGAGAGGGAGGGAGGGAGTGAGGAGGAGGTTGGGATAGCGAAAGGGAGAGGGAGGGAGTGAGGAGGAGGAGGTTGGGATAGCGAAAGGGAGAGGGAGGGAGTGAGGATGGGGAGAAAGAGGAACTGCGTTGCTGCCGCTTCTCGGATTGTGTGGAGCGGAAGTATTACAGGGAACTGTACATCCTTCTAAAGGTTTGGAAACATACTCTAAGTATGCACACGTCATTCAGACAATAACGCTCACATTCATCCGCTATATTGTAAGGATTATCTTATTAAAAGTATTGTAGTACCTCTCAAATTCTTCACGCTCGCTAGCACTCATGCTGTTATAGTTAAAGTAATGTTTTGGGGGGTCCTACGTAATTTAAAGTGTCGCCGGCTAGGGAAGTGTAAGGAAAATACCCTTTTGAAACTTCGGCGTCTTCGCTCATCACCTTAGGTAACTTAGCTAATTTACAATGTGTGAATAACATGTCTTTAAACTGAACATTTCCTCTTACTTGCATCAATATGACCTTGTTTCTTCTTTTCAAGAGGTTACTCGTTAATATCTCTGATGATTTGTGTTCAAGGACTCCTTATAAAAAAAAAGAGTATCAAATTTTGCTGCTTTATGCGCAAGAATCTACACACTAATTTTTTTTGAACTGATCCGCTAACTTGACGATATAGTTTACAAACTCTTTCACGGAGAATCTCTTGTAGACGTCTTAAAAATGTTTGTCCGTTTACCACATTTACAGCATTCATTACATTTAACATTCATGCATTCGTCACAGATAGTTTGACTTACGAAAAAATGCAGAATAACCTCTTTGGTTTCGGGGTTCGTGTATGTCTCTATGTCGTAGTACACGGTTATACAAGGTTTATTTTTAGTCTTGGCATCTTTCCTATAACATACGTCCTTTACAACATCCGTCTCATATTTCTCTGACATGTAGAGCAATGAATTTCATTACGTTTATGCTCGAATTTTCCCCAGCTATCCATCGTATGAAGCATACCACACTCACAAATTCTTATTTTCTTGCAGGTTCCATTTGATATATGGAAATCAAAACATGTACTATTGAAAAACGTCCGTCTACATACATTACAATCCCTCTTCTCGTCTTCAACTACTTGGCTTTCGCACCTTGGACTTTTACATTCGGGGGGCGTAAACCATGTGGCAATCATTACAATGTTTCAGTAGATTATTTGTAAACTCAAGACATCCCTTACACATCCGCTTGCCATACTTACGACTTTTATCCTAACTCGGTAAAGAGTTCTTATATTGCGAATGGGAAGGTATGTTGTCCCCGTCAAATCTAAAATAACTAAAGGCTTTGTGCGATCTCTCACACTGCTTTTAAAAACATAGAGAGTCCTACCACGCTCTTCCAATCCAAATACAACTATATGTACAGACATTTTCCGCTCAACTTTTCTCAACTCTTCAGGACCCATATACAGTTAAAATCAAGTCTACAATCTGTGGCTAGTTTACGCACACGCTTCACAACCATAGACATCCATATTTTTTTGGCAGCTGTACTTAATACGGTAAACATATGAGCCAAGATTATTGCTCTAAAGCCACAACCTCGATCGAGAATAGTGTGGTTTTTGTATATTTTGTAGCGATTAAAGTTGAGTGTATAAGGCGCAGCAGCATGTCACACAACACGGTAAACACGATCTATATTGATCGTGAAGTTCTCCAAGTTAAACTCTGTTCCGCTTTGGGTGGCGTGCGCAATACGCTCCAAAATATAATGAATGTCTTCTACAACCAGCCGTCTGTACGGTATTACTATCCAAAAGTCGTCTCCATCGCCTAACCCGAACCCGAGAGCTAGTCCTACCCTGAACTCTCGCCCCTCACTGCTCTGAAGAGCAAACTCCACAATACGTTCACCTACATGCCGTAGCCCATATTCAACAACTTCGTTATACACGACTCGCGGATCGATCCTGACGGAATATCGGTTTCTCACCAGCGCGGGGGTGGTAGAAACGTTGCGCACCAACCCGAGTGATACTCCTTCGTCTGCAAATTGAGGTAATGATGACGAAGTGGAGGGTACAGCAGGAGCAGTGGCTTGGGTTACAAAATTGGAAGAAGTGGAATCAGGTTTATTTGAGGTTACCATTGTTGTTGCGTAGGATGTTGAAGGCTGAGGATTTTCTGCAGCATGAGGACTTGTTGATGAAGAGGTAGAGGTAGAAAAAGGTGTAACACTAACGGCGTGTGCACGCTTACACGGATTACCTGGCATTTCCACACTACGAGTAGCATCCATGCTTAAAATCATTAAAGATAAAGATGCCCTATTCTCAGAACCTGTACACAAAGTTATATGGTGTTTCCGACATACTAAGCTATTTTCAACGATTACAAAGACCTCGTCTTTTTCCAGAAAGGTATTTACGACGTTAGCTCGATGAAGAGAGATGGACATACGGTTATTGTGTTCGACGATCTCATGTTATAAATTAATAAATGATTCTTAATAAAACCAGTACACAAAGTTATATGGTCCTATCTGACAAACCAAGCTATTTTCAACGATTACAAATACCTCGTCTTTATCCACAAAGGTATTTACGACGTTAGTTCGATAAAGGGAGATGGACATATGTTTATTGTGATCGACGACCTCATGTTAGAAATAAATAACACGTTTGCCGAAACATTTACAGTATTCTCCCACCATCTTAACATAAGTATATTCTTCATCAACCAAAGTCTACTTTTCAAGAACAAGTATATGTATCACTAAACTTATTTTAACTCGTATTATTTGCGCAGCGCCGAGATGTTTCACAAATTGGGGTATTAGCCAGTTAAATGTTCCCGAATCAGCGTGAGAAATTTTTGGAGGTTTATAAAGAAGCGACGAGTCGACGTTACGGGTATTTGCTCTGCGACCTTCAGTCGCGAAACACATATAGTGTGTTTCTAAGAACGAATATATTTCGAAACGAGGCTGAAACATTGTATATCCCAAAATGACGAAACGGCTGAAGAAATATTGCAAATTTATGAAAATCTACGAACGTTTACTCCACACTCTCCAGTGTCTGTCAAAAACGTGGACCTCGATTTTTTAAAATGTACCTGTGAAATCTGTCTTAATGTTATAAAATGCAACGTACCGATGGCACTCTCGTAGAAGATTCGCTTACGTCGTTAGAAGAACATAGTACGGATCCTCGCTCGTAAAAGGCAAACTGTTGCAAAGAAAAAAGACTTATTGTACAAAAAGTTGGTTCGTTCCTATATATCCTGTTCTCAGTTTTTAACCTTTATTATCCAGCTTGATATAATGAAGAAAGTAGTGATAGTTCCGCACGAAGTGTACGCTTCACTACAAATTACAAAGAACCAAGAATTAGTTCTAGAGCCCAGTAAAAACAGACTTAAAAGAATGGAAAGCGAATTGCTGAATTTTCCAAACACCGAAATGCACCCTGATGAGAAAAGAATTTTATACCAAGAAGCTCTTCAGAAATTTCTTCAAAAGTATGAAGATTATAAGAAGCCTGTGGAGTTTCCCGCAGTTATTAAACACAGGGGTGATGCTGAACATGGTGAGGCTGGAGGGGATCAGTCAATGAACAGTCGGGTGACCCCGCAATACCTCGAACATGTATTAAAAAACAGTCTAGCTCTTACATTGAGGATTAAAGGCCCAAACCTTTTTAATTTACTGAGTAACGACCCCATTATACAGGGTGACCCATAAGTCCGGCATCATAGGAAAAATTATAAAAAAAGGCAAAACAAAAGCTTTTATTTACAGAACGTGCTCAATATGTCCACCACTGTTTTCAATACACAAATTCAGACGTGATACCCAGTCAGCAAGCACACGGTGAATGATGTCGGGAGTAATGGTGTTACGTGCCCCAATAATGCGCTGCCGCAAATGTTCAACATTCCTAATTTTCTCTGCGTATACCAGCGCTTTCAAGTGGCCCCAGAGATAAAAATCTAGTGGCGTGAGATCCGGGCTTCTAGCTGGCCATTCCACAGGCCCTCGACGTCCTATCCAATGACCAGGGAATTGTTGGTACAGGTATTCCCTTACTTGGGTGCTGTAATGTGCAGGAGCGCCGTCTTGCTGGAACCATGTTGGGAAATTTCCTTCTTCGTTCAAGACACTGGGAAATGCTTCTTCCTTGAGCATACGTAGGTAGGTGCCTCCAGTGACATGTTCATCGAAAAAGAGGGGGCCTATGATGCGATCCTTCCAAATGCCACATCATACCATCACCAGAGATGCACCTTGTTCCTTTGAAGAGGTATACCAGTGAGGGTTGTTTTGAGACCAGTAGCGGGTGTTCTGTCGATTTACCTCACCATTTCCATAAAAAACAGCCTCGTCACTGAACAGAATGGTGGACGGGAAATTGGCATCCCGAGATAAGAAAAATATGAATTATGGTTTGTAGAAATAGAAAAATATGAATTTCTCCTCTGATGCCGGACTTATGGGACACCCTGTACAATGATCAGATACAGGTGAGGATATTGCTGAAGGTGCAAAAGTTAGGGTTCGAACACTATTGATATCGTTCACGATTTGGTTAGAAGGTGGGATAGACACTCTCCACTAGGCTGGAGCCATATGAAGTCGAGGTTACAACAGATAAACATACCGAAAGCATTGAGAGAAAACCAGAACAGAATAAAAGAGTTGGAAAATCCGACACACCACGCAACAGACCACACCGTCATCTGCGAGAGTAAGGCCTCTGTAGGAGAAGAAGAAAAGAAGAGGTTCACCAGCGTGCAGCCCTACCCCCGTGCAACTGCAACGCGCAAATTGCTGTCGTATTAAGAAAACATTTTTACGATATTCCTAACCCAGCTTCTTACGGCGGTGTGGATAGACTCTACAGAGGTTTCTATACTAAGGGGTTAGAGAAAAAGGATGTTGAGAAGTTTGAGGAGGAGGTTTAAAACTGCTAAGACAAAAGCAGCATCGTTGAACTCTATCTGGCAAACCGATTTGACTGACATGCAAAGGTTTTCAACGTATAATGATAGCAACAGGTTCATTCTGTTCATAATCAACGTCTTCTCCAGATACTTATGGTTAATACCTATTAAAAATAAGTCGTCTGAAATAGTTGCTAAAGCTACAAAAGCAATGATGCTAAAGGAAAGTAGAGACCCAGGCTACCTCTGTACAGATTTAGGGAAAGAATTTACAGGTAGGGCTTTTAAAAATATGCTGGTTGAATTAATTATTAGTTATTACACAGCTAGCTCTATGCATAAGGCTTCTTTATTCGAAAGATTACAACATACCATTAAGGAACGCATTTATCGATATTTTACGTACAAAAACACGACTTTGAATGATACCGTGCTTGGCACGGAATGGCAGTGTACAGTACTACAGTGCAGAAATAACACTAGGCCCCATGTATTATGGCACTGCTGAGGATATTGTGAGAGACTTAAACGAGGATTTGAAATATTCAAGTCATACGGCCGATTTGCTTTCCGAAATCGTAAACAAAGATACACCGGTACGTACTCTAATGTTAAGATCAGAGACGAGTATAAATATTAAAGACAATGAGGTGTTCAAAATTTTACCCGAGTGCAGATACGGTCTAGCTTTCCAAAGAGACAGTTTTCACGAGTTACCGTATGATATGCATAGTTTATTGTACCAGCTAAAATTGGAGTGTAAAGATGTAGTTTCACGGCTCCATCTAAATTTTTTCCCCGCAGTCGCGGAGGAATACAAAACACTATTGTTTATGTTGCAGACGAGTGTTTTGTATTCTTCCGCGCTTTTGCAGATCTGTAAAAGTAGCAGAAAAAATGAATAATTATCACCAAATAATGTAGAAAAAACAATAATTATCATCAATTAAATAACTAAGGTTAATTGAATGCCCAAATAGGTCAATTGAATGGCCAGTTAGGTTAACTGTACGCCCTTGATGATTGGTTAGATTAAGTCGTGATATTTTCATTAACTAACGAAAATACCACGACTTAACCTAACCAATCGTCAAGGGCCTTCAATTGACCTAACCGGGCCTTCAATTGACCTAACCTGGCATTCAATTGACCTAACTGGGCATTCAATTAACCTTAGTTATTTAATTGGTGATAATTCTTGATTTTTTTCTGCTAATTTTACAGATCTGCTACTTTGGCTAAATTTAACATAATCCTCTGTAACTAGTTTAAGCTCACTGACGGAACATCCAGCGCACACATCCAGCATCATCAACGTTACACTCCAAAGTGACACACTTCCACCTCATTGCTACATTTTATAGGCAATCATGCGGCGGAATGGCACAAAGTAGTTCTTATTAAAAATATTAATAAAAAATACTTTACGGGGTTTTACAAAAACTTTACCGATCATCGATGTCATGGTCTTCAGACAGTCTCCAAATATACATATTTATGGTTTTTATGACTAAAATGGGTAATTTTTTACTATCAGTCCGGTCTCTTCAATTCCCATAATTTACAGATCAATGGATTCGTTATTACACCAGGAATGCGATTTGGATAGTCTCAAGTGAGGGAACTGGCCCAAAACTAAGTTAGGACACGAAGTTTGTTTTGGGGTATAAGTGTGAAAAAATACCCTAAAATGGGGGTAATTCCTTCAGTAGAGACTATCTAGGGCGCATTCGCGATGTAAAAACGAATCCATTGATATATAAATTATGGAAATTGTAGAAACAGCCAACATGAGTGACCTAAAAGGTATATATATACACATTTGTATATATGTAGTAAAACGAACACTGTATATATTCACTGTATATTATATATACCGTAAAACTATACTAACCTAACCTACCTAACCTAACCTAATTTTAGGTACTACTATTACCTATGGCAACGAAATGCTTTTCTGTTTTTATCGAACACACACTTATTACCACAAATAATACCTTGTTTTTCTTAGGGCAAATAAATTCTTTTAGCAATACACCGTGTTCTACATAAAAATTAAATGCAGCCTCTTCATCATCAAAAAATTTGCATGAAGTTAAACACAGTGAATAATTACAACCATCGCAAACCGACGCCATCGTGACACTAAAATCTTATGATTTCAGGTCAAACCCCCAATTTTGTTAGCGGTACCTTCCTAACCTTTGTGGGATCAGCCATTTTATCACTCCCAAAAACATGATCCGCGATTTTATCGCTCAAAAAAATAATTTCTTAACATTAATTTTATAGCTTTAATCGGCATTTGCCTTCATATTGTACTTAATAAAAGTTGTTTAGAAAAATGTAGAGTGTCTTATGGTAAACTTTATTTTCAGTTTCCAGAGACCGGACTGATAGTAAAATTTATCCTAAAATGTCGGTATTCGTGGAGCCGTGAAACTGCATATTTACCAATTGGAGCATTTGAACAATAGAGGACCTCCCCTACCTATGTGTTATATTTACAGTAAAATTATGGAACGCCAGTTTGTTGATGACAGCCACTTGTGATTGCTCCGTATTGTGCACATACCCAATCATAGTGGAAAAAGTTTGAGTATAACGTATGATAAACCCAATTATATCAAAACCGCCTCTAACCTACTAAAATGTATTACAATACATATAAGAACAGTAGAAGGCGAAAACTATCCATCCAGTTATGGGAGCTTAATAGTGAAGCTTCACTTGCACCGTGCTGCGACAGAATGACACAAAAACCATTTACAGTTTACCGTGGTGTGAGGTATCAGCGCGGAATCGGTTTCGGTTCGATTTTTACATATACAGTATATACTACGTACGGCAGTCCCCTTACTGAAAAGTGGTGCCAAATATCTTGAACGGAAGGCCCTACAATCGGTGATTAATAAGGTTGAGGATATAACGGCAGGCACTAAACCTAAAGAAGCACTGAAAAACCAATTACGCCACACACGCGACGAGATTGTCAAAGACGTGAAAAGAAAAATGGGTGGTAGAGGCTTAAAAAAGAAAACACACACAGGGAAGGAAAAACGTGTACGCAAAAGAAAAATAAACGGGCACCAACTCGAAGTATTAAAGGCAAAAGGATTTAAAAAAAGAAGTGCTCTAGGCGCATGAGACCAGCAGTGGACTACTTCTTTAACTGATAAAAACTTAATCTGATACACGTGTCTCTCATAGGTGATATGGCATTATAGCTAAACCGGTCTATTCACATTGAATGTTATTCTCATTTTATTCCTCGTCCAAGAATGAACAATCCGTAAATGAGAATATTACAAAGGAATAAAAAGAACACCAAACACCAACAGAACGGATGGTCCCTACGAGGCTGTCTGTTTAAGAAAGAAGGTTAAACGAAGTAAGAAAATTTAAAGCTGAGTGAGTTTTAAAGTAAAGCAGAGAAAAGAGGTTGAAAAGAAGGGAAGAAATTTAAAGATAAATTGAAAATTTTAAAGTACAGAAGAGGAAACCCGAGCGAAAATTCTACAATACTTCTACGCTCTAACAAATGCTTCCAACTGGGGGTTTAAGGCAAGATAAACATCTAGTCTCTTTTTAATAAAGGATTCGATCGAATTATTTTGAACTAGGCTGGCTGGCAATCCATTCCACAAATTAACAATATGATTGAAGAAAAAATGTTTAGTTACATTAGAATTAAAATGCTTACCACTAATTTGAAACCATTACCGCGAGTTCTATCTGCATTTCTGAAGGTGAAATATTTTTCAGCGTCGACATTATCAAAACCTTTAAGCATTTTAAATACCTCGATTAAATCTCCTTGAATACGCCTTTTTACGTGAGAATAAATTTAATGTTTCTAAAGGGGCAGCGTATGGTTTTTCTTAGTCTAGGAATCATCTTAGTAGCCCGTCGCTGCACACACTCCATTCTATCTACAGTATGTCCTGTCGTAAATATGGGGACCACACCTAACCTCAGTATTCCAGATGGGGGCGTACTAAGGAATTATATAATGTTAGCATTGTTTTCTCCGACTTAAATTCAATTGATCTACCAATAAATCCTAAGATGCAATTTGCTCTTCTAACTGTTTCGATAAATTACTTATTCAGTTTAAGAGTGTCGGCAACAATAATACCCAAATCTTTCTCTTCTGTCACACTCGTTAGTGTCTTGTCGCGTATAAAATACTTTTCTTGAACATTGTTTCTACCAATATGCAATATTTTACATTTGTCAATATTAATTTAATTTGCCAAATTTCTGCCCACACGAGTAATTTATTAATATCTTAAATGTAAAAAAAAACACTTTTTTCTACGTGAAGGTCAAAATATGATAATAAAAACCCACTCTGATAGACAGAGTTTATTTCCACTCTGTCTATTAGAGTGGGTTTTTATTATCATATGTATATTAATATCTTCTTGAATCTACAAACGTTCTGCCGCTGATTTTGTTCGTCCTCCTAATTTGGTATCATCCGCAAATTTTTAAATTATACTCTTATTTCCTATGTCGATGTTACTGATATAAATAATAAAAAGAACTGATCCCAGAACCGATTCTTGAGGCACGCCGCTAGTTACATTTCTCCAGTTGGAAGCTTTGCCATTAATGACCACTCTTTGTGTACGTCCACTAAGCCAATTTTCGGTCCATTTGAGAACATTACCATCAACTCCGTGAGACTGAAGTTCAGCTAATAATCTTCTGTGTGTCACTTTATCAAACGCTTTATGAAAATCGAAAAATATAATATATACTGTTTTACTCTCGTCATATACTGTATATTTACAATATCATTAAAGAAATCGAGCAAATTAGTAAGACAAGAACGATTACGTCGAAAACCGTGTTTAGAATCCTTGATTAATTTATTCATTTTTAAATGATTAATATGCTTTTCCGAACGATCGTCTCCTTAACCAATTCACAGGTCAATCCACTCCCATCCGTTCGATTTCTCTCTTTAAGTTAGATATTGCATAGAAAATATCCCATGACCCCCGAATTGCGTCAGTCTCTTTCCAATTTTTCCTAAATCAGAAAACTTTTTTCAGATTTGGAACTCTCTCTTCGAGCATTCCCACGTGCAGATCGCGGATGACAATGTGAAGGACACTGAGACCGAAGTACTATAATTGCTGTAGAACACTGTCAGAATGGGTAAGCTAGCAGAGTTTGAGCTGAAGTTTCAAATTATAATTAAATGTTTACATAAAACATAGAGATTAGAATGGTACATCAATTAATGTATATATATATATATATATATATATATATATATATATATATATATATATATATATATATATATATATATATGTGTGTGTGTGTGTATATACAGGGTGGGGCACGGGAATCAAGTGTTTTTTGAATAGCTAGTAATCGGCCATTAGGAATGGGAGGGGCGTGCGGTAGGTAGCATTCCATTCCTGGGTTCATAGCATTTAACTTTAACTAACACTCACCTTTATCTTTCAGGTGCCATCATGGAGCAGTGGACGTTAGAACACCGCATGTTCGCGTATGATCATTTTGTTAGGAGTGGCGAGTCAGTGACAGCAGTTCAGCGTGCGTTTCGCCGCAGATTCAACATTCATCGAAATGACTCTGTTCCCGCTCGTGACACAATCTTACGTTGGGTTAACAATCTTCGAACAGGAGGCTCAATAATGAAAACAAAACCGAAGGGGCCGCAACGCACTGTGCGTACTCCAGAGAACGTTGAAAGGGTCAGACAAGCGATGTTGCAAAGCCCAGGCCGCTCTGCTCGGAGACATTCAGCTGCACTCGGAATCAGCAATCGTACTGTTAGACGGATTTTGCATGAAGAATTACATTTTCACCCATACAAGTTAGCGATGGTGCAGGAATTGAATGTAAACGATTGCCCCCAACGACTGAATTTTGCACAGGAAATGCTTGCACTTTATGAGCAGAATTAAAACATGATGGTGGTAATGAGTGATGAAGCCCATTTCCACCTTAATGGGGCCGTCAACAATCAAAACTGTCGGTATTGGGCTGCTGAAAATCCGCGACAACTCCATGAAAAACCGCTGCAAAGCCCTAAGGTTACAGTTTGGTGCGCGGTGGGAAAGTTTGGCGTCATCGGTCCCTATTTCTTCGAACAAAATGGGGTTACCGTTACCATAACATCTGGGCGTTACATTGAGATGGTGAACACCTTTTTCATCCCTGAGTTACGAAGAAGGCGTATTGCTCGTCGACATTTGTGGTTTCAGCAAGATGGGGCCACGCCACACACCGCCAGAGCGTCAATGGCTGTTCTTCGCCCCCTGTTTCCCAACCATCTCATTTCGAGATTTGGTGACATTGCATGGCCCCCTCGGTCCCCTGACTTGTCCACATGTGACTTCTTTCTATGGGGGTACCTCAAGTCACGTGTCTACGAGGACAAGCCCCGTACATTAGATGCATTGAAGGAAGCGATCCGTCAACAAATCATCCAAATCAACAGAGACCTGCTGGGAAGAGTGGAGGCCAATTTTCGTAAACGCCTTCAACAATGCGTCGACGGCCAAGGATATCATATGCCAGATATAATTTTCGGTACATGATTATTATGACATGAAATGCTATGTTCTTACGAATGTTGTTCTACCAATATATTTTCTTTACAAAAATAAATATCATTTTCCTGATTATTCCAAAAACACTTGGTTCCCGTGCCCCACCCTGTGTATATATATATATATATATATATATATATATATATATATATATATATATATATATATAAATTGACGATTGGTTACGTTAAGTCGTAATATTTTTGCTAGTTTTAAAGTTTTATTTGATTATGTATATGCGGACAAAGTTGGGGAACGCAAACTACACTGGGATAATGTAGGGGGACGTAAACTACACTTGCTCCCAAATAAGTAATGGTAAATGACAAACATAGGCGTAGGGACGGGGGGGAGGTTATGGGGGTCAATTAACGCCCCTAAATTCAGCCCGACTGAATTTTTTTGGATAAAAGCCCAGTACACATATTTTCAATCACCACGATTTCACCCGAAACGTTTTATAATTTTCATGTAGGATATCATCTCTTTTCCCGAAATGTATTTCTTCAGATATTGAACCATCCAATATTTGATTATAGAAAGGAAAACTTTTTGCAAAACGGCAGTATTTAAGTACCCCATTTAATATAACCTGTTACAGCTTTATTGTTGTAATTTGTTTGGTGCTCAGCATTTGTACAACTAGTGTTTAATAAAAATATAACTTAAAAATCGATTTTCGGTTTCACTTATTTTTGTGAGCAAAACTTGCTTGCCCCCTGGACAAAATCGGGCCCCTACGCCTATGATGACAAACACTATACTTTTTTTCTTTTTCATGATGTTAGCCCGACGTGGGCAATGGGTCACTCGCAAAGAGGCCCCAAAATATAGCTTCACTCATCAGCTATCTGCCAAGCAGATAGGATCCAACTTTGGAACAGGATCTAGAGTTTAAAGCAGCATAACCCCACGACATTCAGAACCTCAATATAAACAAGAGGTTAAGATTCGGTAGAACACATCCACCAAACTCGCTATTGATATTTACACAGCGAGATAGAGCGACAAAAACTAAGAATACTTTATTCTATACTAATTTTGGCAGAAATTCCTATTTATCGAGATATTTACTTTCGAAATTATTAATTTTAGCGCCATTATTCACTCGTCAAACCATCTCATCCAGTGCATATATAGTCATGTTATTATCATTAGCCAATCAGTGGCTGCCCATTGTCACGTGACACTCCCGCGCATGTCCGGTGCTGAAATTTGAATTCAACAGTCGCTTTAGAATGGCTGTGTCTGGTGAATGCTTTAAGTCCGAGTGGGACGTTATTTCGAGCTATATTTCGAGCTCACGGCGTGCTCAAGACCTCTCTTATGTGCCCTCAGTGTGGTAATGAACTTAATTAATATAAGTGCACTGATAATATTTCCAACTAGGCCTAAGTTATGTTAGGGGTACCAATGCCCGGTTAGGTCAAACGTATGCCGTTGACAATTGGTTAGGTTAAGTTGTTATTTACGTTAGATTAGGTTACTTTTGCCGCGAATATTACTGACGAAAATAGGTTTTTCGTGTGTATTTCATGCTGTTTCAATTGATTCTGGCCTTTTTAGCCTACAATTTCCTTCTTCAAAGCAAGGAGGGGAGGGTATCTCAATAACGGTGCATTTGCGCCAAAAATGAAGGTCAGATTCAATTGAAACAGCATGAAATACACCAGAAAAACCTATTTTCGTCACTCGTTTGGGTGGATGTGTTCTACCGAATCTTATATATATATATATATAGGCCCTCTCAGAGGTCCAGAGAGGCCCAGGCCACTTCCAGATTTTGAGGCCCATAGCTAAACCCGGTAATTATTCGTTTTTACACCAAGTCTGTTTTTATGATGAGAACAAACTTTTCTGGTCAATTTTGAGGTGTTTTGCACGAATCTGCCATCCGTTTCCTGTGCAAATGCGTAGTTTTTGAGATATCGCCATCTCGAAAACTACGCATTTACACAAGAAACGGATGGCAGTTTCGTACAAAACACTTCAAAATTAACCAGAAAAGTTTGCTCTCGTCATTTTCGTTTAAACTAACGAAAATATCACGACTTAACCTAACCAATCATCAATGGCGTACAGTTGACCTAACCAGGCATTCAGCCGACCTAAGAGGGTATTCAATTGACCTAACCGGGTATTCAATTAATCTAACCGGGCATTCAATTAACCTCACAGGTTAATATTGGTTATTTCACCTAAATATCTTCTGATCTTTTCGTATTAGGCACTCACTATCACATTTCGGGGAAGTTAAGGATGAGAGAATAACGCCGGAATTGATAAAAACATCCAATCCTTTGTCTTCATCTAGGGCACAATACGAATCAAGTTCTCAAAGTCGAAATCACACGAACAGCACGTCATAATTCTATCACAAGCACCACCAAACTGAATCCAATTAGAAAAAAAAATAACCAGAACAAAAACCAACAAACTAGTTAAGTCGCAGAGTAGCGAAAAAATAGCCCAATCAGGAAAAATAAAAAGTACATCATAGCCAAAACACGACATATATCTTATTAAAAAAAGTACATTTGACCAAATTTGCACAACATAAGATATATATTTTCTTAGTCAGTTTTGAATGGCAATTCAATATATTATACTGTTTTAACGGCGCGTGAGCGGGTGAAAAGACGAATATTAACCCTAAACCAAATTATTACTTTCACAGCAAAACATTATATTTAAACCTGAAAGTTTCTAAATTTGAGGCCCCACTTAAGCTTGAGGTCCAGGCCAAATGGACCTCCTAGCCCCCCTCTGATAGACCATATATATATATATATATATATATATATATATATATATATACAGGGCGTCCCAAAAAAATGTATACACACTTTAAATACTTATAAAGGCAGTGTTTATTAAAATACATTTCATTTTCAAATGTAATAGAATCTACAGACATTATTTAATTGTTTTGTCAACGCCTGTTTTCAAACTGACGTCCGTTCTGGTCCAGGCACTGCTGATAACGCGAAGCAATGGAATCGCAAACATCACGAAACATTTCGTTTGGTATTTGTGTGCATTCTCGTTCAATGGCTGCTCTCAATTCAGCGACTGTTGCAGGTTTTATAGCGTAGACTTTGTCTTTTAAGTATCCTCATAAAAAAAAGTCTAGTGGTGTGAGGTCTGGTGAACGCGGAGGGTATTCTACGAAACCCCTTCATCCAATCCACATCCACATCGTGCCAAGTACCACTCGCAATACTCCACTCTTCGGTCCGGATCATCTTCATTAATAGCATGGACTAATCTTGGAATGTAACTTCCATTGACAGCGCTTCAAAATGCGTTGGACAGACGATTCTGAAATTCCTACCTCACGACTCGCTTGCCGCACAGATTTTCTTGGACTTTGGTGATACGTTTCCAGTACTCTTTCTTGCTTTGTGGGGCTTGTCGATGTCCGTGGTCTTCCGGAACGCTTCTTGTGGACATTCTGAACAGTTCCATCGGCTTCAAACTTATCTCTAATTCGAGTGATGGTAAGTCGCGTTGGTGGATCTGTTTGAAACTCCCTCCTAAACTGTCTTTGCAATTCAACTGCGTTTTCACACTTCCAGTAGCATTTTAGAATGAATTTCCTTCGTTCAAAGCTTAGTCTGACTGCCATTATTAATTCTAATGGGTTTAACTTGGAAAGAAAGAAACATCAATTGAGCTATCAGCTGTTAAAGTGTGTATACATTTTTTTGGGACGCCCTGTATATATATATATATATATATATATACACGCAGGGTGTCCCGTAAGTCTGGAACCATAGGGCAAAATGATAAAAACGGCAATAAAAACGCCGAAGAGTCTTTTGGGGACTGTTTGTGAAATGAGCGAGGATGGTAGCGGCTGTCATCGTCGGTGGATGTCCTCGGAGGTCCACTGCGTGGTTTATCTCCTCTGGATCCCGTTTCCCTGAACTTTGCTACAAGTTTGCCGACACAGCTGTGTGTTATCGGCGCGCGGTCCGGATGCAATCTGTAGATTCCTCGGCGACCTCCCTCTGACTCCGATTTCCTACGAGCAGAATTTCCTGGATGCATTCTTCCTTACTCAAAGACATTATGGGAACTTGGGGAACTTGCATAAACGGAGAAACATGAATTACTTAATATACCCTATGGTTCCAGACTTATGGGACATCCTGTATATACACACATTTATATATACATATATATATACATATACACTGTGTATATATATATATATATATATATATATATATATATATATATATTATATATATATATTTATATATATATATCTGAACGCCAAGGGGTAACCTACCCTAGCTGCTCAGTCCCACAAAAATTATATATATATGTATGTGGGTGTGTATGTATGTATAGAAAAGTTTCTGTTATATATATGCGTGTATGTGAACCCCAAGGTGTATCCTAACCTAAGGCAGCTCAGGCCACAGAAAAGTATATATATATATATATATGCATGTGAATGTGTGGGTAGCCTAAACACAATGAGAGAGAGAAGGTCCATCCGTTCTTAGCTATGAAGCGTCGCATAATGGTGTCTTCAGCATCACAGATAGGTGGTTTAGAAGGCAGCCAGTCGTATAGGGCGTACACAGTTATTTACGTACATATAAACTACCATCGCTATGCTTCACACACACACACACACACACACACACACACACACACACACACACTGTATCGTTTTATATATATGCCCTTCATTTCCATTGATGTTTGTTTAAAAGGTATAAATAAAACATACCTACAGCGTTCTGAAATACAAATATGTATATATACATTAGGTGCAAAAACAGTGATAATACGAATTATATATATTTACATAAAAAATATCACAGCAGTATGGGAGAATTGCATTAGACGCTAAAACAGGAATAAATGGTGTTATTTAACATGTGTATATATACGTATCAAAAATAATACAGGTAGTACAGAAGAATTCTATATACAACAAAATACACAGCACATGTTTAATATATATATATATCAAAACAAAAAATAATGCACTAGTAGAGAAGCTTTCTATATACAGGAAAATACACGTTTAATATATATATATATATATATATATATATATATATATATATATATATGTATATATATATATATATATATATATATATATATATATATATACGTCAAAAATGGAAATACATGCTTTGAGTTCTACTATGCTTAAATAAAATAGTAAACTCGCACGTGATCGAGTGCACACTTACATCCTCATTGCTCCGTACTACACAATAAATGCGATTCAACATTATTTCACCACTCAAAGTATGTGGATGTCTATTTGATATAAAGGGCTTTCAGCTCGTTTAACACTTTTTTCGTACCCACTTTACAATTGGGAGACAAACTATCACCCTCTTTAAACGCGGATACAATACAGTGAAAAGCACGCACAAAGATGGCATCGTTTGCTACAAACTCATCATTAAGTTCAAGTTTATAAACACTTCTTTCCAAATGGTAGTTTATTCTTTCAACGCTGACCTTTTCAACTGTAAATTCTTCTTCACAACTCATATCGGCAATTGAAGTACGTTTCCAAATCGTGCCGACAACTGTCTCTTATATGAAGAAATAATTCTTCAGGATAAACAGTGAAAGTGAGTTCAGCCCTCTACCGTTCTAGCCCTTTGTACTAAAGTTCATGATATTTCGAGGAGTCTGCACCTAAATACACTTGATAAAATCATTGAGCATGATGGTGTACGTGTATTCAAGCACCGTGTCAAAGTAACGCATATCAGCAGCACGGGCGTCTAATATTGGTTTCAGTTTACGGAAGCCGACGACTTCAAACATTCTGTCGAGAATGAAACGGCTTCGTGTGGGGATAAGGGTGTTATTGACAGCAGCATTCTTCCACATCAATCGTATGTCAACGCAGGGTTGTTTTGTACCACGATTTAAGGATAGCGTACAAATAATGGCGTATGAGTGTGCTTCGCTAATCTGCTCTCTTTTTGTGCCTACACCTGCAGGTATTTTGTAACCGTCCTCGCCCCACTTCTCAAACAACACGAAGATTCTATCCATATCTTCAACACTTAAATAAATAATATTGCGTCTACCAGAGTTTGAATGTCTACATTTCGTTTCAAGTACATAATTAACAGCACCGGTGTTACGCCTGAATACACGCACAGACTTCAACACGGATACATCGTATACTGCGTTGAGGATACTGCTCAACGGAAGCTCCATCTTTTAATATTGTTCTTTGATCTTGCGAGGTGAGAACGTTCAGACGGGTCAAACTCTGAGGCGACAATGAGCAGCCGGCACGTTGTTTTTGGACGTTGTTGATAGACGACGGGGATAAGATTGTTAGTACCGTCGTCTATCAACATGATGGTGCTCCTTGTCACTATGCCAAAATTGTTCAGGATTATCTAAATGGACGTTTTCCAAATCGCTGGATCGGACGCGGAAGCAACAGACCTTGGCCAGCGAGATCACCAGATTTAACCCCTTTAGATTTCTTTGCATGGGGCTTTATCAAATCGCACGTCTATCAGACGAAGATTACGAGTCTTGAAAACTTACGTACACGTATACGAACTGCTGTAGATAACATAACCCCGCAAATGCTCCAGAATGTGTTTAGAAATGCTGCGGAACGATTTGAGCTGTGCAGGGATACTGATGGGCGTCACGTCGAATCCTACTCTTAATTATTTAATAAATGTTGCCACTTTATCATTTTATGATTGAATTCCATATAATTTCCAAGTGCTTCACAAAAATAGATCCTGACTTTATGTACACCCTGTATATTGTAAATGTTCCACTTAGGAGTGTCACGTGTTAGAGATGGATTCTGTAGAAAAATTCAGGTTCACGAGCCCCTCCACATGCATTATATTTGGCCCTACAGGATGTGGTAAAACTTATTTTATTTATTTGTTGGGTTCAAAATCCCAGCTGAGCCGTGAACGGCCAAATTCTAAAGGGCCAGTGCTACCTACAGCCCAAGTTAAGCTAAAATTAAAACTTACGGATTTGAGATCCTATTAGGTCCTACCTCAGGGTTGCTGACTCGATGCGGGCCTACCTTAGACCTTTGTTACATGAATTTAATATAAACAAAAGGGGTACTATTTATGGTCTTCTTTCTCAACCTTGCAACCTTGCAACAACAACGCAACCTGGGCTATTGCACGATGCAACAATCTTGTATTTAAACAACCAAACTGAATTGCAAGAGAGCTCTCTAACAGACCACACCCTGTACGTACGACATCCCACAAACGAGTAGAAAGAACGCGCAGCGCCCCAAAATGATGCCAACAGTGTGACCAAACAATGATGCCACAAGAGCTCAAAAATGCTAGCTCTAAATTAAGTTAATTTTTCACTAACCTTACAATTATGAGATGGATATATATACACCTTAACTTAATATATACAAGCAATGCTGCATCAATCAGCTTAGTCATCATATCGCCTTGGGACAACAATGGTTCTTCCTCTTCTAGATTTTCTAACAAAAACTGTGTTTACGCTTAAAATCATTAAAGTTAAGCTGTTCTCAAATTTTGTGCATAAAGTCATATGGTGCTATTCGACATACCAGTCAGTATTCAACGAGTACGAAGATGATATTTTGTTCCACAAAGGTGTTTATGGTGTTAGTTCGTTAAAAGGTAATGAGCACACGGTCATTCTAAGTGACGATCTCATGTTAGAAATGGATAAAACGTTTGCCGAGACATTTACAGTGTTCTCCCACCATCCTAAAATAAACGTATTCTTCATTAATCAGAATCTATTTTTCAAAGATAAATTCATGCGCGATGTGTCGCTAAATACAAAAATCTAGTATTATTCGCAGAACGTAGAGATGTGTCACAAATTGGGGTATTAACCAATCAAATGTTCCCGAATCAGCGTAAGAAGGTTTTGGAAGTTTATAAAGAAGCTACAAGTCAACGTTACAGATATTTAGTTTGTGACTTTCACCCGCGAAACACGTTTAGGGTGCGTCTAAGAACGAATATATTCCCAAACGAGCCTGAAACGGTGTATAATCCAAAATGACAAAGAGGTTAAAGAAATACAGTGAATTAATAAAAATCTATCATCGACTGCCACGGGCACTGCAACAGCTGTTTCTTAAAAATATCGACTCCGACTTTTTAAAATGCATCTGTGAAATCTGTCTGTGTTAAAATGTAATGTACCAATGAAACCCCCTCTGAAGGCTCGCCTACGTCGTTACAAGAACATAATACTACATACACTCGCTCGTAAAAGTCAAACAGTGGGGAAGAAAAAGCGAATTATCGTACAAAGAGGGGGCTCATTCCTACCCATCTTATTTTCAGTTTTGGGACCTTTACTGACTAGTTTAATATAATGAAGTAGTCGTGATTCCACACGAGGTGTATGCTTTACTACAAAGCTCAGTCCAGATACGGTTTTAGAACCCAGTAAAAGCAGGCTTAAAAGAATGAAACGAAATTGTTAGACTTATTAAACAGTGAAAAGTTACATGATGAGAAAAGAATCTTATACCAAGAAGCTATGCAGAAATTTTTTCATGAGTACGAAAATTATAAGAATCTGACAGAGGTCCCCGTACCTATTAGGCACAGTACTGATTACGTTGAGCGTGGAGGCATAGGACCTGGGGCCTTGGCTAGAGAGGAACAGTCAAAGAACAATGGCATGACCCCACAACATATCGAGCATGTATTAAAAAGCGGTCTCCCACATACATTGAGGAATAAATGCTTAAGTTTTTATAATCTATTGAGTAAGGATCTCGTTATACAATGGACCGATACAGGTTAGTTTGTTGTTGAAGGATCAAAGGCACAGCGTTCGAACATTATTGACATCGTACACAACTTGGTGAGAAAGTGGGATGGGCCCTCACCATCAGGATGGGAACATATTTAAGCAAAACTACAGCAAATAAACGTCCCAAAAACACTGATAGGTAATCTGAACAGGTTAAAAGATTTGGGACAAGCCTCGCATGTACCACAGCTGAACACGCCTTCGCACTCAGCGGTAACATCTCTGAAGAGGAGGAAGAAGAGACCAAACAGCAAAGGCCAACAGTATCCGCGCTCCTCTAAAATAGCAAATGGCTAACATATTAAGAAAATGTTATTATGATATTTCTAACCCAGCCTCCTACGATGGCGTTAATAGACTGTACAGAGGCGTTTATAATGAGAGAGTAGGGAAAAAAAGATAGGTTTTTGCGGGAGCAGGATGCTTATACACTTCATAAACCGGTGAGAAAAAGGTTTAAAACAGCCAAGACAACAGCAGCCTCGAATGAGTCTATTTGGCAGGCGGATTTAACAGACATGCAGAGATATTCACTGTATAATGGAGGCTACCGCTACATCATAATCGATGTATTCTCTAGATATTTGTGGCTAATTCCCTTGAAAAATAAATCGCCTGAAACAGTTGCTAAAGCCACTAAAGCGTTGATGTTGAAAGAAAACAGGATACTTGACTATTTTTGTAGGGATGTGGGGAAATAATTTATAGGCCGAACTTTTCAGAACATGTTGACAGAGTTTAATATAAGTTATTACACTAGCAATTCTATACATAAGGCATCTTTAGCTGAAAGAGTCCAGCGTACCTTAAAGGAAAGCATGCATCGTTATTTCACAAATAAAACCACATACAGATATGTAGACATTCTGGATTCGCTGGCTTAATCCTACAACCCAACGAAATTTTAGAAAGAGGTACGCACAAAGAACGTGAGGTGAGAAAAGATATTCGTAGAGTGCCACCACGCTCAAGGCGTTTCAAAATCAATGATTATGTAAGGCTGTCGCGTTCGAGGAATAAATTCGCGAAGGGATTTGAGCAAGATTGGACACGTGAGATTTTTAAAGTTAGGTCTATGAGATCTAAAGACGGGATGATGCTGTATTATGTTGAAGATCTGAATGGGGAAGCAATTGCAGGGGGGCTTTTATGGCGAGGAGCTCCAGAAAGTGACATTTAATTTAGGAAGAAAGTGTTTAAAATTGAAAACTTTTTAGGGAGCAAAGGGTCAGGAAAGATAAAAATGTACCTGGTGAAATGGCTAGGGTACCCAGAAAGATTCAACACGTATAGCAAAAGCTGGTGCAATAATGAAGCTTAAAAAGTATAAAACATGGCGCCTAACCACTTTTACGTCACACTCCCGTCCTCTTCTCTGTCTGTACATCCTAACAACACCCTGGCCAACTTTGTAACAGAACTGCATGGGCCCATTGAATTGGGTCGTGAGTCATATGTGGTTGGAATATACGAATTTCAAATGGCTACCAAGTTTTTAAGTATTGACAATAAAGAACCCGTTTTTACGTTTCTTAGAAACCGTGATGAGTGTGAAAAGGCCGAAGTAACTCAAAACGATACCATATGCTCCGCCAGGAGTTGGAAGGCACAGTACTACACTACAGAAGTAGCAATAGGACAGGGTCATTATGACACAGCCGAGGATGTCATTACCCCCACCCCTCTTCCCATTACCCCCACCCCCACTCCCCCAATTGCTTCACATCCGAGTGAGTATCAAGATTTGTGAAGCTTAAGATTTTCATGGCTGTGTTCTTTTCTATAGTTTTATTGACCTTGTAATAGACATTAAATAGCTCGTGCTCGGCCGCGGAGTGACTTAGGACCGGGAAACTTGACAGAGCACATCGGCAGCTCATGGCTATCGGTTGGTGGTTGCAGAATTTTCCGATGTGCCGTTTAGGCTGTGCACGGTTCCGAAGAAAGCGGACAGACACAGACACATTTTAGCTCAATAGTATATAGGATTTGTGCAAGTTTAAGGACGGGAATTATGTTCTGTAACTAATTAAAATGTAATGACTGATAAATCTGTAATTATCTAAAATTATATATATATATATATATATATATATATATATATATATATATATATATATATATATAATATATATATATAGATATTACGTAAAAATGTGTTGTATACAATAAATTAAATAATTTTATTATTTAATAAAATGTTGAAAATACTTGGTTTATTCGTACCCGACACACACACACACACACACACAAGAAAAAGTTACATCGTTTTCTTGATTAATACACATTCTGTTCTTCGGGGTGCACCTTCGTATAACAACCTGATCGTCCCTAAAAGAAAAAAGAAAAATATTACAGCAAGCCATGCTTTATTATTATTGTTATTATTATTATTACTTTCACAGGATAAAGAGAGAGAGAATTATTCTAAAATAAAACCTCGTCAAGGTTTTAAAATAAAAAAATAAAAACTAACGCGCCAATCATTTCAAAAGAGCTTTTTATGTAAGATTAATTAGTTGGTTACATGAGCTGTATCCTTAAACAATCGGCTGCTTACATGCTACATACGATGCTGCTCGAATCGTTTGTGCATCTCGGGCGAGTGTCTGTCTCGATACACTGTCATTGTCCACACGTCCCATTAAATGAACACACGCATCAGCTTTGTAAAATAATAACCTATACCTGGAGAATGGGTTATATATGTATATATACATACATATATATAACTGAAATAAATGCACGAATCCCTGTTCTGAATGTATATGGATATAAATAGCAGTACTCACATTGTATCACCGTAGAGGTATACCGTCGGTGAAGCATATTCGGATAGGCATTTGTGTATGGAAGAATAGGACCTTGAGACAAAACAATAAAAAGAAAAAATTGGGCAATCACAATAAGGCACATAATCACAAAACTTCAAAAAAGACACCTCTACACAAACGTTAATACAGGCGAATTAACTTCTATATATTTCACTCGGTACACTATTGAATAAGACTACTTCTTTATATTTAGAAAAGGGGATATACGAAGTAGAATTACTTACAACTTGATGTTGGGTGATCGTCAGACTGCATTCTTGGTTATAAGTTTGTACGCAACAGCTGAAATGATTCTCGGACACTAAAATGTTTTACATATGTCCCTGCTACTCTCTTTATAGGACATGCAGAAGACCATCCTAGAATGGGGCATGCTGAAGAAAAGCCTTCCCACCCCCTGCCACGTACTTTCAGAATGTAGATCATTCATTGGCTGAACGAGTTTTAGTGCGACGGACTCTAAACGAATTTTAGTGGGCGGCCCTTAAATTTTTACCATGCCGTGAAAGATAGTCACAAGAAGTTACAAGGAGTTATAAGGACAGGAGGAAGCCTCAAACACATTACATTCCACTCTGGGAGTCTCCTGTTATTAAACAAGTTTATTTTTCTTTCAACTATCCTAACGATAGTAGAAAACTGGATAGAAAAGTATAAGGTTCTCTTTCCACCCTCTGCTCCCTCTCTGCCAGAAGCAGGTACGGAAAAAGGTGGAAAATATCTTGACCCTGGAAAAGTAGCAAAGGAAATTTTACAGGAAAGTGGAGAATATATAAAATGCTCAATAATTAGCATACTCACAGAGACACCGTGTAAACGAACTCCTGCAGAGTTACGTTATGTTTTAGTCTTAAACCATAAGAGTATTCAGTACTTTGTCCAGCCTATTTTTAAACACATTTACGCTTTGGTTGGAAACAACCTCTGAGAGAAGTTGGTTCCAGATAATAACTATTTTATAGGAAAAGAAATTCCCAAAGAAAGAGGTCTTAAATGTCTTTTAGTTCCAGTTTAAACCGATTATTTCTTCTTGGATTGGCATTAAGTGAGAATAAGTTTCTGTAATCTACCCTGTCTATTCCATTGAGCAACTTGAAGACTTGAATAATCTGACCGCGCAACCTCCTCGTCTCTAAGGTAAACAGGCTTAGGCGAGAGAGAGAGAGAGAGAGAGAGAGATGTAAATAGGTAAATTAGTAAATTATAGCCACCCATGTATCTAAAACGATTTACATAAATTTCATTGACATATTTTGATTAGCAAAATACGTTTAGAAAAACAATATTGGTTTGATCACGTCGTTGGCGACTCAGTCCAGATGATGAGTAGTGTGTCAGATGTGGCTGATATTTGTTAATAAAAAATGAATAAGTTAACCGTAAAACTAAAATCTAGTTTTATTATAAAATTATATTAATATTTTTTGTAATAAGATTTGAAGATATATTTGTATATTAAGGCAAAAATTTTGTTTTTGCTTTAAATTTGGTTTACCGTGTTTCATTTTTTGTTTAAAAGAGCACCTAGCCGACAATACATGGTCTCGTGGTGGTTTTCTGCCAAGAGAAGTTCAATAGCTTTGACTATTGGCTGTGCCGTTTCATGAGACCTTACTTGTCTATTATGGCATCATAAACGTATTTTAATACGTTAACGAGAAGATTTTTCCATTTTGAATTTCCTGTCTCTCACTTTAACACGTCTCATTTGTCGAATATCTGGTGTGATGGTGTCTCAAATAGGCATTTTCTGTGAGGAGCTGCTTTTCGTTCAGTTTGCACAGAGCATCCAGGTTGTTTGGAGTCATAGGGCCTCCATGTTTCTTGCAATTTTCCAAAAAACCCAATATTTTGCCAACTTTTTTCTTTGTGAGCGCTTCTTTTTTCAGTAGGGACAATTTCTTTGCAGCATGCACAGTAGCTAGAAAATCTTCTTTTAATTTCTTCACTTTCTTGACTTTTTCTGAAACCCTGGCCCATTTCCAGGATGCCTTACTATCCTCAAAAGACTTTGATTCGAACGAAGAGTATCAGAAGTCCGTTAGTTTGAATAGATATGCTACCACCACAGGCCCTGATTCGGTTGTCAAGTTTTGAAAATTCTGATTCGCATCCTAAATTTGTCAGAGGGGCATACATCAAGTCTGGATTATCGTCATCGTTTGATCTTGTTAAATAGTCCATACAAGACAGCTGATTATTTACAGTATGAATGAACTCCTCTAGAACTAGAGCTTCAAGTTTATCTTTACCAGATGTGGCTTGTTCCTTCCTTACAGCCATGAAGTCATTCAATTGAACCATCTTCAAAGAAACGTTTTACTCCAGATCAAGTTCTTTCGCTTTTCTCGTCACCCTTCTTGTCAATTCCAAGAAGCTCCATCATAGGGAAAATCATCACCTTACCCATCATTGATTAAATTTGGAAGCAACACCTGAACCATTGACTTTGGATGAAAGTTGACACTGCGAGAACTAGCTTGTTACTGTTGACATCTACTACGCCATCAAAGAAAGCTTGGATGGGGTCTCGCCTCGCCAAACTCGCCTAACTCGGCGATTCTCCCAAACCGGTTTGCCAAAAATCCTTTGAATCCATCACATTTGAGTCCATTATCCGCCATCCAAGATTTATATTCATTATATAAAGATACCGAATGGGAGGCGTGGTTTGGGAGAGAGCAATGTAACAATTGCAATGAGTCCCAAAGTATGAATGGAAGAACCAGGAAAACAGAAAACTTTTTCTCCTGCCTTAACTTGAAGTAGATTATGTACTCCGATGTACTCCGATTTTCTGTTCCGTGTTTTTAAACAATTTGTCTATAGCGTCATCTACTCTTAAAATGATATGGGCGCAGCACTTCAAGATTTTGCTTAATTCGATTCCAAGATGCTGTAAAAGTACACCACATTCACTAGCTCGGTCAGACATCCAGAAGTCTATTTGAGATTGGAGTTCGTCAGTGGTAGAATTTGCTAGTACGGCTAGACAACTCGATTTGAATTCGTGAACTCTGGCTCCATCCTCTCCGGAATGGCTGACGTTTTCCAGACATCCAGTTGTCAGCGACTTTTCCATTCCAGATGGACCAGCGATGGTGATGTGGTCAGCATTCACGTCGTACAGCCGGTGGCCGGCAGCCTTGGTCGTATCGTCAAGTCCTACATTCACAACTTTACCCTCTTTGTTGAGGATTTGTTGAGCGACATACTCTAGATTCAAGTATGAAGCATCTCCCAAGTATTGCATTATTGATCTGCGGCTGGGAAATACATACGTCAAGTCGGAATACTGGTGACGGACTTGTAACTCTTCGTCTTCACTCTCTATCTCACCCTCACAATCTTTCTCATTATCATCTGCCTTCAGCTTCCAATCTTGATAAAAAACCATGTTAGCTACTCTTACTATCACTCTCAAAAGCTCTTGAGGAGAAGGTCTTGTCTCGGCAAGACACTGGGCTATACACCGCATCAAGTTTTCGTTCAGACATTTTTTGCCAGTTCTGATTTTCACTGTCGGAAATGCAGCTTGTGGTTCTTTACTCTTCTTGCTTAGGTCTTCTTCCGATGAGCGAAGTTTACGATCAGTAGAAGGAACTGTCTTTGCCGTTGTTTGTTTTATAAAACTCGGATCGTTTTCAGAATCGACTGAAGTTGCTAACATTTCAATAATTTCTGATCCCTCTAGTTCCCTTTGCTCTCTGAAGTTGCTTTCTGTTGCTTTTCGCTTTTTCTCCGCTGATATTTCACTAGTTTCTTTCCTCTTTTTCTGTCTCACCCAATCTTTTGGTACTGCATTTGTACATATGGCCTTATACGTACCAAAGCAATTATCCCAATAAAAAGTCTTATCCTCATCAGTCATTTTGACCCCAAATTCTTCTGCAAGTTCTAGTTCGTGATCTTCATCGTCAGTTCTAATGTTGTAGGCGTTTTTAGTGAGCTGATCATTAAAGCCGCTCGCTTTTTGGTACCATTCGACACTTTTAGGTTTTTGTTGGCAGCGTTCATTCTTTCTCAGTTTGTTAAAATGTTCATAATCGTCTCTTATTTTTTTCGCCAATGTTTTTTCATGTGTGGGATAGACATTTTTATTAATCCAATCTCGTCTTAGTTCATTTGCAACTATCTTGCTTGCATCATCTCGAGTCATTGACTTTTTCTGTCCTTTTACTCCTTTTTTGCAAAGTGCAAGCATCCTACCAATCACAACTGTCCCTGGTGGCAACTTTCCAGCCGGTTTAAATTCGTCCACTTCTGTGTAGGTTTCCCCGAAAAGTTCTTTTCTGGCGGCACTGCGTGATTTCCTTTCACCAGACATTACCAATCAGCAGTCACTAAGCATTAGGATCTGCAAGTACAGCAAAACCCCATTATTCGGCATATAACACAGAAATATGATAGGTAATACAAATTATAGTCATGCTAGATGTATCATATATATTATTATTATTATTAAAGTAGATTATATCAAATATTGTATGATATATTATTTACTATTATTATTAAAGTATATATACTATATTATTATTAAAGTAATATATACAATTATTATTAAAGTAAATTAGCACAACATTGATAGTACAAGAAACCACAAAAGAGAAAGCAGCCAAACACCAGTACACCAGAACAAGCCAAAACACTAAAGTAAACCAAAATAAAACATCAATATTATGACACACTAGATTGAAGAATGAACATAACCATGATTAAAAATATAGCAAGCATTTATCAACTAATTATTTTTTTCTATCAGTTATAAAGGTTTGGAGGTGGGAGGCCTCATTCATCCTTTATGTTCGATATGGATCGGACATTTAATCAAATTTTTCATCTATCTGCTTAACCACACTCCTAATGTCTCTCATTTGTTCATTTTCGAGTTCAGCGACCATGAAAACATATGAAAAGACATATTACATGTGAAGAGTAGCGGTTTTTTTTTAGCATTAAAACAAAAAATCAAATTTTTTTGGCCGCCATTTTGAAAAAAAAACACTGAACCAGGTTAAAATTTCATTCTAAATCTAAGAACTAGCCGGATTCGTATTCGGCAGCCAAAATGGCCATAGAAACTACTCGTCTTAAAAAAAATGTTAGCTTCCCCCATTCCTAATGATATGTCAAAATGAATAACATTTTCGGAATCACCAGCGTCGACTTCATATAGACCAGCTTTGTTTGTTGCTGAGACAGAATAAAAGTAAAAATTTGTTGTTCAGTGTTATTAAACATATTTACGTTGAATTCATTCTTTTCAAATTTCGCAGATGAAGTTAAGCCAACTTTATTAAATGAATTTATTTTAGGTGAAAATTTTTAGTTTGGCGTTTATAAACTTTATTTCCAGAAAAAATGAAAATGCACTGTTTTGAAACAGAAACAACTAATATTAAATTTTAAAAAGTTAAAATTTTTGTATGAAAACTATTAATAAAGAAACATTTCTCGATACTTTCCTGTTATCCCGGACCCCAGACTTTTTGCCAGATTCGGACGCCACTTGCCAAATTTCATTGCCAATTTTTTTTAAATGGTAACTAACCTAACCTAACCCAACCCCTGGTTAGGTTAGTTACTTAACATTTAAAAAAAAAATTGGCAATGAAATTTGGCAATCTGGCAAGTGGCGAACGAATCTGACAAAAAGTCTGGAGTCCGGGATAACAGGAAAGTACCCATTTCTCATGTTAAAATAATGTGCAATTTTTTAAATAAAGAAATTCATATTTCCATTAAAAAATTAAATAAATTTTTAATTTAAAAGAAATTAAATATTTTTTAGGCTGAAGAAATTTATATTTCCATTAAGAAAAATTAAAATAATAAATTTTTTATTTCACATTTGCATTTTGCTTAAGGCAACAAAATTATGTGATTTTAGTAAATCAGCTTCAATAAGAAAAATTTTCATGTCAAAAAGAAATTTGTCTGCAAAACAAAGTTTTTCTTAGATTTCTTGTCTAACTTATATATAATTTTGGGAAAATTCATGTGAGGGGGCACTTAGTCATTTAAATTTCTCCCAGAACTAAATCAAAAAGTTTGCCTTAAAAGAAATTGAAATTAGTAGTTAATGAAACCAAACAAAATTAATTATTGTTAGAAATTCTGAATTTGGTGTGGAGAAAAGTTTACTTATAACTGTGGGTAAAATCAAGACCCCCAACTTACAGTATTTCAAGTTTTTTATTGACCTAAAGAAGGAATAGTAACTCAAACTTTATTATTTATATTTTTTATTCACATTGTAGCTTGTTTTTTAATTATTAATTTTTTAGCCTCTGATTTTGCAAGTATTTCGGTGTTCATTTTCCGTAGTTTATATTAAACTAGTACAGTTCCCGTCGCTTCGCTGACGGTTAGACAGGCTAAACTACAGAAAAGAACGCAGCCGTGAAAATTTTGAGCTTCACATTGTGTCAACATTTCGAATCTGGTATCTCCCAAAACCTCCTCACCCCCATTCATGCAACTCGGGGGCTAACCCCCTCCCCCATTACCCCCACCCCTCCCCATTACCCCACCCATCCCCCATTACCCCCACCCCCACCCTTCCCCCATTACTGCCCGGGATAAATTTCACAAACAGACAGGCTAAACTACAGAAAAGAACACAGTCATTAAAATCTTGAGCTTCACATTGCCGCCCGTAATACAATTTCTGAATTTTTTTCTCAATTTTTTCTCACAATTTCTGAAAGTGTGACGGACGGACGGACGGACGGACGGACGGACGGACGGACGGACGGATGGACAGCTCTCTTATTATAATATAGATTAACTAACTACTAAAAACTACTTATGCAGCGATCAACTGCAAAGTTTTTTTCGATAATTCTAAACTGTTATTATACCTCGTTCAGATACTGTATATATATATATAATTTTCACCAACCCGCAAAGAAAAAATATAAAATTAATTATAAAACAGCGTTTAAAAAGGCTAATTAATTTCGGCTGGTCACAACCAAGCCCTGTTCAAAGCCATAAACAAATTAAAATATCTAAAAAAGTTATAAGACTTCCGTCCTGCGGAAGAGCTAATGTTAAAATGACTGTGAAGGCATAAACACGGACAGAGAGATGGTAGCTGTCGTACGTCTGGCAGTTGGCAAAGGCAAACTATTGCCCAGATTTCAAACCTTCGAAATGAGAAATCCATAAGTTAAAATCAATCCTGTACATCTAGCAGCCGGTCACGACCCAAAATTGCCCTAAAATATTTTAAAATGTTAAAAACAAAGCTATCCATACTGTAGGACAACTTAATATTGGAAATGGTGTTTTCTGCCAAAATATAAAATGTCTCGTATATATGTCTCTGTTCCTGGTCCTTGACCTTTACGATAGGTTTAGAATCCTGGAAGATTAATTCCCACAATTCAGAGAAGGATTAATTCCAATAAACGTGACCTGAGATCGGGTCATACTTATAGTAGCCTAATTCAGCATAGGGAACAATATAATCATATTTTTAACTTCCAGGATTCTAAACCTATCATAAAGGTCAGGGACGAGGAACGGAGACAAATATACGAGACATTTTATATTTTGGCAGAAAACACCTTTTCCAATATTAAGCTGTCCTACAATATGGATAGCTTTATTTTTAACATTTTAAAATATTTTAGGGCAATTTCGGGTCGTGATCGTCTGCTACATGTACAGGACTGATTTTAACTCATGGATTTCTCATTTCGAAGGTTTGAAATCTGGGCAATAGTTTGCCTTTGCCAACTGCCAGATGTACGACAGCCACCATCTCTCTGTCCGTGTTTATGCCTTCATAGTCATTTTAGCATTAGCTCTTCCGCAGGACGGAAGTCTTATAACTTTTTTAGATATTTTAATTAGTTTATGGCTTTGAAAAGGGCTTGGTTGTGACCAGCCGAAATTAATTAGCCTTTTTAAACGCTGTTTTATAATTAATTTTATATTTTTTCTTTGCGGGTTGGTGTAATTTTATATTGTTGCGGTTATTGCAATTAAAGTTTATATATATATATATATATATATATATATATATATATATATATATATAATATATATATATATATATATATAAGCGTATAAATATCCTTAGCCTACCTTACCATGTTAATTTTCAATATCTTCCGACTTTACTTAAAGCCAGGATAATGTTGTTCGTTGTGTGTATTCGATCGGATGTACACAATGTAACTCAGTATATACAGGGCTATTCAAATAGATTCATCCGATTTCAACTGAGAATAATTCCGTACCTATCAACCGTGCATCAACTGGGCATACACCACATGAAAGAGGAAATCACCAATTTTTAAAAGATCACCGCAAGAGGGCTCCAAAGTCACGCCGTGGCCTAGCCTAGCAACAAACATTCAGTGTGAAAATGGCGTCCAAACAGCAGAAGGCGTTTTGTGTGTTGCAGTTTTCGAGCTGTAAATCGGTAGTCACAGTGCAGCGTGAGTTTCGTCGACGTTACAGAACAGATCCACCGGGTGCTCAGAGCATCCGTCGGAGGTATCGGCAGTTCGAGGAAAGAGGATGTTTGTGTAAAGGCAAGTCCACAGGGCGACCGCGCGTGTCTGAGGATAATGTGCAAAGAATCAGAGTGTTTCCAGGAATTCGACTATCGTGTCGACGTTGCTCGTGTAACTAGGGGAAGTCACATAGAGCATTTATGAGGTGAGAGACAAAATTTGGACAGTTTTTCTTTTGGTTGATGTATCACAAATCACACTGTATTTGTAACATTAAAAAATATTCTCATTTGAAATCAGGTGAATCACTTTGAATAGCCCTGTATAGGCCAAACAGGTAAAACGTTATATATTAGGGTAAAACAGCATAAATATGAGTGTAGAACAGCAAATAGTTCCAATGCATTGTTTAACCATATGTATAGATGTAATCATAGCATCAAGTGGGATAGTTCTAAAACGCTTGTTGAAAACAGAGATATGATTGAAAGAAATATTCTAGAATGTGCATTTTTCCATTTTAAAAACAATTTCAAAAACAGTGCGGGAATGTATAAAATTAACAATATCTTGTTAAAATTCCTTTTGCTTCTCATTAACTCTTGGTAAGTATGTGCTAATTGTTTTGGTTTCCGCTACGTTGTATATATTTATGGGCATCTTGCTTCTCTCTTCATTCCCTGACGAGGTGTAGCTCTTAATACACGAAAGACCTTGGAATCGTTTTTCTTTTTCCTTGTGGGTTTACATCATTCATTCATTCATTTCACGTGTTTAATTGTGAAATTCATCCCATATATATATATATATATATTCTGTATGTGTGTGTGTCTCTCTGTCTGTCTGTCTATCTGTCTGTTTGTATATGTTGTTGGGTGTGTAATTTACTCTAACCATTATCTTTCTTTGATTCAAATGGCCAACTCATAAACTCCACTTGCTGTTGGAAAACGTTAAATGTCCTCGTTAGTCTCTTTTGTTCGAGGGGTAACTGTCTGAGATTTTTCATCAGTCAAGTAAAAGACTGAATTTAAAGGAACAAAAGAAAGATAGTCGTATGATGTTTATTTTCATCAAAGGATGTTGAAAATAAAACTTTCTTAATAAAGCAAATTTTTTATGCAATTTTTTCATTCCTTTTAATTTTCTCCGCGGTTACAAAGAAATGAATAAAAAACAATTAATAAGGCTTCGATCTGAATGCTGATACGTTATGCAAATTTAGTTTTGATTTTAAATTTAATCTTAGCAATTACTAGTTAATCTAATATATATATATATATATATATACAGGGTGTCCCATAAGTCCGGCATCATAGGAAAAATAATAAAAAAAGGCAAAACAAAAGCTTTTATTTACAGAACGTGCTCAATATGTCCACCATTGTTTTCAATACACAAATTCAGACCTGATACCGAGTCAGCAAGCACACGGTGAATGATGTCAAGAGTAATGGTGTTACATGCCCCAATAATGCGTTGCCGCAAATGTTCAACACTCCTAATTTTCTATGCGTATACCAGCGCTTTCAAGTGGCCCCAGAGATAAAAATCTAGTGGCGTGAGATCCGGGCTTCTAGCTGGCCATTCCACAGGCCCTCGACGTCCTATCCAATGACCAGGGAATTGTTGGTACAGGTATTTCCTTACTTGGGTGCTGTAATGTGCAGGAGCGCCGTCTTGCTGGAACCATGTTGGGAAATGTCCTTCTTCGTTCAAGACACTGGGAAATGCTTCTTCCTTGAGCATACGTAGTTAGGTGCCTCCAGTGACATGTTCATCGAAAAAGAGAGGGCCTATGATGCGATCCTTCCAAATGCCACAACATACCATCACCCGAGATGCACCTCGTTCCTTTGAAGAGGTATACCAGTGAGGGTTGTTTTGAGACCAGTAGCGGGTGTTTTGTCGATTTACCTCACCATTTCCATAAAAAAAGCCTCGTCACTGAACAGAATGGTGGACGGGAAATTAGCATCCCGAGCATACTGTTCCGTAGCCCATTCACAAAATTCCATCCGCCGGTCGGAATCATCTTCGCTTAATTTCTGTAGGATCTGAAGTTTATATGGATGCCATTTGTGAGCCAGAAGAATGCGATGGATGCTACTTTTCGACACTCCTGTCTCGGCGGACAATCGCCGAAGAGACTTATTGGGACTTCTGTTAAAATGAGCCAGGATAGCAGTCGCTGTATCATCGTCAGTGGACCTCCTTGAAGGTCCACTGCGTGGTTTATATTCTATGGATCCTGTTTCCTTAAACTTTGCAACAAGTCTGCTAACACAACTCTGTGTTATTGGCTCACGGTCTGGATGCAGTCTGTTAAATTCAGCAGCGGCCTCTCTTTGACTCCGATTTCCTATGAGTAGAATTATCTGGATTCGTTCTTCCTTGCTCACAGACATTATGGCCTGTAGAAAGAGAAAAATATGAACTATGGTTTGTAGAAATAGAAAAATATGAATTTCTCCTATGGTGCCGGACTTATGAGACACCCTGTATATATATGTGTATATATATATATATATATATATATATATATTATATATATATATATAATATTGTATATATATATATATTGTGTATATATATATATATTATATATACATATATATATATTTATTATACAGGAAGGAGGGACCAAAGGCGAATGCTCACAAAAGCGCCACCCCCATAGAAGAGGAAGAGAGCCAAAATCAAGGTCCTGGGTATTCGAATGCCTAAGCACTCTGCGTTTGAAAGATGGGAGGTCATTCATAGACAGGAAGAAAGATGGATTGAGGAAGATTATTCCAGAGTTGACCGGTTGAGTAGATGAAAGATTGAAAATAGCGATTAACCCTTGCGTTAGAGAGGTGGACAGAAAAGGAATGAGAAAGTGTAGAAAGTCTGGTGCTGCGTGCTCTCCTTAAACGAGGAGGCATGCAGTTCGACAGTTCAGAAAAGCAATGTCCGTTATGATAGCGATAGTAAAGAGAGAGTGAGGCAACATTGTTTCGATGCCAATCCTGTGGGATCGTGTACAGTTTGATCTGTACCCTGTTAATTGGGTATTTCACTGTGGTGTGTACCAGTTCTTTCTCAATTTCTATATGTTTCGCGGAACTTAGTTTCACTCGGCGTATACGCAAATATGCTTCCATGATATGGATCACAACAGGTTTCGCGCCTTCTTCTTGGTCAGCGCCCAGATTTATACAGATCTCAGGGCTCGTGCGGGTAAGCTTCAATTTCATATCTACCCCGTTCATAAGCAACTTCTCCTGGAATGTAAAGTCCGTGTGCAGGCGTCCAAAACATTCATATATCTTTTTTTTAGAATTTTTAAATTTATCCTTTATACTACCCTCATCTTTAGTGTGGTAATACCCCTCGGCAGATAAAAAGGTATCCTTCGCTTCTTTTGAAAAGTTGAGGACATTTTCCAGATACGATCGTAGGTGGTAGTACCCCGTGCCTGCCGAGATGTTAGTCTGATTTAAATATACGTCACACTGGCTGAATATGGTGTGCAGAAAGTTTGTTTCGGGGTATGCAGCATAATTATCATCGCAATCCGTTCCATCAGAATGAGCTATGCGTAGTTTAGTGTACATGTCCATACAACTTGGATCAAAAAAGTAAGGGCCTGAGCTGGGTATCACGAACTCTATAGGGGCACTGGGTGAACTAATCGTGTTTAAAGGGTTAATTGTAATAAAGTCACTGTGCTCAATAGAAACTTGAGTTGGAGGCAGCTCAAAGAGGGATAGCTCCGATTTACAGCACTGTGAACTGCAAGGATGAATGAAACATGCCATGGTGAGTTAGAAACAGTGCCACCTCCCCCGACGAGTATCAGTCAATCTATGATTCGTGAGAGTAGCGTCCGCAGTTTATATCAGTTAAAAAAAATGATCGGTCATAGTTCTCATACGCTTAGAACACTTCTTTTTTGGCGCCCTTTTACGTTTAATACCACGGGACCCCTTATTCTTCCTAACAGTTCTCGTCTTTACACCACATGCTGGTACCCCCTTCTTCCTATCAATTCTCTTATTTCCTCCACCACGCATTTTTCTCTTAGCATCTTTGATGATTTCATCCCGTGTACGTTTTGAATGTTTTTTTTAGAGCTTCTTTAGGTTTAGTTCCCGCGAGCACTTCCTCTGCTGCGTTAAAACCTGTTTGTAAGCCTTCCTCCCAAGGTATCTAGGCCCCCCTTTTCAGTAGTGGTACAGCTGTGCGCAGTATGGATGAAAAAATACCACGCTGGTATCTCACCCCTCGGTATACCGTGAATGGTTTTCTGGACATTATAACTCAGTGCGTCGAAAGTGTAGCTTCACTGTTAAGCTCCCGTCACCGAATGGGAAATTTTTACCCTCAATCGTTCTTATATATATTGAGATATTAGTTATTAGATTAGTTGAGACAATCACATAATGGGGTCTGTCATATGTAATACTCAAGCTCCTTCCTATATGGTTGGGAACGTGCGCTACCCGCAGCAGTCGTGCCTGGGTATCCCCAACAAACTGGTGTTCCGCTATATTGCTGTAAATATAGCACATGTCTGGAGGCTGAGAGCTTACATCCAATTTCTCCATCTTCAGCTGATACACTAAGTTGGACAAGTCATCCGGTGCCTCGTGAAAGGTGTCTCTTTGGAAGGCTGCTCGATAACGCCCCTCGGTTATAATTTTGAACACACTTCCGTCTTTAAGATTTCTGTTAGCCTTTGATTTTAGCATTAGAGTATGTGCAGTGCCTCCTCTGTTTACGATTTCGTATATTAAATCATTCGTAAGGTGTGAGTTTTTTAAACATATGTTTAAGTCTCTCACAACATCCTCAACCGAACCATAGCGGCCCGGTCCTAGTGTCACAGTTGTACTGAAAAACTGTGCGACCTTAGTCCGGGCGATACGTATAGTTTCATCCCGAGTTACCCCGGCTTTTGCACACTCATCACAGTTTCTAAGAATTGTAAAAACGGCATCTTTATAATCAATATTTAAAAAGACGGTATCCAGCTGAATTTCACATATCCCCACCTCATACGAATCACGGCCCAATTCAATGGGACCATGGAGTTCTGTTACAAAATTGGCTAGTGTTGTTAGGGTGTACAGACAGGGACGATGAGGACGGGAGCGTGACGTAGAAATGGTTGGGGGCCATGCTGCATACTAATTAAGCTTCATGACTGCATCAGCTTTTATATAGGTATTGAAGCTTTCTGGGTAACCTAGCCACTTCACCAGGTACATTTTTCTCTTTCCTGTACCTTTGGTTGCTAAAATTTTCTCAATTTTAAACACATTTTTTCCTAAATTAAATGCCACTTTCTGAAGTTCCTCGCGGTAAAAAACCGAGATTTCTTCCCCATTCAAATCTTCAACGTAATACATCATTATCTCGCCTTTAGGCCTCATAGCCCTAACTTTAAAAATCTCGCGTGTCCATCCTTGCTCAAAACCCTTCGCGAATTTATTTCCCGAACGTGACAACCTTACATAATCATTGATTTTGAAACGCACAGATTGTGGTGGGGTGGTGGTGGTCCATCACTTCTCGGACGCCTGCCTCTTTCTAAAACATCGTTAGGCGTTGTACCGATCGTACGGTGGTGTGAGCGGTTGTAGGATGAAGCCAGTGAATCGAGAACGTTTATATATCTGAGCGTGCTTTTATGTGTAAAATAACGGTGCATGCGTTCCTTTATGGTACGTTGAACTCTTTCAGCTAAAGATGCTTTATGTATAGAGTTGGAAGTGTAATAGCTGATATTAAACTCTGACAACATGTTCTGAAAAGCTCGCCCTATAAATTCTTTCCCCATGTCCGTACAAAAATAGCCTGGAATCCTGTTTTCTTTCAACATCAGTGTTTTGGTCGCTTTAGCGACTGTTTCAGGCGATTTATTTTTCAGGGGAACTAGCCACAGGTATCTAGAGAATACATCTATTATGAATAGGATGTAGCGGTAACCATCGTTGTACACCGAATATCTTTGCATGTCTGTTAAATCTGCCTGCCAAATAGAGTCAATCGAAGCGGCTGTTGTCTTTGCTGTTTTAAACCTTTTTCTCACCGGTTTATGAAGTGTGTAAGCATCCTGGGCACGCAAAAATCTCTCAACATCCTTTTTCCTTACACCATAAGTACCTCTGTACAGTCTATTAACGCCACCATAGGATGCAGGGCTAGAAATGTCATAATAGTGCTTACTTAATACGTTAGCCATTTGCGTATTTTAGAGGCACGTGGATAAGGTTGGCCTTCTACTTTCTTCTCTTCAGAGACACTGCAGCTGTTGTGGGTGAAGGTGTACTCAGTTGTGACACGTGCGATGCATGCTCCAAGTCTTTTAACCTATTCAGATTACCTATCAATGTTTTGGGGACATTTATTTGCTGTAGTCTTGCCTTAATATGCCTCCATCCTGTTGGTGATGGCCTGTCCCACTTTCTCACCAGATCATGAACAATATCAACGATATTGGACCCTTGCACCCTTGATCCATCAACAATGACCTCGCCTGTGTCTGCCCACTGTATGACGGGGTCCTCACTCAATAGATTATAAAGACTTAACCCTTTATTCCTCAATGTATGGGGGAGGCTGTTTTTTAGCACATGTTCGATGTGCTGTGTTCCGCTACTCTTTGGTTGCTCAGGCCCTGTACCACTATGCTCAGCGCTACTCGAGCTGTGCCTCACGGGGAGCTCTGTAGGATGTTTATAATCTTCGTACTCATGAAGAAATTTCTGCAAAGCCTCTTGATACAAAACCCTTTTCTCATCAGGCGTCTTTTCACTGTTTAATAGGGATAGTAGCTCACTCTCCATTCTTTTAAGCCTACTTTTACGGGGCTCTAGAGCAGCGTCTGGGGTCCTTTGTAATGAAGCATACATCTCGTGCGGGATCACAACCACCTTCTTCATTATATTAATCTAGTCAGTAAAGGCCCCAAAATTGAAAATAAGATGGGTAGGAACGAACCGCCTCTTTGTACAATAATACGCTTTTTCTTACCCACAGTCTGACTTTTATGGGCGAGCGTCCGTATTATGTTCTTGTAACGACGTAAGCGAGCCTTCTGACAGGATTTCATTGGAACATTACATTTTATAACATTGAGGCAGATTTCGCAGATGCATTTTAAAAAGTCAGAGTCGATATTTTTAACAAGCATCTGCTGCAACGACCGAGGCAGTCGTTGATAGATTTTTATTAATTCACGGTATTTCTTTAGCCTATTCATCATTCTGGAATGTACACGGTTTCAGGCTCGTTTGGAAATATATTCGTTCTTAGAAGCACCCTAAACGTGTTTCGCGGGTGAAGGTCACAAAGCAAATATCCATAACGTTGCTTTGTGACCTCTTTATAAACCTCCAAAAACTCCTTACGCTGACTCGGGAACATTTGACTGGCTAATACCCCAATTTGTGACACATCTCTACGTTGAGCGAATAAGACTAGATATTGCGTATTTAACGATACATCGCGCATGTATCTATTTTTGAAAAATAGATTCTGATTGATGAAGAACACGCTTATGTTAAGGTGGTGGGAGAATACTGTAAATGTCTCGGCAAACGTTTTATCCATCTCCAACATGAGGTCATCAATTACGATGACTGTATGTTCATTTCCCTTTAGTGAATTAACGTCATAGACCCCCTTATGGAACAAAACATCCTGGTACTCGTTGAACACTGATTGGTATGTCGAATAGCACCATATAACTTTATGCACAAATTTTGAGAACATTTCACCCTTTTCTTTAATAATTTTAAGCATAAACACCGTTTTATCACATCCTGTAGGTCCAGATATAATACACGTGGATGGGCTCGTGAATCTGAATTTTTCTACAGCATCCATTTTTAACACGTCACACCCCAAAGTGACTCATTTACAGAATATCAGAAATAACGAGTTCTGCTCCTTATATTTTGTTTTCTTCCACAGAACCGTGAATGACGACAATGTACAGCCCACCATCATCGACATCACGGGTGAATCCATTGACCGTGCATCTACAGGGCCCATACCCTCAACGGCGGCGACACGCTGAAGAGTCCTCCACGTCAGGTATAAAGCGCGCGAAATACGCACCGGTTGTTGGACAATCCGCGGTACAACCCCAGCCCTCAACGACGTCTTACGCTACCAACCCTACATCAGATTCTTCAGCCCCTTGTACATCCTCCACAGCCCCCACCCGTTCTGTAAAGTCTGCTGTAATAGAACCCCAGCCCTCAACGTCTTACGCGGCCAACCCCACATCGTCCAATATAGGCGCTCGTCCATCCTCCTCAGCGATGACTCGTTCTGTTGAAGATGATATAACGTTTGAGTTGGTGCGCTCCGCAACCCCGACCCCAGCCTTGACTAGAAATCGGTATATAGTCAGGGTTGACCCTAGATCCCTGTATAGCAATGGAATTGAGCGCGGCTACGTCGCGTTGTAGAGCGCATTGTAGAGTTTGCCCTTCAGAACCGCGACGAGCGTGAAGTCAGGACGAGTCTGTCCTTCGGTTTCGGCTCAGATGATGGTGATGTAGATGATTTTTGGGTAGTCATGCCATTTAGACGTTTGGCTGCTGAGGATATAGATTATATATTAGGCGTATAAAGCAAGCGCCCAAAGTAGTATAGCATTCAATATGGACAACTTCACGGTAAATATTGACCGTGTATTCCGTGTTGCGGGTCATAGTACCACTCCGTATACTCTTAACTTCAATTCTCAGGCTATTTATAGAAGGCATATAAACGTCGATCGTGGTTGCGGCTTTATAGCAGTAGTCCTAGCACGTATGTTTACTGTACAAAATACGAAAGCCGAGCAATTTGGTTGCCTACGATCGTGGAGCGTGCCCGTAAACTAGCTGTAGACTGTGAACTTGAATTTGACTGTAATATGGGTCCTGAAGACTGAGAAGGGTAGAACAGGAAATGAATGTCCGTATAGTGTATTTGGCCTGGATGAACGTCGTAGGACTGTGTATGTTTTTAAAAGCAGTGTGAGAGATCGTACAAGACCCCTACTTATTTTAGGACTGTCAGGGACAACGTATCTCCCCATCCGTAATATAAGGTGCCTTTACGCGAGTTATGATAAAAGTCGAAAATATGGGCGACATCATGATTTGTGTAAGGGGTGTCTCGAGTTTGCAGATGATATAGTGAAACATTGTAAAGATTGCCACATGGTGTGTGAACAGTGTAAAAGCCCCAAATGTGAAAGCCGTGTGGTTGAAGCTGAGAAGAGGGACTGTAATGTGTGTAGACGTACATTTTTCAATAATAACTGTTTTGAGCTCCATAAAGCAATTGGCACGTGCGGGAAAATGAGAATCTGTGAATGTGGTATGTTTCACATGATGGGTAATTGGGGTAAGTTTGAGCATAAATGTGCCGAGATTCACTGTTCTACATTAGGGCGGATCGAAAATGAGGTTTTTAAACATTTTTTCGAAATTCAAATATGGCTAGTGCGGATAATATGTGGGTGCTATAGATAATGACTGTGCATAAATATTAGTCCTGCGAAATTATATCTTCAGGTGCCACAAAGCCGTCGAAAAAAGTGAAATATAATGATTTTCTTATATTCTGCATTAGTACAATAACTGAAACTTACTTGTTATTATTATATATTAAGTGTTCCAATTACCAAAATAGTTACTGAATTACGCAGCTCTTAGTTTATTTAGATCAATGTTCTTTTGATTAATGATCTAAATAATCCAGAACTCACCACGAGGAGGTGGCTGCGTGTCGAGCTCCACCCATGCCCTCCCAACCACCCATCCTTGCGCATGTTTTTTTCTATTAACGTTTTATTTAAACTTTATATTCAGCTTTACTTTCGAATGATGGCATTTTTTTACGTGACTGAAGTGTTGATCTTATGAAGCCATCTCGCGCGTTCAATCCAAATACTTTTGATGATGCTTCAGTCACTAATTTTACCATTCTTTCTACTACTTGTGTATGACAAGGGAATTTCTCGAATGGAGGGGTACTCTTGTTTTCTGTGAATTCTTCAATCTCATTTTCTGTCAGGTGTCTTGTCACAGGTGGTTCAGTGACAATGCATTTTTGCCAATTAATTAAATCAGTATAATCAGTAGCTTCAAATTGAATAACAGGTACTGTGAAACCCTCACAACTTTTTCCTTGTTTGTTTGCCTTGCTTTCTTTATTCGCCTCCACGCTAATTCTCTTATGGCGCTGCGGTCATCATGAATCATTGATGCTAGAATATTTTCTGGATTTGCAAAAAATGCATTTCTTTGTATGACAGGGTTTACAATATCCTTTACTTCGTCATTCAGTGTTCTTGTTAGTTCAATAGTTTTGAAAACATGTTTTGAGCCATTGACAAAAGACGTACTTTGCTTAATAGAAAACCACATTGGGATGTAGACCTTCATTATAAAAGAAGCAATGTTCATGAGGTTCTCAGATGGATTTACAGTTGAAACGTATAGACGAAGCAAACGATTTGCTGTAGTCAGCCATCGTGAATGTGCCATTTTGCCTGGACTACGATGAGCAAGATCTGGAGAGCAATATCCCTTTGTTATGGCCTGATGAATATCAATTAGATATTTTTGGTCGGTGCTAAGATCTTCACAGTCTACAGTTGGTTCCTCAGCATCAATCCTTTCAAACTCGACAATAGGAAGACTCTCACATTTCTCTAATTCCCTGCCAATAGGACCGGTGAATCCGCGGGGGCCAGATGTTTTTCCATCCAGCTTTGCAACTAAATGGCGTAATGGCAATTCATTGGCATGGAGCTGGCACACTAAATGTTGAACTGGCTTCTTCAGCTTCAATTCTATAAGCCTTATAACGCCTCCCTTTTCTCCAGTGTTGACTGCTGCACCATCGCATCCAATGGCAACAAGGTTTTCCAGGTTCATGTCATTATTTCCAATATACTCAAACATTCCTTTACATATTTCTTCAGCTGATCCAGAATTCACAGAATAATGGCCCAAATAATCTGAACCAGGTTCTCTCACTAAAGTGATATGTTCTTCTGTTACCTTCTTCTGATATACTTTGGACTCTTTTTTTTCTTGGAAGAGTGTAGAATCTTTTCGACCATCAAAATAGATTCCTCTGATTGGGACCTGATTTTGATCTTCATAATTTCTGATCTCTCTTTTGTCTTTCTCTTCTGATTTTACTCCTATCCACTACTTCAGTGTATTGTCAATAGAAACTTCTCCAATATCTTGCAATACTGCACTAACAATGAATGCTGCAGCTCGATCTGAAACTGCAGTCCTGTCACAAGCAGTAGCCACTGAAGGTAGATTTGTAGTTTTCCTTTTCTTGAATAATTGTTCTTCAGGTTGTTCGAGCTTTCTCTTCGAGCTAACTGGCTCTGGAAATGTATCGTCTGATATTTCGCCAGATTCACTTTCACTGTTTGATGTCGATGATGATAATTCAACATTTGTATCCTGCAATTTCTCCTGTGAAGATTCTTTGGTGAGCCTCACAGCTTCTTTTTGCTTTCTTAGCAACGTAGATGCTTTTTCTTTGAGAGTGTAATATCTACTCTATCAATAAACAGTTTTCTTTCACTCCTTTGATCTAAGAGGAACGTCACTTCTTCCTTTGGAACCTTTTTTCTTTGGGACAAGAACATTGTGTTAGTACTTTGCACTTGCACGCTGCAATGTCAAAAAGTTTCGTGTGTGCTTCTTTTTTGAACATATCAATCTTTGCTTTGTAAGCTTCAGAATTTTTTTCTGCTTTGGTATGGCTTCATAATGACACGATACTTTCGTGGTAGCTTCTGAACATTGTTTCAATTCGCCTGTCTGACAGAATTGGGACGGAAGCACTTTCCCAAATTGTTTTCAATTTATCAACAACTTGTTCTAATATTTGAGATATTGAACGATCTTTATTAGTATTCTGTTTCAAATCGTTTCTTACAAACAAGTAATATTTAAAAACTCCTTCGTATGTAGGAAGATTCCTGTGCCACAAATCTTCCCCCATACCAAACATGGGGCACTCAGTTGAGGCCCTGGTTGATTTTGCACAAACTCGAGACATTTTGAAAGTATACAAATCTGAAAAAGAAAGAGCTAATATCAATTATACGTTAATTTCAGTTAATAGTACATGGCAAACTTAGGGCAACACAATACAGAAATGCAAAATATATAAGAAATATAGTTTAGACTGAGTAACGCCAACAACAGAACACCCACCTGCTACGAGAGCGACAGCTACACTGAACCGAGGTACTCACGTGACAGCTGAGTGAGCTGACTATAGAAAACTGTTTTTAGAGAATAGAAACTTTTTTTAAAGGTTGACTGAGCTATTTTTATACAAGTGTGAATAAATTCTTGTCTATTGTGCATCGTGGACTCTTCTGTAATTATTGGTTAAAATCTGCTTTTTTCAATTTTTTTCAATATTGAAGGTCATTGTGGCACCTGAAGATATTAATGTTATGATTTTAAATTTATACCAGCTTATTTCCTCACTACTCCACACATTTTCCACACTAGCCAATTTGAAAATTCGAAAAATGTGTTTTTCACTCCGCCCTATTCTACATGCCATGAGAAATATAAGGCGGATGGCGTAAAGCATGTATGTTATATGAAAGACGCAAAGCCTAAAAACAGCCCTTGTATAACTGTATACTACGATATAGAAACATACACGAACGCCGAAACCAAAGAGGTAATTCCACATTTACTTGTGAGCCAGACTATCTGCGACGAGTGTATGGAGATCGAGTGTGATGAGTGTCACAAATGGGCAAACCGACAAACGTTTTTAAAACGAATGTCCACGATGGCCCTGTGAAACTATTTGTGTCCTATATTGTCAAGTTAGCCAACAAGTTAAAAAAAATGACTGTGCATATTCTTGCCCATAACGGGGCAAAATTTGACACACAGTTCCTTTATAAGGAGCTGCTCGAGCACGAGTCCTCTGAGATATTTACAGGTGATCCCTTGAAAAGAGGAAACAAACTTATACAGATGCAAATAAGAGGTAATGTGCAATTTAAAGATACTTTATTACACTGCCCAACAAAAAAAACATTTTTTGCTGGTGATTTAATTCTAAGACCTGTTTCTGGATAATATTGATGTGCTGATTTCAAAAATCACCTTAGATTTTGTCCATGACATAAGGTTTTCGTGCAATGTGCAATGCAATATGTCTATTTTGGGTGATCCATGAAGGGCACTTATCAAAATTGATGATTTTGAGACCTGTTAACAGCTGTTTTGCTGTTAAAATTTTATCTGTGGAATACACAAATCTGCTGTGCATTAAATCTAAAGGTCATGTACAACATATTAAAATCTTGGGTATCTGTGATTTGCCCAGGTGTGAGCGTGACGTCATGATCATAGATTCATTTTTTGCTTATTTAAACACTTTTAATCACTTTGTGTCAATATTACCATTGTATATTAAAGTTCACTCCCTGCACAATTGTTTACTTTTCCATGCTGATTCTGAATATGTAAAAACTTATTTTTTGGAAAGAAAAAAAATTGGGCATAACCCTGCCAAAATACGATATCTCCGTATTTGATTGCTCGAAAACCTGACGTGATAGGCAAAAACTAAGGTGATTTTTGAAATCAGCACACCAAAGTTACCTAAAAACAGGTGTTAGAATTAAATCAGCAAAATTGGTGTTGGGCAGTGTTATTCATGCCTTGTAAATTAGCAAAGCTACCCAAAGTGATGGGGGTAGCAGCTGAAGTGTCAAAAGGGTACTTCCCTTACACTTTCCTCACTAGCGAGACTTTAAATTATGTGGGGCTACCTCCACCCAAACATTATTTTGACTATGGTTGTATGAGTGCAGATGAACGTGAAGACTTTGATCGATACTACAACAGTTTTAATGAACGTCATCCTTATAATATAGCTGATGAATGTGAGCGTTATTGCGTGAATGATGTGCGCGTGCTTAGAGTATGTTTCCAAGCCTTTAGAAGGATGTACATAGGCGGTTTCAAATGCAATCCGCTGCAAGTCACAACTACCATCGCGTCACTATGCTTTACGGTGTTCAAGAATAACTTCATGCCTAATGCCACCTTAGCCATTATTCACTGGTGCTGGTGGCATGGATGTCCCCGTCCTGAGTGCGGAATCGCCGGAGATAACCACGGTAGATCTCATGCCGACTGTTTTGCATGGACCCTTACCCGTGATCAACTTATAGGGTCCCAGTTCACTCACAAAGTCTTGTGGGAGCATGAATATGATGCATGGATGGAGACAGACGAGGAGTACCGTGAAGAAATAAACACGATCAAGCGTTCAATGGTACTGGATCCTCTCAATTGCGGTGATAGCTTGTTCGGTGGGCGCACAAATCCCTTCAAGCTATACTTTCCGCCTTCGGAGGGTGTGAAACTTCACTACTACGATTTCTGCTCTTTATACCCATACGTGATGAAGAACAACCCGTACCCCGTGGGTGCTCCTGAGAAATTGGTGGGACCAAGCCTGCCCTCCATCGATGAATTTTCAAGAAATTTTAATAGTCGGTACTTTGGACTCTCTTTCGTGGACGTGCTCCCCCCTCGCGATTTATGGATGCCGCTCTTACCCGTCGTCATCGACCACAAGCTCATGTTTCCCCTGTGCGTGAAGTGTGCGGAAGAGAATAACGGTAATTGTAGTCATACATCTCACCAGCGTAAGATCAGAGGCGTATATACAAGTCCTGAGCTGGCCCTAGCCGTACGCCATGGGTATAGAATACTGAAGATATACGAGGTTTGGAGGTTTCAGAAGCTACCCAATCTTTTCACACCGTATATAAACGCATTTTTGAAGGATAAGGATGAGGCATCAGGGTATCCGCGAGGAGTTGACACCGAAGATGAAAAGTCTGACTATATTCAACGTTACCGCGACCACGAAGGTATACAACTTGATCGCGCCCAAATTGCAGAGAATCCTGGCAAGCGCTTTAGTGCAAAGTTGTGTCTAAACAGTCTATGGGGAAAATTTGCACAGAATACTGGCAAGGGAAACTTTCATTCGGCACAAAGCTATAGCGAAGTCTGGGGTTATGCCAACGCACCCGATAAAGAAGTCATGGAAATCGTGAATGTAGGTAATACTTACATAATAAAGTACAACACTGAATTGACCACAGATACCTCAAGGGTTACAAACATTCCTGTAGCCAGCTTCACAACAGCCTATGCCCGCATCAAACTTTGGTGTCTATTGCATTCTCTTGGGCAGAGAGTCTTGTATGCCGGTACAGATAGCGTGATATTCACAGCGAGGGAGGGTGAATACATGCCTGCAATTGGTGAATTCCTCGGCGAGCTCACTGATGAGATCAAGGATGAGTAGGGGGACAATGCATACGCCGACTCTTTTGTCTCAACAGGACCTAAAACTTATGGGGTACGGGTGAGGATAGGGAATGAAATGAAATATATCGTGAAGGCAAAGGGTATCACGCTTAACCAAGCGAATCGGCGGGTCGTTAACTTTGAATCGCTGAATGATCTAGTGTGTTTGGACGATGATGAGGGTGATCGGCCTCCCCAACTAATTGTAGGCACCCACAATTTTCGGGCGCAGAAGCTGGGGTGTGTGAAGGAACTTAGGGGAACGAAGTTGTGCCGTAACACCTATAGGAAACGTTACCGGTTACCTGGTACCTATGATACAGTACCCTTTGTTTACCATAAACTTTGATGGGTCCATTGCTAACTTATTCATCGCAAGTATTTGTAAATATATATGTATTGAGAACAATCTTTAATGTGCCTATTGTTAACTTATTTATTGCACGTATTTGTAAATATATACATGCTGATTAGATTATTTCGTTTACTAAATACATCGTGCATCGACTTGTGTTTCACTTTGCGTGTGTGCGTGTGTACATTAAAGTTAAGTCCAGCCCACTGTAAGACCGGGGACGTGATTCATCCCGTAGCCTGAGCAGGCCTCTGTCCCGGCGTTCTCAGTTGACCTCTGTAGAAGAAAATGGCCACCTTTAATATCGCGTGCTCAACATTTATGAAGTGGTATTCAGTAAAGGGCGTAGATGTAGTGGATACTGAAAAACTCCCTATCCCAGCCTCCTTTGACTCTTTTAAGGATGCATTGAATTGTGCGAAGGGCCAGGCTATTCAAATACTCTACGGATATTCTGGAGGGGGGGTTGTAGGATTTCGCAGTACAGAAGATGTAATGAAGTATGTTGTAGAACTAAGCTTTATAAAGGCACACGTGCACCGCGTGGTAGAAGAAGCGGCACGCTCAGAAGCTAAACAGCAGTTATGGGTAGTGAGCCCGGGTGGTTGCCTCATTTTTTCATTTGTTTCGTTCTCCCTCTCTCGTCTTGCGCGGAATATCTCCTATACAAGCGTCGTTCTTTACGTTAATTATACTGCGTGTTTGCAGTTAAATGTATATACTATATATATATATATATATATATATATATATATATATATATATATATAATATAGTATATATATGTATGTGTACATATATATATATATAATATATATATATATACATATATATAGATATATATATATATATAATATATGTATATATATAGTGTGTATATATATATATATATATAGTGTATATTATATATATGTAGTATATAATATATAGTGTGTATATATATATATGTAGTATATATATATATATATATAGTGTGTATATATATATATATATGTAGTATATATATAATATGTATATATATAGTGTATATATATATATAATGTTATAATGTTATAATGTTTCAGACCAACAAAGACCCTAGGATCCACTCATGGCTGGTCTACCTAACTGTGTTCGTAATCGTGTATTGTGTATGTCCTCCATGGTGGCGGAGGGGACCTACAAATTTACGTGGGTTCCGAACCACAAGAACATAAGAAACTTATTTAAAAACTGCCGGTAAATTGGCAACGACCAATTTTTACGAAACTAAATAATTATCAATAATTAATTATCGGTTTAAAACTAAAGATAGAATCTCTCGGTCCAGAGGAGCAAGTCATAATGTAGAATACTATCCACAAATATGTTACATTCTATATCTATTTATAACGGACATGCAAATATATCAGATCCAAAGAATCCAGTCAATTTCATTACGGTATCCATCAAGTCACGGTCCATATCGATTGCGGACCAAGTCAAAATTTACAACCATATACATTATCAATTTAAAAATAATTAATTATCGATTTAAAACTAAAGATAGAATCTCTCGATCCAGAGGATCAAGTCATAATAGACTACTATCCACAAATATGTTACACTCTATATCTATTATATAACGGACATGCAAATATATCAGATCCAAAGAATCCAGTCAATTTCATTACGGTATCCATCAAGTCACGGTTCATATCGATTGCGGACCAAGTCAAATTTACAACCATATACATTACAATATATACACATACGAGGAAAAGTGTAGGTGTGGCTGTAAAGACTGTACAGTAATGTAGAAATGTGTGTGCACCCATTATGGGTCTCCCATTTAAAGGTGTTTGTGGGGCAAGTGAAGATCATGAGTTTTTCAATACCTCACAGTACTATGGGGGGCACGCTCGGCAGAGGAATCTCTTTAAATGGGGTGTGTAAGGACAGAGAGTATCCCCTAACCCAAGACGCTGCCTCCCATATCCCACAACACTTGTGTTGAGCTGTGGGATCTATCCCACAAAGCCTTAATTTTACTACCTTAAACTATACCCTTTCTATCAACATGCGCGTCCAATCGATTCTTAAACATGTTTATAGACGTGCTACTAATTACTTCTACCGGCAAACTATTCCAGCTATTTACTATTCTATGCGTAAAAAAGTTTTTCGCAAATGCTGTCTCGAACCTTC
>JAJOZX010004561.1:0-207500 GCA_023014485.1 Bathynomus jamesi
AATGTTACAGAAACTAAGGTTATGCAATTTCATCCTAAAAGCTGTAATCAGCCAGCTGATATAAGGTTTAAAATATATGGTGAAGTAATTGAGGAAGTACAAGAGTTTAAATATTTGGGTCAAACTATTACCAGCTCCTTGACTGATGACTCGGATATAAGAAACCAATCTCGAAACCTGTGTGCTAAAGCGAATATGACCATAAGGAGCGAATATGACCATAAGGAACTCTCGATTCTGTACAAGTGAAGCTAAAGACACTCTCTTTCGTACTTTCTGCAGTAATATATACGGACAGCAACTGTGGGTGAATTATAAAAAAAGGTTCTGGCAGAACTCTAATTTTGCTGTACAATAGGTCTTTTAGACGCTTACATAACTTACCCCCGAGATGCTCAACTTCGCAAATGTTTGCTACCCGCAATGTCCCGAGCTTCCCGGAGGTAACAAGACGTGCTCAATACAGTCTAATGCAAAGAATTAAAAATCAACCAACCCGATCATCCAAGCTATCCATGAGTCGTGCCATTTATCCTGTAAGCTATGGACTTCTTGGTACGAAAACGCCTGTCTGTACCTCCACTTAACTTCGACATTACAGTATTATATTATCTAATCAATTGTATATATTTCTATCCTTAGTATATGAACTGTCATTGTGTTAATAATATTTGTCATATGGACTATAGTCTGCCAATAAACCTTTTCATTTTCATTCATTTTCATTTTCATATATATACAGGGTGTTTGAAAACTTTCTGTACAAATTGTAATGGGGGATACTAGGGAACACCAAGACAAACCCTTTTCGTCTATAAGTGTATGTCCGCTGACGTCACCATTCGGCGCGAGAGGGCGCCGCTGCAGTTGGCTAAAAGGTGAAGTGGGCTAGACTCGCGCTTGCCGCGGGCATTCTTAAATCGGACGTAGTACGCGTAACATGTTTATTTAAAGAAGGCATGTTTATTTAAAGAAGGTGCTGAAAGATGCGACCGGTAGCATCAATGCATGCCCGACAGCGTCGAAGCATTGACCGACGTACAAGTCGAAAGATTCCGGCATTTCGGGAACAGTTCCAGCGGCGACAGCGATTCTTGCTACGAGGTCTTCTTCTGAGTAAATGGGAGTCTCGTACACGAGGTTCTTCATGTGTCCCCACAGGAAGAAATCGAGGCATGTTAAATAGGGCGATCTCGGTGGCCAGGCTACGGGCCCACCCCGGCCTATCCATCGGTCCCCAAAAGTGGCGTTCAGATAATCCCGCACATCGTTGCTGGAGTGTGCTGGGGCCCCGTCGTGTTGAAACCACATTCGTCTACGAATAGCCACGGGAACATCTTCCAGCAGTTCCGGCAACGTTTCTTCAAGAAATATCCGATAAACCCGCCCGTCGAGTCGGGCAGGCAGCAGGTACGGCCCAATCAACTTGCCATGGACGATACCCGCCCAAACATTGACGGCGAACCGTTCTTGATGAGCATGCACCCGTGTAGCATGTGGATTTGCGTGCGCCCACACGTGAGAATTGTGCATGTTAAACACACCCTCACGTGTGAAACAGGCCTCATCTGAGAACAGCACATAAGCCGGAAAATTAGGCTGCACGGCTGTCTGCTGCAGAAACCAGCGTGCGAATTCCACACGAAGAGGGTAATCCCGAGGTTCTAATGCCTGGACTCTCTGACGATGAAACGGATGTAACTGCTGCTCGTGCAACACTCTCCAGACCAGGTCGTGGTTCACACCGAGGATATGTGCAACACCTCGCGTGCTTGCGCTTGGATTGTCCTAAAATCGCCGTAGGATTTCTTCTTCCATGTCAGGAGTGCGCACGTTTCTCTCCCGACCAGTGTCATGCATGTTTGCATGGAATGTTCCAGTTTCTCGCAGTCGCCGATGCAAATGCGCAAACGTTTGGTGGTTTGGCACACGTCTGTTTGGGAAGCGCTGTCGGTACAACCTCACAGCAGCTCTTCCGTTTCCATTGGCAGCCCCATACACCAATTTAGGGTGTGTCGAATTTTTCAACTTTCAAATTCCAAATATGAGGGGTGCTAAAAAGTTGCAGCATGACTTAGGAATTCTAAAGATATTTTTGTTAATTTAATATAATTTAGTTTTGCTTGGTAAGAAGCTACATAAAAATAGTGACTTTTTTTACTTTTTTGTGGAATTATATAATAATTATATTAATAATTATATATGCTCTATATAAGTTATATATATATATATATATATATATATATATATATATATATATATATATATATATATGAAAATTATTTTACGAAAGTAACACGTGAAAAATATTTATGATGAATAAAACCACGAAGGAAAGGAAACAGAATGGTGCTCAAGCGCTTTCGTCTAATGATATCCTCAGGAACACTATGGAAAAAATAGGTCCTGCTCCAACCAGAGTAGCTTAAACACAACCTAGGCTACGTTGGAGATGGAAGACCTAGGCCAAAGATGAACCAGCCTAACTATTTGTCCATAAACAGGACTTCCATACTCTTTTGTTAAACAATTACAGCTGAAATGTCAGCTTATTTAACCTAAATTTAATAACCGAAGGGAAATTTATGAACTTCTTACCTTGAAACTAATATAAATTTTATTTCTTGACACCAATAATGAACATTTTTATCCCGGCTTTTTCGTCTTACGTTTTCTTTTCGTCCTCCCTATTATTCCGCTTATTCAGCTTATGCCGATCTTTTTCTTCTTCTTCCCAAAACCGTGTTGCTATTTCTAGTTATGGGATCTTTTTTTCTTTTCATCCCATATTTGTTTCTTCGTTGGTGTCTTTTTAATTTTTCTTAGCAAGAGTTCATGTTCTCCTTCTGAGTTATTTTTTATTGTTATTATTTATTTTAATGTCAATATGGCTTATCCAAGATTAGGTGGGTCTTCCATTTCGGTACTCCCAAATTTCCCACAAACACTGAAGTACATAAAGAGTTACAGCCTAGATATACGTTATAGAAAAAAAATAAAAATAAAAAATATATATATATACAATAAACGGAGAAATAAAAATAAAAATTAAACATTAAATGATTGTGGGGAGCATACAAATTTGTAAGGAAAAACTACCGATTTTAGCACTTTTGTTCGAATCCAACACGAGAGCAAATGAATTGTTTCCAACCAATGTTATAGTTAATTAAAAAAAATAATAAATTGAAAAAAAAATAAAAATAAAACTTATAAGAGGAGCATACAAATTTATACTGGAAATCTGCCCAGGTTTTAGCACTCTGCCCTTCTTGTCTAAGTTCGATATATATAAAAAAATAAATTGAAAAATAAAAGTTATTAGAGTAGCATACAAGTTTACCAAAGATTTAGCGTTCTACCCTTCTTATCTAAATCCGTTCTGAAGGAATTCAAAACAACAGGATCGAGTTGAAAAAGACCTTTGCTTATGTTGAAATTATTTGTAAGTTGGATAATGGCAGACTCAAGAATATTTCTATTAACAATGTTGCTAGAGTGAAACAAAACTGAAGCATTATTCCAATCAATACAGTGGGATAACTCTGACAAATAGACAAAAAGGGGACTGGACGACTGTCCTGTTCTAACGGAATATTGATGCTGTTTTATACGTGTATGCAAATCCTTTCCCGTCTGACCTATGTAAAAGGAATCACATTGTTTACAACCAATTTTATAGATAATGCCTGAATTATTGGTAGGGCTATTTTTTACTATGATATTTTTCACAATATTGTTATATGAAAATGCTACATTAATATCCAAAAGTTTAAGTACATTAGCAATGCCTAAAAAGCCCGGGAAAAATGGAAGTACTAAAATATTTTTTGACAAAGTATTAGTGTTATTATTCACACGATAGAAAGTTCGTTTTGCCTTGTTGAGACAAGATTCCATAAATGCAGATGGATAACACAGATCACTTCTAATACCGTTGATTTTTTCCAATTCGGCATCGATGTATTCCGGACTGGCGATCCTAAGGGCGTGGAGAAACATTGAAGAAAAAATGGCCTTCTTAGTGGGGGTGTCATATCCCGAGTAAAAGTGTACGTAGGACAAATTGTTTGCTTTTTCCGATAGATACTAAACTTAAAACCTGGGCTTTCCCTATGTACACGCACATCCAAAAACGGGATTGGGTTGTCTTGTTCCACTTCTAAATTAAACTTAATGGAGGGGACTTGATCATTTAACTGAAGGAGGAAGTTATCCAGGTCACGATTCATGGGCCAGATACACAAAATATCGTCGACGTACCGCAACCATGGGATGCCAACCCCCAGGATTCTCGGAATGTAAGTAATTTCGAAAAACTTCATATAAATATTGGAGAGGAGAGGTGACAAAGGGTTGCCCATGGCCATCCCAAAAACTTGTTGATAATACTCGTTATTGAAAGTGAATTTACAGTCTTTGATCCAAACCTTAATAAGTTCCAAAACAATGTTTGCAGGTAGTGGCAAGTCATACTTGTGTAATTCTCGGGAGAGAAAGTCAAGCATATCGTCAATCGGCACTTTTGTAAACAATGAACAAACGTCCAAACTGATCAATCTATCGTTGGTTTCAGTACGTGCATTATTCAATTTTTCAGTAAGATCCATGGAATTTTTTACATGTGAATCAGAGATAGTTCCGAGAATGGAGGACAAGACTTTGACAAGCCATTTGGAGAGATTATAAGTAATAGAGCCCATCGAGTTAATAATAGGGCGCATAGGGTTGCCAGGTTTGTGGGTTTTAATAAGATTGTAAAGGTAGGGCAGAGGTGACGTGGACCTTTAAAGCGGAATTAAGTCCTTATGATCTTTGAGAATGCGTTTCAAGCCACTATTAAATGATTTGATAACGTCATCCTGCGGGTTCTTCCTAAGTTTGCTGTATGTGGCGGGGTCCTGGAGAAGCTCGTTCATCTTTCTGATGTAGTCCACTTTGTCCATAATAACTATGGTGTTAGCTTTGTCTGCTTTAGTAATATGGAGCTCCTCATCTTTTTTTAATTGTGAGAGGCTATTGCGAAAAAGTTTAGGAAAGTTATCTTCGTAACTACTATTCGCAATGTTGCAAAGGGGTTTGGTAACAAAGGGGGGGTAGGGTTATGCAATGAAGGGGAGGGGGTTATGCAACAACTTAATGTTGCAAAAGGGGAGTTGAGTAATGCAACAACTCATTGCTGCCAAGGGGGAGAGGGGAGGGAGCTTCGGGGGAGAAGGGAGGATGACCTTTCACCAAAGGGGTAGCCTTAACCTAAGAGAGGAAGAGAAAGGAGACGGAGGAGGTCTTTGGGGAGAATGTGGGATGTCCTCACCCCCAAATGGAAACCTAACCTAAGCCTTAACCTAAGAAGGAAGGAGAGAGTTCTTTATTCCATCGGAGTCCGACGCATTATGAGCGTCCAGGGGCCAAGCAGGTGTTATATAGTGGATCGTGAGTTGCCAGATATCACTTATTTATATATGGAAGGGGTTACCAGATACCACCATTTATTTTAATTGTTCAGATATACCTTATTAGAGTGAGTTGCTAGATACCACCTTTTAATTTATTTACATGAGTTGCCAAATAGTATTTTTATTTATATGAAGGGATTACCAGATACCAGCATTTATTTTAATTATGTTGAGATGTGCCTTATTTATATGAAGAGAATTGGCAGATACCACCATTTATTTTAATTCACACGAGTTGCCAAATAATGTTTTCATTTATTAAAAGCAAGAGCGACTTTCTCCTTAAATTTGTTCAGAAAGAGAACTAGTTATTTAAACGAAACCCAATATTAACAATAAAAGAAATACGTTTAAACCGAAATAAATAAAACACCATTACATCATTCTGTTTATTCAGATGATTTATTGTAAATATATAGAAGATAAATATACACTCCTATATATACGATGGATTATGTATATAATAAAAAATAAAATAAAAAATAATATACGAAATACGGAACGTATAATCATCAAAATAATAGTTCGGGCGAAATATACACACACAATTGTATTAAATAATGACCGACTTTCTCCTTAAAGTTGTTCAGCAAAAGAACTAATTATTTAAACGTCGTTCTCTCTATTTACTTTTGACAATCCTTTCAATATATTGTCCGAAGTGAATGAAAAATCAAACTGCATCAAAAAACTAACAATACACACCTTATATATATATATATATATATATATATATATATATATATATATATATATATATAATAAAAACAATAAACAGCAAAAGAACTAATTATTTAAACGTCGTTCTGTCTATTTCCTTTTGACAACCCTTTCTATATCTTGTCAGAAGTGAATGAAAAACAAATTGTATCATAAAAAATAACAATACACACCTTATATATATATATATATATATATATATATATATATATATATAAAAGAAAAACAATATTTATTTAACTAACTTCACCTAAAATGTTTATTTACTTTCATTCCTTTCTTCGAAAGCATCTCTGGAAAAAATGTATAAATTCGAAGCAGGTAATCCCTCGAGCTGACCTGACCGCAAAGGCTGACCACAAAGTTCCAGAATGGAATGTGGTAGACAAACTTTCACTAAAGCACTCGCTTCCGTCTCATCTCTCTCCATGTGATTGTTTTCCCTGTATATAAATGTATTTATATTTTATTAACTTCGTTGTTTATATGTCTTATTTTTCTTTACGTGTAATTTGCATGGTATCATCTTCATAGTTATTGTCTGTTATTGAAATGAAATGAATGAATAAAAAAAAAATGGAAAGGTATATTATTATTATTATACATTTTTTCAAAATTAACACACACACACACACACACACACACACACACACACACACACACAGAAATAAAGTTTTGATTATTCTATGTGGATATAATATTCATAGCTTTAATTTCAGAAGTATATTGAAATTCATTTACCGTGTTTATGATGGTCGTAAGTAGTCACAGGAAAATTTAAAAAAAATATAAATAAAGGAATGAAAAGAAAAACAAAAATATTTATAATTTCTTTGTTATAAAATCCTCTCGATGAGATAGTAAAGGAGAAAGTCCATTTTGACAAAGATCAAGCTTTTAACTCCGTCTTAGACCTACAGTTTAACGTTGAATCTGAACTAAGCTGCAGCACGAGCAGGCTGAAATTACAATGTCATCGCCCGGACTCGATCTCTCAACCAGCACCCCAGCGTCTTAACCACTAGGATACCTAGGGCGCCCATTTATCTACCAACCCAAGCAGACATTCATTTTCATGAGCTAAACACAATTTAATCACACTCCTACGCGAGAATTGGCAAGTAGAAAGTCAAGCCGAATACATTAATCAAAGTTGAGGATCGAATAGTATGACCGCAAACATATATTTTGCAAATATTTGAAACCATCGTGGTAGAGACTGTAAAAGGTAATTAACACATACACACACACACACAAAAAAAACACACACACACACACACGCACATATATATAAAACCAATTCCACAAGTCAGGAATCTTGGGAAAGCTGGGAATAGTATGACTTCAAAAAATAATAATGCACAAAAACATTCTAGATTTCTTATTTCCTAATGATATTTGTGTCATCGGATGTTACTGTGCTGTTTCTGGTAATGATCTATGTCAGGATTATGAAGAGTAGCGGCGCTAATTTTGTTTCCTGTGGTACTGAGCTGAGCGACTCTGATGAAGATATTCCTGTAACGACTTGCATCCGAACTGGGAAAAATTGAGGATCAAATAGTATGACCGCAAAAAATAATAATTTAAAATATTGTTGTGATAGAGATGGTTGATCAATGTTGCGAGGGATATTGCATAAAGGGGTGGGTTCTAAAATGGGAAAACCGAGAATAGTATGGGCGCAAATGCAAATATTGTCGTGGTAGAGACTGCAAGTCGTATTACACGATGTGAGCATTAAATCTACGGAGAGAATATAAAGACACCATTAGTCAACCAATCAGGACGTCCAAAGCATGGACCCATAATATAGGTGTTACGATTGGTACGCAATTTTATCATAGGCCCGCCCAGTTACATTGACAACCAAACATTAAACTTACGAACCCCCTCTTAGTCTTTTGGGGTGGTACTAGGGGATCATGCGTATAAAAGGAAATATTTTCAGCTCAGAGTCACAGTAGTTATTTTCACCAGTGAATAAACATTCCCTCCGCCATGAATCAAGAACTTTACAGTTTACCGGATTTATATCAAGATGGTGACGTTGTAGCGTTGTCCACAATTAATCTTTTTAACGCAGCTGACCGGGATGGATTATTTCCAACGCAAACCGTTGATTATTTGCAATGACGCTCCTTACGATCCGACGCAAGGGACTGCCGTAGGAATGTAAGTGCATGTAATTTTATTTTTTTTTGGCCAATTATTTGCAAACTTATTTAATATGCATGTCAGAAAGAGCACTGTTCTGGATTATTTCATCAGATATATGGAGGGTTGTAGTAATTCACCTCATCACATTAAAAATACTTCATTTAGGTAACCGTAATTATAGATTAGTTTGCAATTATGCTAAAATCCTGTTTCAATTCATTGAATTTTTTTATAGCAATCTTTTGCGTTTTTTTATAAATTAAAATGTCATTCGGAATTATCCAAATTATTAAGCAAATTACATTTTCTCCAATGTTTTCAAAGTTTTTCCCCGATTTCAATGAAATTTGTAGCAAATAATCACTGTGTATAGCAGCATTGATGTTGTTCATTTCAATAAAATATTTTGATAATTAAAATAATTATCTCATTTTATTGAAAAATATGTAAAATATTTTGTTTCGCAATATTAAGTAAGTATTCTATTTACAGATCTAAATGGTGAAAATGGGTAAGAAGAAGGATTTAACACTAACTGAGAAAAGAAAAATAGTCAAGTTACTCGCTGAAAATATAAAATCTATTGAAATTGCGAAGCAGTTTGGCAGAGCTTATCGAACTGTAAACAAGTTTGTAGCGGAGAGTACTAAACTGAGGCCGCGAAGTGATAAAGGAGCTATAAGAAAAGTGACAAGGCGGCAGATATCTGTAATCCAGTGCAAATTGCAAAGCATCCATTGTCCTCAAGTAAAGAGGTTTTTGAGCAGGCTGGCATACATAATGTACCAAGAACATCTCGATGTGGAATCCTCCAAACAATTGGCAAGATGTGTAAACCTACGATTCAGTCAACATTAACACCCAGGTACAAGAAGCAGCGTGTTGTTGAATGGGCGCGTCAGTAGGTGAAAAAAGATTTTAATACTGTATTGTTCACCGATGAATGAAAAGCAACCCTTGAGGGACTTGATGTTTGGTGAAGAAGATGGATTGCTGAGAGCCAATTTCTACCATCGAGATTAAGACGCCAACAAGGTGGAGGTAGTGTCATGTTTTGGGCAGGATTGATAGGCAATGAAGTAGCCTGATGGTGTAAAAATGAATGCTCAGTCTTACACAAACTTTCTAAAAGAAAACCTCATTTCATAGTAGAGATTGACCCTTAGCAATCCATCTTCTTGACCAACCATCAGATCCCTCAAGGGTTGCTCTTCATTCATCGGTTAACAATACAGTATTAAAATCTGTTTTCACTTACTGACGCACCCATTCAACACGCTACTTCTTGTACCTGAGTGTTAATGGTGACTGAATCGTAGGTTTACACGTCTTGCCAATTGTTTGAAGGATTCCACATCGAGATGTTCTTGGTACATTATGTATGCCAGCCTGCTCAAAAACCTCTTTACTTGAGGACAATGGATGCTTTGCAATTTGCGCTGGATGAGATATCTGCCGCCTTGTCACTTTTCTTATAGTTCCTTTATCACTTCGCTGCCTCAGTTTGGTACCCTCCGCTACAAATTTGTTTACAGTTCGATAAGCTCTGCCAAACTGCTTCGCAATTTCAATAGATTTTATATTTTCAGCGAGTAACTTGACTATTTTTCTTTTCTCAGTTAGTGTTAAATCCTTCTTCTTACCCATTTTCACCATTTAGATCTGTAAATAGAATACTTGCTTAATAATTCGGAACATCATATTTTACATATTTTTCAATAAAAAGAGATAATTATTTTAATTATCAAAATATTTTATCGAAATCAATACCATCAGTGCTGCTATATATAGTAATTATTTGCTATGAATTTCATTGAAATCGGGGAAAAACTTTAGAAAACATTAGAGAAAATGCAATCTGCTTAATAATTTGGAAACTTAGTGTATATGTATACTCTGTATATGTTTTGGGTTTTTATTAAAAAAAGATTCAGTTTGAACTAATGAATTATTCTTTCTCCTTTAAGGTCCGATGAGGATTTGACACGTGTTATACAATCTTTTCGTTTTGAAGAATCCCATGTCATGGACCTGAATACAGAGGTAGAAGATTTACCGAGCAATCAGTCCAACGATTGTCACATCATTAACGAAATAATGGAAGTGTTTTTTTGTTTCGATCTTTTTTCGGGGGAAGAAGAAAATGTATTTTCAACAATTTATTAAATGAAAAAATCATGTTTATAGTACAATAACCATCTTAAACTACAGAATATACAAACTAACATTAATGGTTACAAATATATATATATATATATATATATATATGTGTACACGAACAACACATCATACTATACAACGAGTACGCACAATCGGAAAACGGCTTTTTATCTGTCTGCATACCATTTCATCGTTTCGTGGTGACACGGGTCGAATAATTTTTAAAAATTTATAAATTCTTACCACGTGACATATGCATGAGAAATGAAAGGCAGTACATCCCACACGTATTACTAAAATATCCTTGTAGCAGGAATGGGTTCCATACAACTTCGGGGATATGTAACTGATCGAGAAATTTTACAATAAGAGGGTCACTCCAGGGTTGAGTCCGGAGTGAATCAAATAGTACAGGCGGACCTATTTTTAAAATAGATTGCAAATCAATGAATCCCTTCATTACCAATGACATCTGTGTTCACAATAAGACTACGCAATCTCGCGTAGTTGCAAATTCAATGTTTCATTCTTCGCAAACACCGATAAATTTGGAACGTGTGATTCGTTCACTATTCATTACTCTCTGAAGTGTATTCGCATCCATTTTAAAAGTCAGTGATAACGCCCCTAAATCTGTCTACTTCTATTAGGGCTTGTGACTCGAGGTATACTAGTACACTAATAGGCGCTTCTATAGGCTTGGTGAATTCCAACCTGACTGAGATGTTTCCACTCTGTTGTGGACTTAAATGTGTATTTACGCTAGCAGATAAGTCAGGTGTGATGTCAAACGGATAAAGGTTAAATTGATCGATGAATTCTTTCTGCGTTACCCCATTCCCGAGCTCATTACAATCACCTGCAATATGGGCCAGATTACTATATGCTCTCGCGCAAAGCGGTAACACAGCATCCGATGAATAGTCCGTATCCAATGTTCCTCCCAACGCAATGCCATTAACGTATAGAGTTATATTTTTAAGGCCGAAATCCTCGAATTTAAAGGCACTCTTTTTATATTTTCCATTCACCGAAGCATGTTTCTGCATTCCAATTAATATCCCTTTAGGAAGATTTCCCAGGGCGATGTTTTCTATCTGTTTCGATGCCAACCCTGCTGGCACCGTGTATAGTTTGATTTGTACTTTGTTAATTGGATATTTTACTGTGGCGTTTAGTAAATTTTTCTCAATTTCTAGTTGTTTTGGGGAACTTAATTTCACTCGCCGTACGCGGAGGTATGTATCCATAATGTGAACCACAATGGGTTTTGCTCCCTCTTCTTGATCAGCATCCAGAATTAAGCAGATCTCAGGATTCGTGCGGGTGAGCTTTATTTTCATATCCACCCCATTCACAAGCAACTTCTCCTGGAATGTGAAATCTATATGCAGGCGTCCAAAGCACTCGTATATCTTCTTTTTAGAATTTTTAAATTTGTCCTTTATACTACTTTCGTCTTTAGTTTGATAATATCCCTCGGCACTTAAAAAGTATCCTTCGCTTCTTTGGAAAAGTTGAGGACATTTTCCAGATAGGCTTGTAGGTGATAGTACCCCGTGCCTGCCGATATGTTGACCTGATTTAAATATACGTCACTGGATGAATATGGAGTGCAGAAAGTTTGTTTCAGGTATACAGCATATTTGTCATCGCAGTCCGTTCCATCAGAATGGGCTATACGTAGTTTAGCGTACATGTGCACACAGCTTGGATCAAAAAAGTAAGGGCCTGAGCTGGGTATCACGAATTCTATAGGGGCACGTGGGGAACTAATTGTGTTTAAAGGGTTAATTGTAATAAAGTCACTGTGTTCAATAAAAACTTGAGTTGGGGCATGTCAAAGAGGGACAGCTCCGATTTACAGCATTGTGAACTACACGGATGGATGAAGCGTGCTATGACGAGTTAGAAATAGTGCCTCCTCTCTCGACAAGTAGTAAACAAACTATGATTCATGAGATCAATGTTTTTAGCTTATATCAGTCAAAAAAATGGTCAACCATAGGCTTCATTCATTTAGAACATTTCTTTTTTGATATCCTTTTACGTTTAATGCCACGTGGTGGTAATCCCTTCTTCCGGCCGGTCCTCTTCTTCCCACCACCACGCATTTTTCTCTTTGCATCTTTGACAATTTCGTCCCGTGTACGTTTTAAGTGTTTTTTTATAGCTTCTTTAGGTTTAGCCCCAGCCAATATGTCTTCTGCAGTGTTAAGACCTGATTGTAGCGCTTTCCTTCCGAGTATCTGGCACCCTCTTCAGCAAAGGAACAGCCGTACGTAGTATGGTTGAAAAAATGGACCCAAGTCCACTACCACGCTGGTATCTCACCCCTCGATAGAGAGTGAAAGGCTTTCTGTCCATTATAACTCAGTGCGTCGAAAGTGCAGCTTCACTGTTAAGCTCCCATATCGAATGGGAAATTTTTACCCACAATCGTTCTTATATATATTGAGATATTGGTTATTAGATTAGTTGCGAAGTTCACATAATGGGGTCTGTCATATGTAATACTCAAACTCCTTCCTCTATGGTTGGGAATGTGAGCAATGCGCAGCAGGCGTGCCTGGGTATCCCCAACAAACTGGTGCTCCACTATATTGCTGTAAATATAGCACATGTCTGGGGGTTTATAGCCGTCAACCATTTTCTCCAATTTCAACTGATACATTAGGCTGGACAAGTCGTGTTGTACCTCGTGAAATATCTCTTTGGATGACTGATCGATATCGTCCATCGGCATAATTTTGAACACTCTTTGGTCTTTAATATTTCGGTTAGCCTGCGATTTTAGGGCCATAGTGCATGCATGGGGATCATTGTTTACGATTTCGTATACTAAATCGCCCGTAAGATTTGAGCTTTTTAAACTTACGTTTAAGTCTCTCACAACATCCTCGGCCTCACCATAGTGACCCGGCCCTAGTGTTACTTCTGTACTGTAATACTGTGCACCCAGTCTGGGGTACGCATGGTTTCATCCCGAGTTACCCGGCTTTTTCACACTCTAAGAATCGTAAAAACGGTATCTTTATAATCATATTTAAAAAGAGGGTGTCCAGCTGAATTTCACATATCCCACCTCATACGAATCACGACCCAATTCAATGGGTCCATGGAGCTCTGTTACAAAGTTGGCTAGTGTGTTGTTAGGGTGTACAGACAGGGACGAGGAGGACGGGAGTGTGACGTAGAAATGGTTAGAGCATGTTGCATACTATTTAAGCTTCATTATTGCATCAGCTTTTATATAGGTGTTGAAGCTTTCTGGGTATCCTAGCCATTTCACCAGGTACATTTTTCTCTTTCCTGAACCTTTGCTTCCTAAAATTTCTCAATTTTAAACATTTTTTCCTAAATTAAATGCCACTTTCTGCAACTCCTCGCGGTAAAAGCCTCCTGCGATTTCTTCCCCATTCAAATCTTCAACGTAATACATCATTATCTCACCTTTAGGTCTCATAGCCCTAACTTTAAAAATCTCACGTGTCCATCCTTGCTCAAATCCCTTCGCGAATTTATTTCCCGAACGCGACAGCCTTACATAATCATTGATTTTGAAACGCGCAGAGTGTGTGTGTGGTGTTCCATCTCTTCTCACCTCTGGGCGCGTACCTCTTTCTAAAACCTCGTTAGGTGTTGTCCCAATCGTGCGATGGTGTGAGCGGTTGTAGGATGAGGCCAATGATTCCAGAATGTCTAGAAATCTGTATGTTTTTGTGTGTAAAATAGCGGTGCATGCGTTCCTTTATGGTACGTTGAACTCTTTCAGCTAAAGAAGCCTTATGTATAGAATTGGTAGTGTAATAGCTGATATTAAACTCTGTCAACATGTTCTGAAAAGCACGGCCTATAAATTCTTTCCCCATATCGTACAAAAATAGCCAGGAACCTGTTTTTTTAACATCAGTGTTTTGGTGGCTTTAGCAACTGTTTCAGGTGATTTATTTTTCAGAGGAATTAGCCACAGATATCTAGAAATACATCTATTATGAATAGAATGTAGCGGTAACCATCGTTATACACAGAATATCTTTGCATGTCTGTTAAATCTGCTTGCCAAATAGAGTCAATCGAAGCAGCTGTTGTCTTGGCTGTTTTAAACCTTTTTCTCACAGGCTTATGAAGTGTATAAGCATCCTGCTCCCGCAAAAATCTCTCAACATTTTTTTCCTACTCCACACTTCTGTACAGTCTATCTACGCCTCCGTAGGAGGCTGGGTTAGAAATGTCATAATAACGTCTTCTTAATATGTTAGCCATTTGCGTATTTTAGAGGCACGTGGGTAGGTTGACCGTTGTTTAACCTCTTCTTTCTCCTCTTCAGCGGTGTTACCGCCGGGTGATGGCGTCTTCAATTGTGTCACGTGGACGCATGTTCCAAGTCTTTTAACCTGTTCAGATTTCCTATCATTGTTTTGGGGACATTTATTTGTTGTAGTCTTGCTTTAATATGCTTCCATCCTGATGGTGAGGGCCTATCCCACTTTCTCACCAGATCATGGACAATGTCTACGATATTCGATCCCTGTACCTTTGCTCCTTCCACAATGATCTCACCTGTATCGATCCATTGTCTGGCGGGGTCCTCATTCAATAGATTATATAGACTTAAACCTTTATTCCTCAATGTATGTGGAGGGTGCTTTTTAATACATGCTCGATATGTTGTGTGACCGACCCATTAATCTTTGGTTGGTCAGCTCTATCGTCGGACACAGGTCCTATGTCACCATGTCCATCGTTCCCCATGTTGTGCCTAATAACCACGGGATTCTCTGTCGGGTTCTTATAATTTTCGTACTCGTGAAGAAATTTCTGCAGACCTTCTTGGTATAAGATTCTTTTCTCATCAGGTGTTTTTTCACTGTTTAATAGGGCAAGCAATTCGCTTTCCATTCTTTTAAGCCTGCTTTTACCGGGATCTAGATCCGTGTCTGGATTCTATGAACTTTGCAGTGAAGTATACATCTAGTGTGGAATCACTACCACTTTCTTCATTATATTAATCTAGTCAGTAAAGGACCCAAAACTGAAAATAAGATGGGAGGAATGACCCTCCTCTTTGTAAATAATTCGTTTTTTCTTCCCTACAGTTTGACTTTTACGAGCGAGTGCACGTATTATGTTCTTGTAACGGCGTAGGCGAGCCTTCTGAGGTGGTTTCATTGATACATTGCAATTTATAACGTTAAGACAGATTTCACAGATGCATTTTAAAAAGTCGGAGTCGATATTTTTAGCAAACATCTGCTGCATTGCCCGGGGCAGTCGATGATAGATTTTTATTAATTCATGGTATTTCTTTAGCCTCTGTCATTCTGGAATATACACCGTTTCAGGCTCGTTTGGAAATATATTCGTTCTTAGAAGCACCCTAAACGTGTTTCGCGGATGAAGGTCGCAAAGCAAATATCCGTAACGCGGGCTTGTAGCTTCTTTATAAACTTCCAAAAACTCCTTACGCTGATTCGGGAACATTTGATTGGCTAATACCCCAATTGTGATACATCCTACGTTGCGCGAATAAGACTAGATATTGTGTATTTAACGACACATCGCGCATGTATCTATTTTTGAAAAATAGATTCTGATTGATGAAGAACACGCTTATGTTAAGATGGTGGGAGAATACTGTAAATGTCTCGGCAAACGTTTTATCCATCTCCAACATGAGATCGTCAATTACAATGACTGTATGTTCATTTCCCTTTAACGAATTAACGTCATATACACCTTTGTGGAACAAAATATCATCTTGGTACTCGTTGAACACTGATTGATACGTCGAATAGCACCATATAACTTTATGCACAAATTTTGAGAACATCTCTCCCTTTCTTTAATGATTTTAAGCATAAACACAGTTTTACCACATCCTGTAGGTCCAGATATAATACATATGGATGGGCTCGTGAACCTGAATTTTTCTACAGAATCATTTCTAACACGTCACACACTCAGTAAGTGGCATTTACAAAATATAATAAATATTTAAGTGTTGACCCTTATATTCTACAGTCTTGCTTTTCGCTTCTCCCACAGAACCGTGAATGACGATGAGGTACAACACCCATCATCGATATTACAGATGACCCGACGACAGTGTAGTTGTGATCACAGAATCCTTCCCCGCGCGAATCCCACCAGCGATACCTGTAGCACGCGCCAGTTCAAAGCGGAGGCACGATGAAGAGCCCACATCAGGTATAAAGCTCACCAGGATTGCGCGGTTGTTAGACCACCAGTATAAGCCCCAACCTTCTACGTCTTACGACACAACCCCCACAATAGTACCTTCCTCAAATATACCCCTTATTCAATTCCGGGTACATCCTCCACAGCAGCTTCTCACTCTGTTGAGGATGGCATAACATTCGAGTTGGCGCACGCTACCCCCACCCAGCCTTGACTAGAAATCGGTATATAGTCAGGGTTGATCCTAGATCCATGTATAGCAATGGTGTTGAACACGGACTACGCGCATAGTTGAACGTATTGTAGAGTTTGCCCTTCAGAACGCGCGAACGTGAAGTCAGGACGAGGCTGTCCTTCGGATTCGGGTCAGATGACGGTGTAGATGATTTTTGGGTAGTAATACCTTCAGACGTTTGGCAGCTGAAGATATAGAGTATATATTAGGCGTATAATGCAGGCTCTCAAAGTAGTATAGCCTTCAATATGGACAACTTCACGGTAAATATTGACCGTGTATTCCGTGTTGCGGGTCATAGTGCCACACCTTATACTCTTAACTTCAATTCTCAGGCTATTTATAGACGGCATATAAACGCCGATCGTGGTTGCGGCTTTATAGCAGTAGTCTTGGCCCGTATGTTTACTGTACTAAATACACGGGTCAAAACATTTGGTTGCCTACGGTAGTGGAGCGTACCCGTAAACTAGCTGTAGACTGTAAACTTGAGTTTGACTGTAATATGGGTCCTGAAGAGCTGAGAAAGGTAGAACAGGAAATGAATGTTCGTATAGTTGTATTTGGAATGGATGATCGTCGTAGGACTGTGTATGTTTTTAAAAGCAGGGTGAGAGATCGTACAAGGCCCTTACTTATTTTAGGACTGTCAGGGACAAGGTATCTCCCCATCCGTAATATAAGGGACCTTTGCGCGAGTTATGATAAAAGTCGAAAAATAGGGGACATCATGATTTGTGTAAGGGCTGTATCGAGTTTGCGGATGATATAGTGAATTTTTTCAATAATATCTGTTTTGAACTCCATAAATCAATTGGCACGTGCAGGAAAATGAATGTGGTATGTTTCATATGATGGATAATTGGGGGAATTTCAAGCATAAATGTGATGAAATTCACTGTTCTACATGCCATGAGAAATATATGGCGGATGGAGCAAAGCATGTATGTTATATGAAAGACGCTAATCCAAAAAATTGCCCTTGTATAACTGTCTACTACGATATAGAAACATACACGAACGCTGAAACCAAAGAGGTTATTCCACATTTACTTGTGAGCCAGACTATCTGTGATGAGTGTATGGAGATCGAGTGTGATGGGTGTCACAAATGTGGTAAACGGACAAACATTTTTAAAACGACTGCCCACGATAGCCCTGTGAAACTCTTTGTGTCCTATATTGTCAAGTTAGCGGACAATTTAAAGAAAATGACTGTGTATATTCTCTCCCATAACAGGGCAAAATTTGACACACAGTTCCTTTATAAGGAGTTGCTTGAGCACGAGTCATCTGAGATATTTACAGGTGATCCCTTGAAAAGAGGCAACAAGTTCATACAGATGCAAATAATTGGTAATGTACAGTTTAAAGACACTTTATTATTCACACCTTGTAAATTAGCAAAGCTACCCAAGGTGATGGGCGTAGCCGCTAAAGTTTCAAATGGGTATTTCCCTTACACGTTCCTCACTAGCGAAACTTTAAATTACGTAGGAGTACCTCCATCCAAACTTTACTTTAACTATGAATGTGTGAGTACAGATGAACGTGAAGATTTTGACCGATACTACAACAGTTTTAATGAATGTAATCCTTATAATATAGCTGATGAATGTGAGCGTTATTGCGTGAATGATGTGCGCGTGCTTAGAGTATGTTTCCAGGCCTTTAGAAGGATGTACATGGACCGTTTCAAATGCGATCCGTTGCAAGTCGCAACCACCATCGCCTCATTATGCTTTACGATGTTCAAGAATAACTTCATGCCTAAAGACACCTTAGCAGTTATTCACAGAAACCATCCCCGCAGTTTTGGGCACAAGGCTATTTACTGGTTCATACACCTACAGTAGCAGACAGGTATATACATAAAGCATGCCCGCAACACGGGTGAAGTACCCATTAAGGTTGATGGTGGTGTTTTTTGGGTTGATGGTCTATGTGAAAACCGTGCCACTGGTGAGAAGGCTGTGTACTCCTTTAACGGTTGCTGGTGGCACGAATGCCCCCGTCCTGAGTGTGGAATCGCAGGAGATATCCACGGTAAATCTCCTGCCGACTGTCTTGCGTGGACCCGCACCCGCGATCAACTTATAGGCTCCCAGTTCACTCACAAATTCTTGTGGGAGCATGAGTATGATGCACGGATGGAGACAGATGGACAGTACCTTGAAGAAATAAACACGATCAAACGTACAATGGTGCTGGATCCTCCCAAATGCGGAGATAGCTTGTTCGGAGGGCGTACAAATCCCTTCAAGCTATACTTTCCGCATACGGAGGGTGTGAAACTCCATTACTACGACTTCTGTTCTTTATACCCCTATGTTATGAAGAACAATCCGTATCCCGTAGTAGGTGCACCTGAGAAACTGGTGGGACCTGACCTACCCACCATCGAGGTGTTCTCAACAAATTTGAACGGGTACTATTTCGGCCTTTCTTTCGTAGACGTGCTCCCCTCTCGCGATTTATGGATGCCCATTTTACCCGTCGTTGTCGATCACAAGCTCATGTTTCCCTTATGCGTGAAGTGCGCAGAAGAGAGCAATGGTGATTGTGACCATACACCCTCCCAGCGTAAGATTAGAGGCGTATATACAAGTCCAGAACTGGACCTTGCTGTTCGCCATGGCTAGAGCATATTGAAGATACATGAGGTGTGGAGGTTTCAGAAGCTACCCAACCTTTTCACACCATATATAAACGCTTTTTTGAAAGATAAGGTCGAAGCATCAGTTATCCGCGAGGAGTTGATACTGAAGATGAAAAGTCTGCCTATATTCAACGTTACCGTGACCATGAAGGTATTCAGCTTGACCGTTCCCAAATTGTAAAGAACCCTGGCAAGCGCTTTAGTGCAAAGTTGTGTCTAAACAGTCTTTGGGGAAATTTTGCACAGAATACTGGCAAAGGGAACGTTCATTTGGCACAAAGTTATAGTAAAGTCTGGGATTATGCCAACGCTCCCGATAAAGAGGTCATGGAGATCGTGAATGTAGGTATTACTTACATAATAAAGTACAACAATACCGAATTGGCCACAGATACCTCACGGGTTACAAACATACCTGTAGCCAGCTTCACAACGGCCTACGCACGCATCAAACTTTGTGGCCTATTGCATTCTCTTGGGCGGAGGGTATCGTACGATACAGATAGTGTGATATTCACAGAGAGGGAGGGTGAATACATGCCTCCTCTTGGTGAATTCCTCCGTGATTTGACTGATGAGATCAAGGATGAGTATGGAGACACCGCATACGCCGACTCTTTTGTCTCAACCGGGCCAAAAACTTATGGGGTACGGGTGAGGGTGGGGGAGGATATGAAATATATCGTGAAGGCTAAGGGTATCACGCTCAACCAGGCGAATCGGCGGGTCGTTAACTTTGATTCGTTGAAGGATTTAATGTGCTTGGATGATGATGATGAGGGCGACCGGGCGCCCCAACTAACTGTAGGCACCCACAATTTTCGGGTGCAGAAGCTGGAGGGCGTGAAGGAACTTAGGGGTACAAAGGTTTACCGTAACACCTATAGGAAACTTTACCAGGTACCTGGTACCTATGATACCTTACCCTTTGGATACCATAATCTTTGATGTGTCTATTGTTAACTTAATTATTACACGTATTTGTAAATATATATACACCTTGAATATTTCGTTTATTAAATAAATCGTGTTTCAATTAGCGTTTCACTTTCTCCTTTGTGTGTATGTGTGTGTGTGTGTGTGTGTGTACACAAGAGAAAATTCTAAGCTCCGCCCAGCGTGTGTACAGGAGAAAGTTCTAAGCTCCGCCCACCTGCATGTTTGACCACGTGACTCCTGCTACTACCTGGGATTCCCTACGTGCTCAGTTGATCGCAGTAAGCCCTGGACCTCAGACATGTATTCTCCCGCGTAGACAGAAAATAGTAATGGCTACCTTTAATATTGCGTGTTCGACGTTTATGAAATGGTATTCGGCAAAGTGTCAAGATGTGGTGGATACTGAAAAACTCCCTATTCCTCCCTCCTTTGATGCTTTTAAGGCTACACTGATTCGTGCGAAGAGCAAGAGGTATAAATTCTCTACGGCTATTCTGGCGAGAGCATTGTAGGATTTCGTAGTACAAGTGGTGTATTGAACTATGTTGTAGGACTAAACTTTATAAAAGCTTACATATACCGTGAAGTAGAAGAAAGAACACGTGCAGAAGAGAAGCAACGGATATGGATAGTGAGCCTTGTTGATAAGTAATGTGACAAGCGATATTATGTCATGTTGCATCATACCGATTACTCGTACCCTGCGACTGAGAATGTAAATCTTGTCATCATGGAGAATATTAAGTATTTTTATCACTATATTAATATATATCTTGACGAGGTTTGTAGTGAGGTTGTGGCAAATGGCCTGTGTGAGTTTTTAACAAACTTTAGAGAAGAGTATCGATTGTTAAACAAAAAGGAAAAATATGGGCATATGTTTCTCTCAAATAGTGCACCGGATTGTGAAGATGTTTAGTTTGTGGAAATGAACGTCTTGTGAGTGATAAAACATTAAAACCGATATAAAATGTGTTTAGTTCGTGAAAATCCCCCTATGCAAAAATGTGTGGTGCGTATTCTGGGGAGGTGGGAGTGATAAAGCATTAAAACCGATATTACTTCATGTATCGGAAAATTTCTCAAAACACCTACCCAATATAATGAGATACAACTATTCATGTTGGAACAGCGCCGTACACGTTTCATTAGCTTATGGTGTGACTCACTCCTCCCGTCGAGCCAATCCGTTGCATGTGGCTCATAGTCATCTCAGAGCTTGAACCGACTGGACTTGCGCTCCTCGAATACGATGGAACTTCCTTTGAGCAGCATAGCATTCTCAACGCCGTGTACGATGTGTCCGTGACGAAGTCGTTGCGTGTGTTGAGGCGTAAATCCGGTGCCGTTAACTATGTACTGAAAACGGCTTGTAGACAAACAAACAAACGGAATGTTGTTTATTTAAGTGTCGAGGAGATGAATAGAATCTTCGTGATAGTTGAGCAGTGGAGTGAGGATCGTTATAAAATTCCTCCAGGTGTAGGTACAAGAAGAGAGCAGATTAGTGACACCCCCTCATATGCCGTTGTTCGTACGTTGTGTATAAATAACGATCAGCCATGCATTGATATACGGCTGATGTGGAAGAATGCTTCTGATAATAACGCTATTGTCCCTACGCGAAACCGCTTCATCCTCGACAGAATGTTTGAAATCGTCAGATTCCACAAGCTGAGGCCTATATTAGATGCACGTGTTACGGCAGTGGTTCCCAAACCGTGCGCCGCGGCGCACTGGTGTGCCGCGAGATGTAATTAGGTGCGCCGCGAAAGAGCAAGATTAGTAAGTACATACAATTTTTCTGTATTTTTAATTATCTATATTTCTACTTTATGCTATGCTAATATGTATAAATACCTCTTTTGAATAAATTTTCGAATTTATGTACAAAATGCGCCAAAATATTTTTACTTGTTCTAAAGTGCGCCGTGAGTAAAAAAAGTTTGGGAACCACTGTGTTACGGATATGCTTTATTTTGATACTGTTCTTGAATACGCATACACCGCTCTGCTCGATGGGTTTACCGAGTGTAGTACTGAACAAGGTAAGAATGGTCTAGAGCTGGATGCTTATTTAAAAAGTTTAGACTCTTTGAAATATCATGAACTTTGGTACAAAGCACTTGAGCGGTACAGGGATGAGCTCACCTACACCGTTCACCCTGAAGAACTATTTGTGTATATAATGAGCAGCTGTCGTAACGACTTAGAAGATTATTTCAACTGTCGCTATGCAGTGTGAAGAAGAGTTCACGATTGAAAAGCTCAGGTCGGTAGAAATAAACCCTTGATTGGAAAGGCGTGTTTATAAACTTGTATTTGACGTTGTGGCTAACGTTGACCTCTTTGTGCGTGCATTTGATTGTATTCTAGGCGTATTTAAAGATAACTTGCCAACCGGATGTAAAGTGGGCACAAAAATAGTACTGAACGATATGAAGGCCATTTATGTAGAGTATAGGTTTCAATATAACTTGAGTGGTGAAATAATATTAAACCGCGTATACTGCGTAGTGCAAAGTAATAACGATGTGATTGTAGACTCGATTACGTGTGAGTTTAGTGTTTTGCGCAGTAGAACAAAGTGAAGGTATTTATATTCAATATATTTAATTATTTAACATAATTGTGTGTGTGTATATATATATATTTCTCCTGTACTGCTAAGTTGATGGTTATACATTTTGTATTTCTTATTTTTATGTTTTTTTTATTTTTTGCAGTAGAAGATAAAGTGTATGTATTTATTTTCAATATATTTAATTATTTAATATAATTGTGTGTATATATATATATTTCACCTGTACTGTTATATTAATGGTTATATTTATTATTTTTTGATTATATACATATTCCTCGTTCATATTTCTTATACTATTATCTATTATTTTTTAATTTTTTTTAATCATTCCAATGTATATTCATTTTCTATATATTTACAATATTTCGTCTAAATAAACAGAATGATGTAATGGTGTTTTATATTAATTCATTTTATTTAATTAAATAAATAACACAATCAGGCAACTCAACCTGAACAAGCCATTTACGCCTTCTAAGCCAACTGACAGAATTCTAAGCCCACTGTCAATAATATATGCTTTAATTAAATAAATAGCACAATCTGGCAACTGACTTTCTACAAGCCATTTACGCCTTCTAAGCCAACTGGCGGATTTACACCTAATAAAACAGTGAGCGCTCAGATGAAGTCGTAATATGCATTTGGCTCCTGCCAGGTGAATACCTCTTTTCCTCTCTCTCCTTCTCCTCTCTTTCTCTTGGGGGATAACTCCGCCTCCAAGTTTCATAACACCTTGTTGCTCTTGCAACATTCCCACCTCCCCCTTTCCAAAAACCCCTCCCCCTTCATTACATAACCCCCTTGTTGCATAACCACTTTGCAACATCTTGCAACATTTATTATTATCTCATTGCAACATTCTTGCACTCGTCCATTTTGCGCCCACACTACTAATATATATATATATTATATATATATATATATATATAATATATATATATATATATACATTCAACTGCAAAGAACACGCAGTATAAATAACGTAAAGAACGACGCTTGTATAGGAGATATTCCGCGCAAGACGAGAGAGAGAGAACGAAACAAATGAAAAAATGAGGTAACCACCTGGGAATCGAACCCGGGATCTTCCGATTGCCGGTCAGACGCGATACCATTACACCATGGACCTCACTCTTCCAAATGCCGTAATTCTTCTACATACTCGCAGAAACCAATGCCCCAAGGGGGCACCTCCCGCATGCCGTAACATTATATACATTCAACTGCAAAGAACACGCAGTATAAATAACGTAAAGAACGACGCTTGTATAGGAGATATTCCGCGCAAGACGAGAGAGAGAGAACGAAACAAATGAAAAAATGAGGTAACCACCTGGGAATCGAACCCGGGATCTTCCGATTGCCGGTCAGACGCGATACCATTACACCATGGACCTCACTCTTCCAAATGCCGTAATTCTTCTACATACTCGCAGAAACCAATGCCCCAAGGGGGCACCTTCCGCATGCCGTAACATTATATACATTCAACTGCAAAGAACACGCAGTATAAATAACGTAAAGAACGACGCTTGTATAGGAGATATTCCGCGCGGAATATCTCCTATACAAGCGTCGTTCTTTACGTTATTTATACTGCGTGTTCTTTGCAGTTGAATGTATATAATGTTACGGCATGCGGGAGGTGCCCTTAGGGCATTGGTTTCTGCGAGTATGTAGAAGAATTACGGCATTTGGAAGAGTGAGGTCCATGGTGTAATGGTATCGCGTCTGACCGGCAATCGGAAGATCCCGGGTTCGATTCCCAGGTGGTTACCTCATTTTTTCATTTGTTTCGTTCTCTCTCTCTCGTCTTGCGCGGAATATCTCCTATACAAGCGTCGTTCTTTACGTTATATATATATATAATAAACAGGAACACCAGAGAAAAACAAACATCCTTCAAGGTTTAATATTACTAACGTTTCGGAATGCACTAATTCCATCTTCAGGGCTAAAACAATAAAATGCCAAATCATACAAAATACAAATTGCTTAATAACAATTTAAAGTAAACTTTAAAAATTATAAAAAGTAGCTAAGAAAACATTAAAACTAAAAGTTAAATAAATGTGAAGTTAAAAAGTTACAATTATAAAAAGTAAAAGCATTAAAACTGAAAGGTAAATAAAATAAAATAAACTAGTACCTTAAACAAAACATAGCAGATCTATCGATGATTCGTCAGAATTTAGGTCTGGTTTTAGTTTATAAATAAACAAAGACTCCATAATTTTAAGCTTAAGGTCAGAGCTTCCGGCAGCAAATACGGCGAAATTAAACTGTGAAATTGGGTGGTTATTGTTGTGCGAGTGATTACATATGAGAGAATTAGGTGGTTTGCCAAGGGGTAAATTTGTACGGACCGATTTACCTAGATGTTCGTAAATACGGGATTTTAAATGTCTTTTAGTTTTACCTATATATGACCCCATACAGTGGTCACACTTGTATTGATAAACTATGGATGACTTAAGAAGTGTAGGAATAACATCCTTGTATTTAAATAAATGGTAAATCGATTTAGACGGGGTGAATATAATTTTTATACATAGTTGTGGGTAGAATTCCTTGAGCAATTTCAAAAGTTTGTTTCTAATGTTAAAACTTGAGGTTCCCATATAGGGCAAAGTAAAATACAGGATATCTTTGGGGACTGTAATTAAGTCTCTAGTTGTAGGGCTTATTAGTCTATTTAAGGTTCTGCCTATTGTAGTCTCCACCAGTCTAGAAGGGAAATTATTCTTGACAAGGAGTTTTCGGATGAAATCTAGTTCATCGTGTAGTTTAAAGTAATCTGAACAGATATTGAAAGCTCTATTGGTCAGAGTCGAAATTAAATTTCGTTTGAAACCTAAAGGGATAAAGGAAGAAAAGTTCGACATTGGTGAATGTCGGCTTTCGGTAAACGGAAGTTTCAAAAGAGGAATTAGTTTGTATAATCTTAATGTCCAAAAAGGAAAGTGAGCTATTAGATTCAACTTCTGAAGTAAATTGAATATTAGGGTGCTTAGAATTAAGGTAATTATGAAACAAAGGGATATGGTCTGGTGATTTAAACAGGAGAAAGTGTCATCAATATATCTTCTATAAAAAACCGATTTGAAGTTGGAAGGACACTCATTCAACCATTTGACTTCATGATGACACAGAAACGCGTTAGCTAAGGTGGGACCAAGAGGCAGACCCATTTGAACACCTTCAGTCTGTTTAAAATATTCACCGTTAAATATAAATATAAGGTCTTCCACGGAAAGTTTTAGTAGTTCTTTCATTTTACCTCTATTAAAATCCTGCACAGTATCAGTATTATTAAAAAGATTGTCAATACATATATCAATAGTTTTTGCAACAGGCACATTGGTAAATAAAGATTTTACATCGAAGCTAGCCATTGTGTAAGAATTATTATTTAATGAGGTAATTTCTCTAACGAAAGAAAAAGAATCCCGTACTGTATACAAATTATAAGTTATAGGTGATAGTATGGGAACCAAGAATTTTGAAAGGTTATAAATAAAAGTTCCTAGTGCCGATAAAATTGGCCTAAGGTTTTAACTTTTTATCTAATAATTTATGTAATTTAGCTTTTACTTCATTTTATGCTTTTAACCCTTATGTCAATAGACCTAATATGGAGGTGGAAGAGTTTCAAAATCTAAGAAATCTGTCTTTGGAAAAGTCATTGGTGGTTACAAGACCAGAGAAAGGCAATGGCGTTGTTCTTTTGGACAGGAATGTTTATGTCGATAAAATGTTAGATATTTTAAATGATGCAACTAGATTTACTAAAGTAACTGGTGACATTTTTGCTTTAATTTTAAAACAGGAAGATAAAATTAATAGGTATCTTAGAAAAGTTAAATCTAATAATATAATCTCAGACACGGTTTTTTCTAAATTATTTGTTTCTGGATACAGCCCAGGTATTATGTATGGACTCCCTAAAATACACAAACCTAATTGTCCACTTAGGCCAATTTTATCGGCACTAGGAACTTTTAGTTATAACCTTTCAAAATTCTTGGTTCACATACTATCACCTATAACTTATAATTTGTATACAGTACGGGATTCTTTTTCTTTCGTTAGAGAAATTACCTCATTAAATAATAATTCTTACACAATGGCTAGCTTCGATGTAAAATCTTTATTTACATATGTATTGACAATCTTTTTAATAATACTGATAGTGTGCAGGGTTTTAATAGAGGTCAAATGAAAGAACTACTAAAATTTTCCGTGGAAGACCTTACATTTATATTCAACGGTGAATATTTTAAACAGACTGAAGGTGTCAAATGGGTCTGCCTCTTGGTCCCACCTTAGCTAACGCGTTTCTGTGTCATCATGAAGTCAAATGGTTGAATGAGTGTCCTTCCAACTTCAAACCGGTTTTTTATAGAAGATATATTGATGACACTTTTTTCCTGTTTAAATCACCAGACCATATCCCTTTGTTTCGTAATTACCTTAATTCTAAGCACCCTAATATTCAATTTACTTCAGAAGTTGAATCTAATAGCTCTCTCTCCTTTTTGGACATTAAGATAATACAAACTAATTCCTCTTTTGAAACTTCCGTTTACCGAAAGCCGACATTTACCAATCTTACTACGAATTTTTCTTCCTTTATCCCTTTAGGTTTCAAACAAAATTTAATTTCGACTCTGACCAATAGAGCTTTCAATATCTGTTCAGATTACTTTAAACTACACGATGAACTAGATTTCATCCGGACACTCCTTGTCAAGAATAATTTCCCTTCTAGACTGGTGGAGACTACAATAGGCAGAACCTTAAATAGACTAATAAGCCCTACAACTAGAGACTTAATTACAGTCCCCAAAGATATCCTGTATTTTACTTTGCCCTATATGGGAACCTCAAGTTTTAACATTAGAAACAAACTTTTAAAATTGCTCAGGGAATTCTACCCACAACTATGTATAAAAATTATATTCACCCCGTCTAAATCGATTTACCATTTATTTAAATACAAGGATGTTATTCCTACACTTCTTAAGTCATCCATAGTTTATCAATACAAGTGTGACCACTGTATGGGGTCATATATAGGTAAAACTAAAAGACATTTAAAATCCCGTATTTACGAACATCTCGGTAAATCGGTCCGTACAAATTTACCCCTTGGCAAAACACCTAATTCTCTCATACGTAATCACTCGCACAACAATAACCACCCAATTTCACAGTTTAATTTCGCCGTACTTGCTGCCGGAAGCTCTGACCTTAAGCTTAAAATTATGGAGTCTTTGTTTATTTATAAACTAAAACCAGACCTAAATTCTGACGAATCATCGATAGATCTGCTATATTTTGGTTAAGGTACTAGTTTATTTTATTTTATTTACCTTTCAGTTTTAATGCTTTTACTTTTTATAATTGTAACTTTTTAACTTCACATTTATTTACCTTTTAGTTTTAATGTTTTCTTAGCTACTTTTTATAATTTTTTAAGTTTATTTTAAATTGTTATTAAGGAATTTGTATTTTGTATGATTTGGCATTTTATTGTTTTAGCCCTGAAGATGGAATTAGTGCATTCCGAAACGTTGGTACTATTAAATCTTGAAGGATGTTTTTTTTTCTGGTGTTCCTGTTTATTATTAAACTGCGTTTTCCGCGCCACCAATCAATAGCCGATATATATATATATATATATATATATATATAATATATATATATGATGAATAAAACCACGAAGGAAAGGAAACACAAAACGGTGCTCAAGCGCTTTCGTCTAATGACATCCTCAGGAACACTGAGTGTTCCTGAGGATGTCATTAGACGAAAGCGCTTGAGCACCGTTTTGTGTTTCCTTTCCTTCGTGGTTTTATTCATCATAAATATTTTTCACGTGTTACTTTCGTGAAATAATTTTCATATATATATAATATATATATATATATATATATATATACGGGGCTCCAATAAACCTTAGCCTCCCCGCCTATGGCCTAAACCATTAGAGGTACAGTAAAACTAAACATACCTTACAAAAGAGAATTTAATCATGCATTTAATGAGAAACAATTAAAACTTGGTATTCCCGCCATTGGCTTCCATGACAGCCTGAATTCGCTTTGGGTAGCTTGCCAAAAGTGACGTGAATAGATCTTGATCGTTACGCAAATTTGCTAAAACAGTTTCACTGTGTTGCGTCATTGTATCCTTCGAAAATCGATTTGCTGCAGATTCTTGAAACAAGACATATTCAACCTTGTCCTTTATAACTAATCCAATGTGTTCACAGACGTTCAGGTCAGGAGAATTTCCTGGCCATTCTTCATTTCCAAAGAAATCGATCTCATGGTTCTGCAACAACTGTTGAGTGGCTAGTGCCTTAAAGCAGGGGGCCTTATCATGCAGAAGTGTGACCTGATCGACATCCATAACATTGTTTGGGTTTTTTAGAAAAGGAATGACATGATGGGATAGAATAATATCACGAAAATACTGTCCATCCCAACTCTGACCATTTGGCTTCAGCACCCACATGAGCTTCTTTGCAGTGAACAAAACAAACACACCAACACAGTCTGGACTTTTAATAATTCGCGATAATGTTCATTGTCATCGATTTCATCTGGTGTTGTGGCCCACACTCGATCATTTTGGTAGTTAGGCCGACGTGTTATGTAAACAAAAAAATTCATCGGAGACAGCTAAATGCATGAAATCATCCACATCCCAATCTTCAAGATAATGGGCAAACCACATTCTGTCATCGATGTTAAGTTGAGTTTTTCTTGGCTTTGGAAGTTCATGCCAAGGCTTTAAACGTTGCCTATGACGGTACAGTCGAATGATCTCACCACTAACGATCTTTCCTCTCAACACTTCAATCTCTCTAGAAAGTTTAGCACAGCTGTTTTTCCGCTTACGCGTACCGCTTTCAATGATGTCCTTTGTTTCCTGAGAGAGTAGCAAATTTGGGCGACCAGATTTGGTTGTATCCATTTCACATTCCTCCAAAGCTTTATTCCAATTTCTTTTGACGAAGTCCTCACTTCTTCGCAACTTTTTGGCAACCCATGAACGTGTTATAAAGGTGACTCCAGCATCACGAGCTTCCCGAAATGTTATTGCTCGTATGCGATCTATCACACGTTGCCTCTCCGAATCACCAATTAATTGAGAAGCCATTATATTATCACTTTATCAGGTAGAGTAATTTTAATACCTGCAATAAATAAAGAATTTTATATATTTTTATAATCACTAAAAACTATTTCGATATAAGTAAACATGTAAGCTGGAAAGGGGGGGGGGGGGGCTAAGGTTTTTTGGAACCCCTTATATATATATATATATATATATATATATATATATATATACAGGGTGTTTGAAAACTTTCTGTACAAATTGTAATGGGGGATAGGCAACATCAAGACAAACCCTTTTCGTCTATTAGTGTACAGTATGTCCGCTGACGTCACCATTCGGCGCGAGAGGGCGCCGCTGCAATTGGCTAAAAGGTGAAGTGGGCTAGACTCGCGCTTGCCGCGGGCATTCTTAAATCGGACGTAGTACGCGTAACATGGAGCGCTTCACGACTGCTGAGATGGCTGTCATGCATATGGTGTATTAGGGTGTCAATTTGGGAGGTGAAAATTAATTTTTGGCAATTCCTTCACTGAGGGGTTTTAAAAATATGTTTTTGGATGTGAAGAATTCAAATCTGCTATTATTTTTGTGATTGCTCAACACTTAGCTTGGTAAATCTACGTTTGATTAAAAAGCACATAAATTGCTCTCGGAAAACAACATTTATTAATTTTAGCTTCTCAAAATGTCAGGTAATGCTATAAAAATTTTAGTTTCTCTGCATAAAACATATCCTAGTAATCATAAAACATATCCTTGTAATCATAAAACAACATTAGAAAGTAATGACATCAGTAAAAAAAAATATTTAAACAACAAGTTTCATCAAGTCTTGCTTTGATTCGTTCTTGGACATCAGCCGCCGACTTGCTTCTTGGCCTCTGATATAGCCCTCACGTTTCTCATGTGTATACACCCTGCCTGCTGCCTCTGTGACTTGTTTCACACACCTCTCTATTGACTGAGCATGACAGGGCCACTGTGGAACTTGCATAGGCTTGTCAAAGAACTTCTTTACTTCCGCTGTAGTCAGTTTACATGTCAAAGGAGGTTCAAATACCCGTCAGACCAGTCTGTCAGCTCCAACACGGAAGAAGCACTGGGGTTGATGGAAGGTGTCTTCCTGGGACGTACAGAAAGATCTCCAAGTGTGTCATCATCACCCCTCATGTCAACAATCTTTTGGACACCAGCTCTCCTCTCCTCACTGTCATCTGAGCACAAGAGTGTCTGGATTATCATTTCGCTCAATTCATACCATGCTGAGCGCTTGATGGTTGGCAAAACAGCATCCACTACAGCCTTCTTTTGCAGCCTAACTAGCCGCAGCTGAAACAAGATGTGGCGTGGGCCTTCCACCCAAGAGTGTTTTACTTTGATGTTGAACCAACAGGGGTAGTACACACCAACAATGTATTCCACTATCAGTCTTAAGTTGTTGAGGGTTTTGCCTTTAAGGTCATGTTTTGAAACCCATATGCGACAAAGCCTGTTTGCTGTTGTCAACCACCTTGAATGGCTCACTGGACCAATTTCAAGAAGGGCCAGATCTGTGGGAAGTTCTCCTGTCCTTATGGCCTGTGTGATCCTATACCCGTACGCTTGATCAGTAGAGAGATCCTTTACGACATTTTCACTCAGTGAAGTAAGAGGCTCTCCAATTGAGAGTTTGGTGAATGAAGGATCAATTTCAAGTTCGGTTGTAGTGTCTAGCATCTTGCCAATGTTACCTGTCCACTTGTTGTTAGACAAGGTCTTCCCATCCAGTGCTGTGATCAAGTGTCGTAGGGGTAACTCGTTAGTGTGGAGGGCACAAACCAACCAGATCAGCTTACGGCAAAGCTTGACCTCTACCCAATGCATGGAACCACCGTCCCAGCCAGTGTTAACATTTGTAGAATCACCTCCAATGGCCTGCAGGCTTTTATCAATGCCCTTCTTCTTCATGAAATCTACCAGATTATCAGCAATAACTTCAGCAGGTTTTTTTCTCTTTGAGCCTTTCTCAGGAGTGAAGTGGTAAAGATATCTTCCACCTGGCTCACTGCACACAGAATAATGCTCTTCTTTGATGATGCTGGGGAACTGACGATCTGAATTGTCTGCTTTCAGCATAACTTTAGTTGTATCTTGACGGCCGTCAAACAAGATGCAGTCAATTTCACCCTTCTTACAAAGATCATTAAATTCCTGATCCAGGGCTCTCATAACTTTTTCTTGGGCCCTCTTGACTTTATTGTGATCAACTACAAGTCTCTTGTCTTCTTCAGTGATCAAGCCAGCATCCATAAAGGCAGCAGTGGTGATGGCAGCTGTGGCACGCAGCCAACACCATATCTGATGCTATGCATAGCAACATTAGGTATTTCTAATGTGTTGTACTCTGGCTTTTTATTGGAAGTTGAAGACGTGCTTGGTATTTCTAATGTCACTTCATAACTTCCATCCTTTCCATCTTGAGCATCAGCTATTTGTTCTTCATTTTCATCATCAGAGAAAATTATTTCATTTGATGGCATTGAAACATCCTGCTTACTTGTCTGCTTATATTCAGCAAGCCTTCTTCTTTCGTCTTCTTGTCGCTTCTGCTTTTTGATTTGTCTGTTGTGCTCAGGTTGATCTGGCAAGCCAATCTGATGTGGTCCAATAGAACCAGACTTGTCTCTCTGACCTTTAATGAAAGCAAGTTCCTTCACAGGGACCTTCATCTCCCTAGGGCATGTACAGTTAATGTGAGTTTCGTTTTTGAACCAGCATCTGCAAGGCAGCCAAATTCAGAGCAGAGAACAATTTTACACTTGCAACTGAGGATGTCAAAAAGCTTGTCAAGTTTTGCAATGAAAGCCTCTTTGACATGTAGCTTTCCTCTCCCAAGAGATATGCTTTTGGCCTGCTCCCAGCTCTCTTGGATCTTGTTTAAGATTGTGACTCGTGAATTTATAACGGGGGCTACAAAAGAACTGTTTGCTCGTTCCCACTTTTCAAGCACTTTAGGGTAAATGTCCTTTGCAAGACTGGCTGCTGGGTAGTTTCTCACATCCTCACCACTTTGTTCTCTTAGCAGTAGCCCATATTTCAGAACGTCTCGCAGAGTTGGGAGTTCAGAGGGCAACAACTCTCTACCAGTTCCAATTAGGTTGCTCATATGTGTGAATGTCCCCAGTCTTGTCCTCCTTTTAAAAGCCATTGTAGGTCAATTCCCACTGGTTAGGATGGTAGCACTGACGGACAAGTAATCTTCAGCACACTGATGAATATGTTTCAACCTGTGAAATAAGCAAAAACAGCAGTGCATTATAATATATATATTGACGATTAGTTATGTTAAGTCGTAATATTTTCGTTAATTTTAACGTTTTATTTGTTAGATTCACTTATAAAAATGTATGGAGTAGATCCTAGTGTAGTTTACGTTCCCCAACTTTGATCTTGTGTAGTTTTTGTCCCCTTTTGCGACAGGGGGACGTAAATTACACTTGCTCCAAAAAGATATATGCAGCATATATGCAGACATATACACACGCATATATATACACAAATATAATTGATAGGTTTGTTTTAAAAAACCTTAAACGTATAATGAAAAGGAAGACCAAGGAAGCAACATACAGCAGAACTTTAATATAAACCCGACGTCTGGAGAGATAAAGCCCTCATTTTCACGGTAAATTCTAAAATTATAAAAAGTAAAAGTTAAGTAAAACAAAATAAAATAATTACACTGTACAACAGTGAAAAAAAAACGGAAATGAGATTGTCATTTTTAGGGCTAATTACACTGGATAACAAAATTTGAAAAATTTTCTGTTTATTGTGATTTTTCTGTCATTTCTTAATGATTTCGGGGCCCTGATTGCAAAAATGATATTGGTTTTGCTTTATCATCAACCGTTTAAAAAATATAGGTTATCACACTTTTCATATGGCAAAGTATATAAAGAAGGCTAACAAATATTTTCTGAAATAAAAACACTATTGGAAATTAATGTTTACTGAGCGAAAAGTGTTTGACAAACCGAAAATGGTGCAAAGGATATAATATATATCATGAGGAGAACCGATAAGAGAATAACAAGCCTCGTTATGCAGTGTGCGTTCCTTAAAAATGCACTGAAGAACGCGACTTCTGCGTATGAACATTCTTATCCTTTCTGATCAGCGACCATACGTAGTCTCCCATCATGGAAGCATCCCAATGGCCCTAGTACCTTTTCTCCATCGTTTGAATATGTTGCTGGAATCTTTCGCCATGTTCTTCACTCACATCGCCCAGGTTATCACGAAAAAAGTCGAGATGTGAATGCAGAGAGTGTAATTTTAAAGACATACGGCACCCCTTTTTGCCATAGCACTTAATCAAGTTTGACACTAACTTCTTATAGAATGGTGCTTTATGGTTGCCTAAAAACCCACGAACCACATCACGGAAAGCACACCAAGCCTCTTTTTCGATCGGAGTCATCTTGGCTTCAAGGTTCTTTGAATTCAACAGCGCCTTGACTTGTGGTCCTACAAAGATGCCAGCCTTGACTTTGGCCTCAGAGAGTTTAGGGAACATGACCCGAATCTGTTGGAAAACTTCCCCTCCAAAATCTAACGCAGTTACAAACTGCTTAATTAGACCCAACTTAATATGGAGAGGTGGTAGCAGAACTATGTCAGGCTTCAAGAGGTTCCCTGAGTACATTGTACTTTCCTGGTTGCAGTCCTTCACGTGGAGGCAACTGAACTGTTTTATAGTGCTCAGTTGAAGCCCTGATATCCCACAGGTAAAGAAAACATGAATATTTAGTAAACCCTCCTTGTAAACCTAACAGGAAACCAATCATTTTGAAATCACCACACACACACGTCCCAGTTATATTGTTCATACCTGATTTGAGTGAGCAGTTGTTTGACATTTTCATAGTCCTCTTTCATTTGAACAGAATGTGCAACTGGTATAGATGGATATTTGTTCCCACTGTGGAGTAGAACAGCTTTTAAACTCCGAGTTGAACTGTCAATAAACAGGCGCCACTCTGAGGGTATACAGTATGTGTTAACCCAATAGCTTTGAATAGACCATTAACCTCGCTGCAATAACAGAGAGAGCCATTGACATCGTAAAACCTTGCAAACTCTTCATGCCGCTTTCGGTATACAGTGCTCTTGCAGTCTTCTTCAAGCAAATTCCACTCTTTGAGTCTGGAGGTCAGAAGCTCAGACCCTGATTTCGTCAGACCCAAATCTCTAATTGAGTCGTCTAATTCCCTCTGATCTGGAAAGTGAGGGTTTGTACTGAAAGTTACTGTATATTCTTCATCATGACTGTCCTCACCAGCCGACACCTCAGATGAGCTAGCTGCATCCTCATTTTCAATCTTCAAAGCAAAGAAACAAAATATAGGCATAGCTATATATGTAGAAGAGCATCAGCACTAAGAAAAATCGACACATAATGACCCACATTCTGTAAATACAGAAGGTAAAGTAATGGATAGATACCTGTTCTGGTGGACGTGGTATTGGAAGACCTTCGCCATGTGGTACAGGAGCTATGGACGGCGCTATGCTTGAATACTGAGGAGTCTGCCTTCCTTTAACTTTCCTGTACTTAGAAATATCTACCATGCAGTAGTAGCAATCGTCGTGGTGGCTCTTTGGTTCTCTCAATATTCTGGGTATCGCAAAGGGCATTGCCTTGCGTACTTCCCGCAGCCACCCTTCAAGTGTGGAGCGGCAGCTTCCACAGATCATATGGGGTGCCCAGGGCTTATCTTGGTCACCCATAGGCAATTAGGGTGGATCGATTTTACATTTCTTTCGATTTCCATATTCTAATAGAGACAAAAACTTGTGCATGCATGAGAAAATAGCCTCTGCAAAATCTTAGCTTAATAGGTAATCATCTTCTGCCCCCGGCAGAGCGATGAAAATCATATTTTAGTAGTCAAAAACGTTTTTCTTATAATTTTTAAAATATTTCAATATGCATCAAAATTATTCCTAATAACTATAAAGTCGATGAAAAAGACCTCATATGATCATTTCTCCAAGCGCGTTGTCCTACGTTAATATCTTTTGCCCCCGGCAACAACGTCAAATGTTGAAAAAATAGGTAATTTATATACATATTTTCAGATCGGCTCTTTGTCTTAAATAATGCATTTATATATTTCCCACAGCATTTATATCGTTGCTTAGGCATGAAATAACACACACGCAAAATTTTATGACTCTAGGCTAGGGTTTAAAGGTCATCTCTGGTGAGTGCTGCCAGCAGCAGATGCCACTGACGCGCCAGTACGCACTGCGCAGTTCCCTCAGTTGCCTTTTGACAGCGTCGAAGGCAGGTGTGTATTTTGCAGCTGGCTCCTCGAGTCCTCAGTGTGTGTGTGTGTGGCTCCTCACTCAGAGTCCTCAGTGTGCTCAATCTCTCTGCTCATATCCTTGTTTGTTTTTCTCATAACTCTGTTTTTTTCGATTTTATTGCGTAACAGAACAATACATTATTCTTTAATCTTTACAGGATGGCTACCGCTACAACTAGAAGATCGGTTACGTGTCCAATATTTGGTGCTGGGAAAGATTTGAATTTGCGATGTTTTCCCACATGTGAAGATGTGATGCAATACTACCATCATGTGAGAACTGAGTTGAGATCATCAAAGAAGGAACCTCCATTCAAAGACATCGCCGCTGTGGTCACGGAGAGACTGGAATACTTGTGGAAATTAGCTTCCATTCCAACAGTTTCGACAGCACGGATTAATCAAATGTTGAAAAGTTATCGTGATAAAATGGCTAACATCATCAAATCACTGAACGCGAAAAAGAAGAACGAATCGTTACAGAAAAATCTTGAGGCCTTCAAGAAATCAACTAAGACCACCTTATTTGACATATCGGCTTGTAAATGCCCTGATTTGACAAAATGCAGCTGCCCTCGTGAACGACGAGTACCACTGAAAGAGCAACAGTTTTTACTCGACCAAAGAAGTGATCGCAAAATGGCAATAGGAACTTTGGATGTTGAAACAACAAATAAAAACGAGATGACTCTTGCAAGAAGATTGGCGATATTGAAACAAGAAGGAATAGCAGAACATCAAGAGCCGTCGACTAGTAAACGACAAGAAACTTCTCAAGAACAACCTTCTTCGTCAGCCTCTAGTGAAACCGAGGATACATCTATAGAGTCATCGTCATCGTATGAACTAACACCGAGAGATAAACATGACATGAAGGGAAAAACACGAATGAAACTCCAGGTACTTGCTGAAGCTTGTGATCGTACGGGCGTTTCAGACAGAGCTGCTTCATTTATTGCTTCTTCGTTGTTAGAGGATGTTGGCTGGATACGAGAAGATGATGTCAGTTCAGTGATTGATCGAAATAAGATAAGAAGAGCCAGAAAAAGAGTTCGTTCTGAGCATCAGCAAGATGACAAGATCACGCTACCATTACAGGGCATTTTCTTTGACGGACGTAAAGATAAAACAATGACACAAGAAGAAATAGACAAAGTGAAGCATAGAAGGACTGTGGTAGAAGAGCATATAGTTTTAGTTCAAGAACCAGAATCCCAGTACATGGGGCATTTCACTCCTGCATCAGGTTCTGCCACTGCAATAACATCAGGTATCATCAACTTTCTAGAGACTAACAATATTAGCACGGACGACATTGTGGCTATCGGCTGTGATGGTACCACAGTGAACACGGGTCGAAAGGGTGGAGCCATTCGTATGATTGAAATGAAACTACAAAGGCCAGTTCAGTGGATCATATGCCTATTACACGGTAATGAATTATCACTGCGACACCTCATTCAAGACTTGGACGGCAAAACAACTGGGCCAATGGGCTTTACTGGACCAGTTGGAAAACAACTGAACTACTGCGAAAAACTTCCAATTACAGAATTCGATGCCATTCCATCTCCCGACATTGACATAGATGATGCCGAGTTGAGCACTGACCAAAAATATTTGTTAGGCATCTACAGAGCAGTGTCGAGCGGTAGCTGCTCTTCAGCTCTCGCGGCTCGAAATCCAGGTAAGATGGCGCATTCCAGGTGGCTGACAACAGCAAATAGATTTCTGCGCCTCTATGTTTCAACCAGTGAACCCTCCAGCACCTTCAACGAAATTGTGCGATTCATTATGACAGTTTACGCACCAATTTGGTTTAAGATAAAGAAAAACTCCAGTTTCACTGAGGGCGCAAGACATTTTTTCGAAATGATGCGTCTCTCTCAGACCATGCCTCAAAGATCTAAGACAATCGCCAACAAAGTCCTCCGTAGAAATTCTTTCTTTGCTCACCCAGAAAATATTTTGATCTCCATGCTACATGCCGATGAGCAACACATAAGAGAATTGGGATGGAGAAGAATATTAAAAGCACGATCAAAACAATCACCATCGCTGCTCTACGATAGTCAAAACTATTACGAAATGATCAACTGGCAAACGGCTGAGGTGACCGAACCCCCCGTTACAAAAACAATACCTGATACCCGAATAAAAGAGTTTGTTGAGACGGGAGACCAGCCTGATGGACTGATCCCACTATTCCCTTGTCATACTCAAGCGGTCGAGAGACTCATCAAATTAGTAACCGAAGCCTCTGCCAGTGTAAGTGGACTAGAAGAGAGGGACGGATTCATCCGCTCCCGTCTTCACTCCGAACAAAAATTCCACGATTTGATTCTAAGAAAGATTACCGTATGTAAATCGACATGCAGCCAAAGGAAGGGTGGTTGGGGCTGGATAGGGTGGAACTCGACGTACAGCCACCTCCTCGTGGTGAGTTCTGGGTTGCTAATTTTATAAAATTAGCAAGCGAGGAGCTGTATTTAGTACTTATCGTACTTATAACATCGCATTAACGTAATTATAATCCACATTTAGACTTTTCTCGGAGACAGAAGATATTACTCTAGAGTCATAAAATTTTGCGTGTTATTTCATGCCTAAGCAACGATATAAATGCTATGGGAAATATATAAATGCATTATTTAAGACAATTGCTCTGAAATATGTATATAAATTACCTATTTTTTCAACATTTGACGTTGTTGCCGGGGGCAAAAGATATTAACGTAGGACAACGCGCTTGGAAAAACGATCATATGAGGTCTTTTTCATCGACTTTATAGTTATTAGGTATAATTTTGGTGCATATTGAAATATTTTAAAAATTATAAGAAAAATACGTTTTTCACTACTAAAATATTATTTTCATCGCTCTGCCGGGGGCAGAAGATGATTACCTATTAAGCTAAGATTTTGCAGAGGCTATTTTCTCATGCATGCGCAAGTGTTTGTCTCTATTAAAATATGGAAATCGAAAAAAATGTAAAATCGATCCACCCTAAATTAGGCATACCAAAATAGAGCCGATACGCGATCCAGAACTTGGTGCCTTTCACAATCTTGTGCGATACTTGCTTGGGGCCTATGTAATACCCACAAACGTAGCAGAATATATCCGGCGAGTGTTTACAAGTTCTAGTTGCCATTCTCTTTACCAAACTGTACTACTTTAATCATAACCTGCAGATATAGAGAGAAGAGTTATTAAATCTGCAACAGATTACAGATTCCAGAAAAAAGATGTATTCACAACACTGAAATAATATTCGCAATAAAAATGGATCGATAACACTCAAATCGTCAGCACAGAGAAGCACAGAAACACAGTACCTTAGTGCTGGTAACCATCAGACAAACAACCTGCTTTCTTTGTGTGCTCACACTTACTGACTTCTCAGACTCTGCGCTCTTCTTTATATAGCACAATGGAAGTTTCGGGCGATTTCTAGAGCAAGAAACTGTCAACGAACATCCGGATTGTTCTCAACAATTCCTGATTAATCTGATACTGCTGCGCCCATAATAACATTATACTGGTAAAACATGAAAAATGGATTATCTCTGAAACCATTGATGATACACACAAACCAAGGCCAGATTTGGACTCAGTGCCCACAAATGCATATAAAACAAAAAATTCTATATAAACAGAATCAGTGTTACACAGTGTTATATGCGTAGATTGCGAAAATAACACTCATTTATTTGTATCTCCCACCGATTTCATGAAAATGACCCTATTTCATTGTATCATTTTGAGAACCACTGGTTCTCGGAACGCATCTTTTACATTTTGTTCAGTCATGCATATGCTGGTGGTAGTGGTGTTCGGCTCTGTGTTTCCACTTTGATTTTATGAAAAGTTTCTTTCATTAATCATTTAAAACAAAATTGTCAGCCATATTTTATCATAAATCGGTGCTATGAGTGAGTATTATTGAATAACAGCTATCAAATTATGTATATTTCACCGACAACGTCTATATTGTGTGAAATTGCAAAATGATCTATCATTTTCTTATTTTACAGGTTTTTATTGATGTTATGCTACAATGCCTAGACAGTGCAAAAATTCTCCAGACAGTTTTTGTTATATTTGTTGGGACAGTAACGTTAAAACTAGTGGTGCACCGATTAATCGGTATCGGCACCTTGCATGCCGATTAATCGGCAAAATGCTATTAATCGGCAATGCAAGGTATTTTCCTAATATTGGCATGGCCGATTAATCGGCATGCCAGTTGCCGATACCGATTAATCGGTGCACCACTAGTTAAAACAGTATAAAAAGAAGTTGACTTCTCGTGTGAAAAAGCTTTATGAATTATACTTCGCATGCAAAGTTGGTGATCAGGACAAGCCCTGGGCGCCTCATATCTGCTGTGTGAGATGTACAAGCTCGTTATCTGCATGGTTCAAAGGCACCGGTCCTGGTCTGGGATTCGGTGTCCCAATGGTATGGAGAGAACCGCTGGACCATTCAACTGATTGCTATTTCTGCTTAACGAACATCACAGGTTTGAATCTTTTATTTTTGTGAATATGCGTCAAATTTGGTGTTTTTAGCACATTTTAGCATATCCTGCTCTGCATAATGTATTACACAATTATGCTATCTTAAGTAGTCAACAATGTCTATTGTCTCACATTATAGGTTGCAACAGAAAAGGGAAAAAAAGGCTATAGTCTACCCAAATCTTCGTTCTGCTATGCGTCCTGTGGAACATTCTACAAATATACCCATCCCTCGTCCTCCAGCTGAAATACCGACCGATAACACAGACTCTGACAAATCAGAATCAGACGGCGAATGCTATGAAGCTCAAGTCGAGTCCAAGAAAGAAAACCATCTCATCACGCAGCCTGAACTTAATGATTTGGTCCGTGATTTAATACTTACCAAGCACCAAAGTGAACTGCTGGCCTCACGTCTACAAGAATGGAATCTGCTGGCGGAAGACGTACGAATTACAGCATTCCGAAAGCGCTCCTTGGATTTGCAGGAATATTTCACAATGAAGAACAATCTTTGTTATTGCATTGACATACATGGGCTGTTCGATGCTCTGGGTTTGTGCTATGAACCGAATCAGTGGAGATTGTTCGTTGATGCATCTCTGTACAGTGTTAAGGGGTGTACTGCTACACAATTGGAACACAATGCCTTCTGCTCCGAACGCTCATTCAGTCGTCTTGAGAGAAACGTATGACAATGTTGCTTTTATTCTGGACTGTATAAAATACAATGAACATGAATGGCTTATCTGCGCAGATTTGAAGATTGTGGCTATTCTCAATGGACTGCAAACTGGCTATACAAAATACATGTGTTTCCTATGCAAGTGGGATAGCCGAGCAAGATCTGAACACTACACACGCTCAGTATGGCCACCGCGAGACAATTCCTCACCTGGATCTCACAATGTTATTCACGAACCACTAGTACGAAAGGAAAAGGTTATCTTGCCGCCACTTCACATAAAACTAGAGCTGATGAAACAATTTGCAAAGGCGTTGAAACAGGATAAGCCTGCCTTCAAATATCTGAAGAAAAAATTCCCAAAAATAAGTGATGCCAAGATTAAAGAAGGCATATTTGTCGGCCTTCAAATTCGGCAACCCATGCTAGAGGAACACTTTGAAGCGGTGATGGATGAGGTTGAGTTGGCAGCCTGGCGGGCATTCAAAAACGTGTGCAGCGGTCTACTATGAAAGACTAAATACGACAACTATGCTGCACTTGTGGATCAACTTATCAACTCATACCAACGTCTCGGATGTAAGATGTCATTGAAAATTCATTTTTTGCATTCACATCTCATTCTTTCCGGAAAACGCATCTCCTCTTAGCGACGAACACGGGGAGAGATTCCACCAGGATATAGCCACACTGGAGAGCCGATACAAAGGGAAGTGGAGTCTTGCTATGCTGGCCGATTTCTGCTGGAATTTAAAGCGTGACCAACCAGAAGCATCACACAAACGCCAGCATAAATACAAATAATGAGTTGAAAACAGTATAATACGAGAGTTTTATCATCTTTATGTTAATTTTGTACATATATGTTGAAGTATAGTAATAATTAAACTGTTCCATATAATAAAGCCTATCTGTTTATCAATATATTCTTATTTTTTGGTATGATTTTAAGCAGTCATTACAAAAAAATGTGACGTGATAGAAAAAAACTCGAATCGGCACACTCGAAATATTAAGAAATGACCGAATGTTATTCCCGTTTTTTTTTCTGAACCGAAAATTTGTTGTAGTGTTATTAAATAAATCTTAAATTAAAACATTCAAAGACAAATTATAAATTCAAAAATTATAAAAAGTAAAAGATAAGTAAAACTTTTAAACAATTACAAAGATTAAAAAAAAATATGAAATAAATCCTACATTAAAATATCCAGAGAAATAGGAAAGTTATGATTTAAAGAAGGTTTAAGTTTAAAATAGAAATGGATTCCAATAATGTAAGATCACTAATGTTGTTACTTACGTATATTTTAAATCTTAAAATTATCTGATGAAAAAGGGAGTAGTGTCACATCCAACCGAATGTTCACGTATTATGGATTCCATTGGATTACTTATGGGACGACCGGTACGAGATGACCTACCCCAATGCTGGTCAATGCGGAAGTGAATTAACCGAATGGTCCTTCTAATGTAAGACTCGCTCTTGCAGTGCTGGCAATCAAATTTAAGGCGCATGACCAGCACAGAAGGGGAGGGAATCTATCCTTAAAGCGAAAGTAAGGTCCAACATTGGAAGGATTTAAAATTAATTTGGGGGAACATTTCTTATGAATTGCGGACGGGTCTTTCTCAATCTTGTCACTAACGAGACCGAGGTAATGAAAAGTGAGGTAACAATTGTCTTTGGGAACATTAAAAATAGGTGTCTTAGTTCTATAAATATTATCAAGAAATTTAGATATAATTTGCGAATTAATTTTTAGGAAAACTATTTGAAGTAAAATGTAAATTAAATATTCAAATTCAGTTTGAAGACAATATAGGACGAACATAAATGATAAGATCTATAAATAAGAGGAAATGAAGCAAAATCAAGATCCAACGTTTTCGAGATGCCTGGACACTCTGCGTTTGAAAAATTGGAGATCACAGACAGGGAGAAAGATGCATTGACAAATGTTGTTCCAGAGTTGAAAGTATCAGATGAAAGACAAAGACGGAAGGGTTTGCCTCGGCAGGGTGTCAGCGCAGAAACAGTTCTTGAGAACAAAAGAAGGAACAGCATGAGGACCGTACGCCTTCCTAGAGTTGATCCCAGATAGGGCAGAAAAAAAATCGTTGGAAGTGATTCTATTTTCAAAAATAACCAAGTCAGAGGGAGGAGGCGATGGAGGAACAGCACCGAAATCGTCCATGGTATGTTGGAAGCGAAAGTTTGAGCGAGGAGCTCAGCTTTACCAGAAAAGACTGCACCGGAGCCGTCGGAATGGAAAAGAGAAGGGAAAGAAGTGAAATTGTTGGAGAGGTTCTTGGTTAAATGTCAGAAAGAGCGAGAAGAATTAGAATTAGATAGGTTTCAGCATTTTTGTCTTATGAATGAATTTTTTGCACGATTCCTGCATCAACAGCAGAATATTTTAGCCAGGTGTTTGGTAGAATATCAATTGTATTTCCTGGAAAAACACTCAGTTTTTGTAGTTGTGGAACAATACCAATTAGCTCGTGTTTCAGCTCTAAAAATCTCATGGTTTGCTCTGAACTTAAATGGTAAAAAAAAAACGGTTTTTCTTTTGAACGGTGACTTACATATTCTCAAAACTGAAGTAACTGCCATAAAACCACAACCAATCGGCATCTTGTTGGGAGGACCTTTCAAATAAATCTATATAAACGATTGACCAGCGGTTGAGACCTAGTCACGAAATTTAAACAGCAGCAGTGTAATAAGAGGAGTTTGTAGACTCCAGTCGACCAGGGAAATACCCCGAGGGAGGACATCAGACAAGAGTCAGGGAGTGCTGGAACTCTCGTTTCTCCTGTCACTGTTCTCCTTAGTTGATATTTTTCCTTGTCTCCTCTATCCTGTGTGCAATCCAGCATGCTCTCAAATACACATTTTCCCTCTTTTCGTCACTACACATACATGAATCTTATACACCACATAATGTTTTCAAAATAAAAAGTGCATAAGTTCTAAGAACCAAGAAGACTTTGATTTCTGCTCTATCCTTCTCCTCCTGTAGGAGGGGCATTTTTGCGGGCATTCGCCCTTGGCCCTCTCCTTCCTGCATAAAAAAAAGTCTCGTAAAGAACAGCGAAATTGAAATTTGTTCTACTTTCGTTTTATATTTTTAACCATACGTCTTTTGAAATGTCGGAGTCACTGAATCGTTTTAAGACCACGCCTGACGATATGGAATTTGTAGCGACACAGGAACCATTGTAGTTAGTGAAACAAAAGTTTTAATATACTTTCCACAATTTACAGTTCGTTAGGCACGGTCTGAATGCTTTTAAAAATTATTTTAAAAGATTTTCGACTTTTGTGGGTGAAGTGTATCTTTGGAGCATTTTCTAAATGCAAACATGTTGCAAATGTCGCGGTAGTTTAACCTAGAAATTCAGTATTTATCCACGGTCTTTCAGTTACATAGGGCTGTTCTTTGTCTATAACTGAATTTTCCTTTTAAGGAAATTGAAAGCTTCACGAATAAGGCGGTAGCAGTGTCTTAAATGGAGCTAAAGTATATTGTACACTCCTCAATTTACAGTTTTTGTGCATGGTCTGGTTGTTTTTCAATAATTTATATTTAAAAATTTTCGACTATTGTAGACGATCTGTATTAGTGGGGCTTTTCTAATAACAGTAGCGATGGTCTATTCCTGAATGACGCTGGTGACTTCACCGACGAAACACTTTTACTCGCTGGATTAGCAAACGAAACCCAATTTGTTGAAGAGGCATACCCTACGAAAGGAAATACTGCGTGAGTTAAGTTAAAACTTCAAAGTTTATTCACGGCTTTTCATGTGTTTTAGTGAATAGTTTCATTGTCTATAACTAAGCTTTCTTTAAAACAAACTAGAAATTTTTCGAATAATGTATTCTGTTTGTCTCATCTGAAACATAAACCTAACAGTTCTCTATGCTTTAAAGTTTAGTGCAGGGATCCCCAACCTGTTGTTCGCTTGGACAGTCTCACGAAGCCCTTCTACATACTTAAAATTGTGCTTGCGAACACCAGTTCTAGTTTTTGCGCATCACCTTGTACATTTATTTTGCTTCATTTTGGTAATAATGTGAAAATATGTCACCTGATCTCAGAACTATCAAGCCTTTGAGCTGCTGAAATGGAATTGATGAAAATCCACTCATCTACACCGCTGGTGCAGTTAGTGTTAGATAAAAGGAAGTTGTTGTTTTGTAATGTTTTGTAATGTTTTGTAAAAGGAATTTATTTTTTTTAAATTGTTTTCTTGTTAAATGAATTAAAACATATTTGTAATAATTTTGACGTTGGTTTGTTTTCATTTCTGATTATTCTTTATTTTTACAAAAATACAGTGATGCTCGCTTGATATTTTAGAAAATAACTTGGTTCTCGCAGCATTGTAAAGGTTGAGGATCCCTGGTTCAGTGTATGTATTTTCTAATCACTGTTAGATTACGAAACCAACTGGGTGCTGGTGAAATAGAAGACGAGTCAGATCATGATCGCTTAGCCGTCACAGTAGTCAACAGTTTCATCCGTGAAGCTCTATAAGTTTCTAATATATTTATTTTTTTATGTAGGAAGGAGGGGTCATGGGGCCGCAAAAATACCACTCCATAGAAGGAGTGACCCAAAATCAAGGGCTTGAGCTTCAACGGTGCGTTTTATATTATATTATATATATATATATATATATATAATATATATATATATATATATATGACAGATGATGCGAAATTTGAAACACAAAATAAGATTGCAGTAAACAGAGCAAAGAGAATAACGGGTCAGATATTGAGAACCTTTAAACGAAGGGATAGGAATGTAATGATTCCTCTACTGAAAACCCTGATCATACCCAAATTAGAATACTGCTCGGTCCTAACTTCCCATATAAAAAAGATCAATGGGTGCAAAGAACTAAATTACTGGGAAAGGTTACGAGAACTAGACCTATATTCACTGGAAAGGAGAAGAGAGAGATACACCATTATTTACACTTGGAAAATAATGGAGAAAAACTAGTCCCTAATCTTAATCTGAATCCCATAACTCCCCAAACAACGATGGAAAGTAGAAGCGGTAGACTGTGTCGTATTCCCAAATTGAAGGCGAGACAGGGAACATCCTTAACCCTGAAAGAAAATAGTTTTGTAGTGAGAGGACCAAAACTGTTTAATCAGTTGCCCAAAGACCTAAGAAACACGAAGGGAGTTGCAGTGGAAATCTTCAAAAGAAGACTAGACGCCTGGCTCAGAACAATCCCCGATGAGCCGGGCGTACCTGGCTATGTGAGGTGGAGAGCGCAAGAATCCAACTCACTACTTCACCAGGCCAACTCGAGAGGAGGGGCGACAAGCTTGACCTTCGCGAAATGAGAAATCATCGCGCGGAACCTTTGTAAGGTTGTAAGGTAAGGTGTATATATATATATATATATAACGCACCGTGACCTCGAAGCATTTCGTATCACTCAGAAATATTATAGTAGGCCTACTCCATTAGCCACATTCAACCGGTGATACTGTAGGACATCATAAATTGTTAACCCTGCCTGTCATTAATAAGCAATCAATTTGCATCAATTCATTACTAGCATTAAATCAATCATTATCACCTTAAACGGCTAAATCTAGGCCCACTATAAACTGGTGATGATAACGCGTGGATCAGTAAATTGCCTTCGAAGAGAGAGACGAGGTGGAGGCGTCGGGCCAGGCAACGAGGTCCCTCCTTGAGTGAGCTCTGGTGATGTGACGTCATCTTTTGAGTGTTTGGTATGACGTCATCTTTGTCGAGTTTGATTTGATGAGATATATCGCATTGTTCATGGCACGTTGCTGAAAGTTGCAAAGATGATTGAAAACGTCTCAGTTGTCCACTACATATATATATATATATATATATATATATATATATATATATATATATATATATGGACCGGTAGGGAAAGGCTAGAGTCTAGACCGAAAAGGGGGAAGGGTAGACTAAGGAGAAGATGAAGGGATGGTGTGAAGGAAGCTTTGGGTAAGAGGGGCCTGGACGTTTGGGGAGGAGAAGATGAAGGGATGGTGTGAAGGAAGCTTTGGGTCAGCGGGGCCTGGACGTTTGGAGAGGGTGAAAGACGCGCGCTGGATAGAAAAAAGTGGAGCGATGTGGTATATGGGGGACGACGGGCTGGCAATGTGCCATCTCATCGTGTATGACGTAGTCTGAGTAAACTGTGGAGTAGTCTGTGGGGTTGGGCTGTAGAATTATTGCCCTGAGGCAGATGCATTATTGTCATGACAGCTGATAAAATGAATGTCAGTAATTGAGGCGCTTCCTGCCTGTTATTGACATGACCTCACTGCACTGGAAGAGGCGTTTGGGTATAAAACAAAACTTATATATATATATATAATATATATATATATATATATATACAGGGCGTCCCAAAAAAATGTATACACACTTTAAATACTTATAAAGGCAGTGTTTATTAAAATACATTTCATTTTCAAAATGCAATAGAATCTACAGACATTATTTAATTGTTTTGTCAACGCCTGTTTTCAAACTGACGTCCGTTCTGGTCCAGGCACTGCTGATAACGCGAAGCAATGGAATCGCAAACATCACGAAACATTTCGTTTGGTATTTGTGTGCATTCTCGTTCAATGGCTGCTCTCAATTCAGCGACTGTTGCAGGTTTTATAGCGTAGACTTTGTCTTTTAAGTATCCCCATAAAAAAAAGTCTAGTGGTGTGAGGTCTGGTGAACGCGGAGGGTATTCTACGAAACCCCTTCGTCCAATCCACATCCACATCGTGCCAAGTACCACTCGCAATACTCCACTCTTCGGTCCGGATCATCTTCATTAATAGCATGGACTAATCTTGGAATGTAACTTTTCCATTGACAGCGCTTCAAAATGCGTTGGACAGACGATTCTGAAATTCCTACCTCACGACTCGCTTGCCGCACAGATTTTCTTGGACTTTGGTGATACGTTTCCAGTACTCTTTCTTGCTTTGTGGGGCTTGTCGATGTCCGTGGTCTTCCGGAACGCTTCTTGTGGACATTCTGAACAGTTCCATCGGCTTCAAACTTATCTCTAATTCGAGTGATGGTAAGTCGCGTTGGTGGATCTGTTTGAAACTCCCTCCTAAACTGTCTTTGCACTTCAACTGCGTTTTCACACTTCCAGTAGCATTTTAGAATGAATTTCCTTTGTTCAAAGCTTAGTCTGACTGCCATTATTAATTCTAATGGGTTTAACTTGGAAAGAAAGAAACATCAATTGAGCTATCAGCTGTTAAAGTGTGGATACATTTTTTTGGGACGCCCTGTATATATATACCTACAGTATATATAAATATATGTGTATATATATTTATATGTACTCAGTGTGTGTATATATATATATAGATATATATACCTACAGTATATGTAAATATATGTATATATATATTTATATATACACAGTATATATATATATATAACCTTTGGTTAGCTTCCGCCCGAATTGTTCATTCTGACGAAGGTCAAGCTTTTCACTCCACCTTAGACCTACAGTTTAACGTGGAATCCGAACCACGCCCCATCAGCAGCCCAGCTTCGTAACCACTAGGCCACCTAGGGTACCCATTTATCTACCAACCACTTCCTTTATTGTGTGGAAGGGTGAACAGCTGGGTTTTGCTGTGCGCCGGCTGCCGTCGGGTCTCGAACCCGGGGCCGATGGATTAGTAGTCAGCGACGCTAACCACTACACCACCGAGTTGCATATATATATATATATATATACATATATATACAGTGTGTGTATATATATATATATATATATATGTGTATGTAAAAATGAACAATGAATAATTCCTACACCCATATAATTCTTGTATTCATTCATATAATTCTTATGTTCATTCGTATACGTCGTATATCTATATAATCCTTATATTCTTATTCATATATTCATTTTTACATATGAAGTCCGAAATCGTATAACGATGACACGAGTTTGGATAAACCTTTGATTTCCTTTCTGTTTTATTATTGGTGAATTATTTCTTTGTAAACTACGTGATCATTTTGTATAAAAACCAAAATCGTATAACGCTGACACAAGTTTGGATAAATTTTTTATTTGCTGTCTATTTTATAATTGGTGATTTATTTCTTTTTAAACAACTTAATCATTTTTGTAGATTTAGCTTAATAATGTAATCTTGTTCATTTCCTGTATACATTCTCTCTTCGTTGTAAAAGATGAAGTCATGTCCTGCTTAAAGTTTAATTTTGAATCTTAAGCCTTTCATTTTTGTCCACGTGCATGTTTGTTTGTAATTCGTGATGGGAAGGCATATTTCAATTTCCATTTTTAGTTAACTCGGCAGATCATGATAACATCATATCTGTGAATATGCGGTTTAAAATAAAATATGGCTTCCTCTTGCTTAGCAGTTTAGACATTGATAGAGCAAAAATATTTGTTTTGACTTTAAATTTTTTTCAAAGTAAATCAGCCTATTCAGAATGAAAAGACAAAAACAGATCAGCATTAAATAATAATGATGTCATTAAAAAATTCATATAAAAGCCCATAAAATTTCTCCAATATTCATTCTGACGAGACTGATGTAACTTAGAGACTGAGTATTACCTGTAACATTTTCGCAGTAGATTACCTTAAGAAAAAGTATTTATCTTCTCCTTCGAGCCTTGCTCTCTTCAGAGAACTTAGACTTAACCCTTTAACGATGGATGGACCTTAAGGTCCACCAGAAATAATAATATAAATTGTACTGCAATGCCTCGTTTCTATAAATGTTTCTACATGTTTATATATAGATGTCATTTAGTTGTCGGGAAAGGAATCCAAAATGTGTATCATTTCAGGGATTAGTTACTAAAATATTTAGTTTTAAATAACAACAAAACCTATACGTTCTGGTGACAAGAGTGACCGCATATGCTGCGGGCTCGTCCTTAACACTTTGGGTGCCACGTCACACGTATGTGTGTGCCAGTTTTTTTTTTTTTTCTGGCGATGGCACACACATACGTGTGACACACATTTTTCAACTCCTGAGCGCAGCACACAAATATATGTGACAGTATAGGGAAATTACTATGTTATTTGAAATCTGTGGGCTCTGAGGAAAATTTTTATATATTATACTTGGTCGTTGGGGACAAAATTTATTAAATATCCAGTGTTCTGTTACAGTTACTCAAATCAGTTTATAGTGAAATATATTTAGCATTTTTATGTTTTATTTGTATTATTATGTGCATGTATAATGCACAAAATAATACTATAATGATAAAACTATAATGATATAAGTAACTGCATCCAGGTTCCGGCACGTGGAGCCAGGTGGATGGTGGAACCCTTTTTTTTTTTTTTTTTTTTTACTTCCGTTGTTTTTGGTTACAAAGACTTACATGCAAATACTTATTGTAATCTATTTAGGAAATAAACACAAATACATTTTTATATAAAAAAAAATCCTTTTATTTGATTACAAAATACAAAGCCTTTTATGTGAATATAATTATTGTAATTTATTTATGAAAATCTCTAAAACATTCTAGACAAAGAATGTTTCCCCAGGGCAAGAGCTGCAATACGTATGCACATCTTAGCATGTTTCCTTGCTTTTCTCTGCCTCTTTCTTTTGTGATTTTTTCATAACATTGTTTGCATCTTCTTCTGATCTTTTTCCTTGAACATTTTTCTTTTCAAGAATTAAATGTGATGTAGACGCTGGTCTCCTTTGCCGGGGTAAAGTCTCTTCAAAATCCAGGAGTGCCAAAGTTATTTTCTCTTTGAATTCTTTCAGTTGCATCTTTTTGCCAGTTACTTTTTTATACACAATCCAAGCATTCACAACTGAGACTCCTAATAGAAGTGCAATGGCAAGCTTGCGGTACCATTTTATACCCTTCCTAAGTGCCGTTTCATAGGATGCCATCTGGTCAGAGATGTCTATTCCGGTCTTCCCCTTATTGTATGCAATAATTCCTAAGGGCTTCTTTCCACTTTTCCTACGATTTCTTTGCCTTTCTTGTGTATTGGATGGGCCTGGTTCTTCAGTTTCCCTCTCTTCTCTCTCTCTAATTTCCACAAGTTCAGGACTGTGTTTTGTTGATAATAACCGGACATCTCTGGCATCTTTCCACTTCAATACAACTATTCCGTTTTGTTCTTCCATTGCAATCATTTCCCCTTTTTTCAGGTCTGCACTCATTACCTCAGGTGGCATGTTCTTCTTTATTTTATAAAATATATAGTTATGTAAACATAAGATAATAATTTTAAGATTATAATTTTATAAATATTTATAATAGAATCTGAAAAAAGAGAAAATAATGAAAAAAATGTCACACACATGGTTGTGCCATGACCAGAAAGGCTAAATTTGTTACTTGTCACACACATGGGTGTGCCATGGGCTCATAAGGGGTGACTATTTAAAAAAATAAAAATGCATATATTTAAAAAAATTATTAGAATTTTTAAAAATTTCTTATGCATTTCTGTTTCTCTATTCATGCCTATTATTAATTCACACAAAAAAAAAAATGGGCTGGTGGGAAATTTTTGCGGATTTGGGCGTGGCACCCAAAGTGTTAAAGGGTTAAATAGAGAAAAATAATTCTCCGATACGTTATAAGAAGAATAGGGGAACCTTCAGAGAATTTAGTAAGCCTCACAGAATCCTCCGATCCACCACAAGAAGAAATCGGAGAGAAGTAGAAGAGAAACAATACACAGTATATATATATATACAGTAGGGTGGTCCAAAATTTCGGCTAAAATTTCAAAATAGTTGGAAATGTTCTCCACATGGCTGCTCTTACAGTATTCCTTTAGACGTGAATTGATTTTGTGCAAAATATCTGTTGATTCAGTTCATAATAAGAGGTCGCTATGATTTTCAAATCTTCAATTAATTAGCTAATCATTTTCTACCTGCTTCATATTTAGAGGACGCGGCAGACACGCCACATTGACGCCGCCCACCTTTCACACGATGAGGCAATTGTTCGGTTTCTTGTATAATGCTGTTTGTGAATCAGACCAGTCATTTACTCATGCATCATTTCAAGTTTAAACTTGATGGAGGAGGGTTTTAAGTTCGTTCAAACTTCAAGAGCTTAGGAATAGTATCTCGTGTAAGTATTAATTCATATATATTAATTATTAATTCATATATATAATTATTAATTCATATGTACTATATTTATTCAGTGTGTATATATATATATATATAATTATGTTCTTTATATGCAAATTTATAACCGGTAAGGATGTTGCTATTAAATTAAATGATTAAAATTGTAAGGTATATATGTTGTCTCTTGAAGTTTATTATTTACTTATTCTTAAATATATTTTTAAAAATTTGGCTAACTTCCCATCCATCAACCACTAACCACTGTAACCAATTTTTTTACTTTATTTATTTTGACTTCGCAATTTTTTACTTTAATACTTATACTGTATAATTGTGCTTTGGTGCTAAACGGTTAATGTATTATTTTCTCTCATTTTTCAGGTTATGGCTAGAAGTACTCGCTCATCTGCAGAAACGTGGGTTCTCGGAAAGCCCAGCAACGAGTTATTAACTGCAAGGCTACCCACATGTGGTGATGTGCTTCGTTTGGTTCAGTTTCACCACCATGAACATCCAAGACCTTGAAAGAGAGCTACAACATGGCCTGCAAAGAGGCCCTGCAAGTATGGCAGAGAGCAAGGATTCCTACACAGCGAGTCAATTCCTGCGTTACGAAGCTGTCAAAGCTGTACAAAGAGTTCCTTGTGTTGAAGAAAAATCGCAAGACGCAGCTAGCTACAAAGCTGCAGAGTGAAAGAGAGCATGTTCCAAGAGACTCTCTCAGAGCTTTTCGACGTTGCCTCGAAGGACGCCTTGAAGGTGATAGACAATGAAGAAGACCGCCAATTCCTGATGATGCAACGAGAAGATGACTTTTCCTACAGTATGGCAGACCCTGACAAGATTAATTTTGTCAAGGAATACCGCAAAAGATGTCGACAGGAGAAAGATGCTGACAAAGCTCTAAGATACAAAGAAAGAGAGGCTGCATTCCAGGCTGGAGCTGCTGCTCTTCCATCATCCAGCACATCCACTTCATCCTCTGAAGAATTCAACGTTGAAGACGATGATTATCGTCAGTCGACTTCGACCGGAAGAGCAGATGTACACTCTCATCCTCCGAAACGAAACAATATATTTACATCACCAGATGTGGTTGCTGCTCTTGATCGCGCCAACCTTCCAGATCTGGGAGCAGTCTTCGTTGCTGGATCAGTCGCTCAAGCCCTGGGCTATGATATTTCTACAATGACTCTTTCACGCAGCTCCATCCGTCGTTCAAGAAGGCAAGCAAGGCAGGCAGCAGCCAAAGAGGATCAAGCTTCGTTTTCTGTCGAAGGACCCCTTCTTCTTCACTGGGATGGGAAACTACTTCCCGACATCGGCGGCGCAAAGGAAACAGCCGAACGAACCGCGGTAATCGTTACGGGAAATGGGATGGAAAAACTCCTAGCCGTGCCAAAAATACAACGAGCTACAGGAGAAGAACAGGCCAAGGCTTGCATTTCGACGATTGATGACTGGAATCTTCGCGGTGAGATCCAAGGCCTCGTATTTGATACAACTGCGTCTAATACTGGCCTTCACAGGGGAGCCTGTACCATGATTGAAAAGCAGTAGGGAGGGAACTTGTCTGGATCACTTGTCGACATCATATCCTTGAAGTCGTCTTGTCAAACACCTGCAACGCATTTCTTGAACCCACAGGTGGCCTGGAAATGACTCTCTTTAAACGTTTTCAGAAAAAATAGCCATCACTTCAGAAGGATTCTTTTATAAAGGCTTCAAACAACCTATTCAGGCATCCAAAGATGTTCCAGCTTCGAGAGGAAATGATCCAGTACTTCACAAAGCTGCTGGAGTCTAAACAATCGCGTGATGACTACGAGGAATTGCTACGACTCTGCCTCACCGTCCTCGGGTGCCGTGATGAGAAATAAGTCAAGGTCCGCGCTCCAGGACGAACTCACCATACACTCTGGATGGCCAAGGCCATCTGCGTCCTCAAAATTTATCTGTTCAAGCAGCAACTACAGCTGACAGCACGTGAGACGGAGAATATCACCGAGCTCTCTCTGTTTATCGCCTTGGTCTACGCACGTTTTTGGAACGAGGCCCACGTCGGAATCAACGCTCCTTTCAACGATATTCTTAAAATCTTGCAAATGTACCCAAATCAGACCACTTCCAAAGCAGCATCCACAGCTCTTCAACGGCACCTGTGGTATCTTGGGGAGCATCTAATCGGCCTTGCATTCCTCGATCCTAGAGTCGATGCCGAGACCAAACTGAAGATGGTCGTAAACCTCCAACGTAACGAGAATACCACTGTTACTTGTCGATTGAAACTTGAAGGAAACATTGAAGATTTGAATTTGTATGAAATGGTCACCAAAAAGACCCTGGGAATCTTCAATCTGTTAAAGAAAGAAGGAAGGAAAGAAGGCAGCGGAGGATACCTTCCTGAGGACCGATCCCAATTTCCTGGACGGAGGATGATTGCTTTCAAGAGTTTCGACGCATAGCGATCAACCTAAAAGTTGTCAATGATTCGGCGGAGACGGGTATCGCCCTCATCAAGGCATATAATACATCTTTGACGAAGGATGAAGAAAAAAACAATTCATCCTCCGATTAGTAGCAAAACATCGCCGAGACTACTCATCGTCTTCGGAGTCAGTGATGAAGCGTTAATCTAAGACCTAAGTAATGATGTACCAGTATATTATAAACGAATGATAAATGTAATTTTCTATCAAACATATCTTTTTTGTTCTTTAAAAAATTAATCTGTTTTCTTTGAGTTATTCTGTTTTCTAAAAAAAGTAAACTGTTTTCTTTGAGATTTAATCTGTTTTCAAACAAATAAACTAGTATTTGCCCTTGTTTTTTAATTTTTTTAACCCAGAAGATCAATCTACCAGAAAATGAGTAGTAAAATCAAATTCATAGCGACCAGTAAATATCATTCAATTAGGCTGAAATTTGGCATGGAGATGTTTGATAGATATAGGAACAGGAGCAGCCATGTAGATCGCTGGACTAAGTGTATTGAGAAACAGGGAGGCTTTGTTGAGAAGTGATGTGTTTATAATCTATCAGATGTGAAAATAAAATTGTGAAAAAAAAATGCGAATACTTATTGAATTACCCTCTTGTGTGTATATATATATATATATATATATATATATATATATACACACACACACACACAGGGTAATTCAGTAAGTATCCGCACTTTTTATTTTCGCAATTTTATTTTCACATCTGATAGATTATAAACACAACACTTCTCAACAAAGTCTCCCTGTTTCTCAATACACTTAGTCCAGCGATCTACAAGCTTCCTAATGCCATCACAAAAGAGTATTTTTGGCTGTGTGCCTAGCCAGTCATGCACCGCCTCCTTCAGGTCATCATCGCCTTGCAATCGCTGACCTCTCAAAGCGTCTTTTAGTGGTCCAAAGAGGTAAAAATCCGAAGGTACCACGTGTGGACTGTAGGCTGGATGGTCGAGAACTTCAAATTAAAGTTCTTGAAGGCATTTTCTAGTCTGTGCAGCGGTATGAGGGCGCGCATTGCCGTGTAACAGAATAACACCTTCCGACAATCTCCCTCTCCATTTTGTGCGAATTGCTTGCTTTAACTCATTCCGAAGCATGTCAGAACACGATGCACTTGTTATTGTAGTCCCACGCTCTAGATAATGTTCAAGGATAGGGCCTCGTGTATCCCAAAACAGTGTTAGCATAACTTTACCTGCTGACGGATGCGCTTTGAACTTCCTTGCAACGGGAGATGTTGGGTGCTTCCATTGCATGCTCTGTCGTTTGCTTTCTGGTTCATAGTGATGGATCCAGGTTTCATCTCCAGTGATAATGCGCTGCAAAAAGTTTTCACCTTCATTATGATACCGTGCCAAAAGACGAGAGCAGACGTCCAAGAATGTCATGAACTATCGAAGAGGCTGACCTTTGACTGATGTCTAATGAAGATGCAATTTCTTTATTGCTAATCTTCTGCCATCGAAAATCATGGCTCTGGTTTCTTCCTGCTTGTCACCACTGGTTGATGTTGACGGTCGTCCTGAGCGCTGAGCATCTGTTACACATGTCCGGCCTTCCTTGAAAATTTGAATCCACTCGTACACACTTCGCCGTGGTAAAGCATTATTCCCATACTGAGCACATAAAAGCGTGTGAATTTCAACTCCTTTCACACCTTCTGCCCACAATAAACGAACCACAGATCTCTGTTCTTCCAGAGTATAAATTGAAAGCGGCGCAGCCATGCTCACTGCTCGACTGATATGTGAGAGTTACGAGTAGCCTAAATAAGCCTATTCTGTTGCTAGCCTAAATAAGCCTATGGATCTCGGTTTGGCTCGTTATTACGAGTATATATTATATATACACTATATTATCACTAAAATAAAAAGTGCGGATACTTATTGAAGTACGCTCTGTGTGTATATATATATATATATATAGATCTCTGTCGCTACACACACACACACACACACACACACACACACACAGACGTGTTTTATCGAGTGTCCAGTGTTATCAATTGAATAAGTGGTTTTCGTTGAGGTGTCTTTAAAAAGAAATAGTGCTTGGTGCATTCTTAACTAAATTACTTCGTGTTACTAATCATTCATTAACGAATATATTTCATTTTTTTAATTTATTCAGTACTATATTATTTGATTAATCCAAGGTTAGTGGACGTGGCTTGCCTTGTTTTTTTTTCAAATCTATCAGAAAACGAGGAGTCATAAGGTTCATTTTCCCTTGTTTGTTTTTCAAATCTATCAAAAAATAAGGTTCATTTTCCCTTCCTTCGGGAGATCAGGTAGAGTGTGGTCACATACCGTGGGAAAAAAGGAAAAAAGTCGGTCGAATCGCGATCAGATAAGTATTATTAATACGCTTTCTTTTACAGATCTTTCGTCGGTAGCTTAATTATATATTCATTTAGTATAAATTTGTGTTACAAGAACCTGTTTCTGCATTTGAAGGACATTTTTGCGGGTTTGGGCAGGTGACGGCACAATAAGCACGCGGTAGACCTACGTCAAGTACTTGCAGTCGCTGTGAAGGGAAATTTGCCGCTTACGCGTTTACAATGGCTAATAATAATGAGCAGTTAGTTTGCAGGTGGTGCTCAAACATGGAAGTCCTGAGGAACGAGTTAGAACGTGAGAGGGAGGCCAGAGTGAGGCTTGAAGAAAACGTGATGCTCCTGACGGCAAAATTAGAATCCCTTGAGTCTCCAGTTACGACCCTTCTGCCTCAGTTTCTAATAATAATATAAATAGTACTAATAGCCCTCTCTCTTCCCCTAGTTCCCAAACCTTCGTTCGAGTGCGTAATGGAGCACCATTGAGAAAACCTAAGACTTGTACCAGTAATAACAAACAATAAGTTTTCTGTTTTAGGTTTCGAAGATGCTGATGAACCGGAAATACGACTCGTTGGCGATTCATTGTTCGAGGGTAGCTCGAGGAATTCTGTGGGAGAAACCTCGTCGTAGGCGCTGTTACTGCTACCCTGGTGCAAGGGTGGAGGATATAACTAATAGTGTTGACCATTTTACAGACGGTACCGCCGAGGACACAACGTATGTTATTCATGTCGGTACTAATAACGTTTTAAATTCTAGATCGGAAGAACTGCTGGCTAGGTACAGGGACTTACTAGAGCGATTAAAGGAAAAAACTAATAAGATTGTTTTAACAGGTATACTTCCTCGAATTATCCAACGTAACGATTTCTACAGCAAGGCGACCTATATTAACAATAACCTAAAGTCTCTTTGCCAACAGGAAGGAGTGCATTTTGCGAATTTTTGGAACAGTTTCTACGGCAGGAGGGACTTGTTCCTCGGAGATGGACTTCATCTTAATGACGTTGGAGCTGCGCGTTTAGGAAGACTATTTCATAATACTGTCTCTTCTTTTCAGGCTGCCGTAACTCGAACGGTCCCAGCGTAAATTCCACAAATTTGCCCTGCGCTCGCGGTGTCGAATTACAAACAATTTGAAGGTTCTATCCTTAAATACTCGTAGCTTACGAAATAAAATAAACGAATTTTTTTCTTTAATTGCTTGTAAAGACTATGATTTATTGCGATAAATGAATCGTGGCTTAGCACTGAAACACGTGACTTTGTAGGGGAGTATCAAATTAGAGGTTATAGACTTTTTGTTAAAAACAGAATAGGTAGCGAGGAGGCGGTGTTATGTTGTATATCAAAGATAATATTGCGAACGTTATAGAAGTAAAGCACACAATTCCAGAACCAATAGATTCGACTATAGAACTTAAATTGAACGATTTCAAACTTCTTGTTGCGTTATATATAGGCCCCCTAATCAAACAGCTGATACGGACGAAGCGTTATATCGTGAACTAAAGAGAATAATCGGTAGTGAGCAGGCTTTAGTATGGGTGACTTTAATTGCGCCAACGTGATTAGATACAATGCAGGGTGACGCGGAAGGTAATCGTTTAGTAATTTTCTCGAGGATAGCTTTCTTATTCAAAAGGTTGGGGAACCTACGAGGTTGGACAGTATTTTAGATTTAGTAATAACTACGGATGATAGGCTAATACTGATCTTCAAGTAATAGAACCGTTAAGCAATAGCGATCACAATATGGTAGAGTTTGTCCTCTCAGTAAGTCACTCGAAACCAGCTAACTCGACTAAAATTCTCAACTTCCAGCACGCAGACTTTTGTAAATTTCGAAATAAATTGTCACACGTCAATTGGGAAAACATAATGGGGAACTCCAACGCAAAACTAATGTGGGAATCATTTCAAACAGTATTTAGGACTATAAATGAGGAATGTGTACCGTACAAAATTAAGCGTGCGAAAGTAAACAACAAGCCCTTGTAGTTTACTTCTAGGTAGGAGATATTATAAAGAGTAGAGATAGGGCTTATAGGCTACATAAGTGCGATAAAGACAATTTGTGGTTACGAAACAACTACATATCTCTAAGGCGTGAAGCGAAAAGTGTAATAAAAAAGTCCAAGCGCGAATTTGAAATCTCCATAGCTCGTGACGGTAAAGAAAACCCCAAGCGATTCTTTCAATACGTCAACAATAGAAATCCAGTAAAAAGTGTCTTGGGGCCGTTGAAAAATGTTAACGGATCTAGTTTCTGAAAACAAGGAAATGGCTATCTTGCTAAACGAATTTTTACGTCAGTTTTTACTATAGAAGATGTAACGAATATCCCTACGGTCATAGATATAATACCTTTTGATAATGGTAATATTTTGGATAATATTGTTGTTAGTGAAGGGGAGATGGAAGGGCCGGATTCCATATATCCCATACAACTAAAAGAATTAAAAGATAGCATTGTTGTGCCGCTAACAAAGATTTTTAATGCGTCTATTTCTGAGGGGTGCGTACCAGATAATTTCAAGTTAGCAAACGTAACACCTATCTTTAAGAAAGGCGATAAAGGTGCGGCGGGAAATTATAGGCCAATCAGTTTAACGTCTGTTGTAGGTAAGCTACTGGAATCAATAATTAGGGATCGTATAGTCGAACACTTAGAATTGCATAACTTAGTTAGAAATACGCAGCACGGTTGTAGCGAAACAAATCTTGCTTAACTAATCTTTAGAATTTTTTCAAAGCGTGGTTGACGTTTACGATAGTCATCGGGCGGTTGATGTAGTGTATTTAGATTTCAAAAACGTTTGACACGTACCGCACAAAAGACTCATTCAGAAAACTAAGGCTCATGGAATCAGGGGTGTAGTAATAAATTGGATAGAAGAGTGTTGCGAGGTAGGAAACAGAGGGTGGTCGTTGATGGAGCGGAGTCGTGTTGGGCTTATGTAGCGAGTGGCGTTCCTCAGGGTTCTGTATTGGGCCCCTTGCTTTTTCTCATATATATTAACGATTTAGATGTCGGCCTAGTCAGTACAGTTTCAAAGTTTGCGGATGACACGAAGCTGGGTGGTAGGGCGATTAATGACGATGATAGCGGTGAAATCCAGAATGATCTGAATAAAATCGTTGATTGGTCTGTCACATGGCAAATGAGATTTAACGTGATAAGTGCAAAATTTTACATATAGGTTCGCGTAACGGTAATTTGCGTATAGTATGTCAGGGAAAGAGTTGATAAGCGTAGAGCAGGAAAAAGATTTAGGAGTTATAGTCACTGGTGATTTAAAAGTAGCGAAACAAAGTACAGCAGCGGTCAATAAAGCGAACAAAGTTTTAGGTTACTTCGGAATTTTGAGTACAAATCGCGCGATATTATAGTTCCTCTTTATAAATCATTAGTTAGACCCCATTTGGAGTACGCGATCCAATTTTGGAATCCGCATATGCGCAAAGATATAGACAAAATCGAAAGAGTTCAAAGACGAGCAACTAAGATGATTCCGTCGCTTAGGTCAAAGTCGCACGAGGATAGGCTTAAAGAGTTAAAATTGACTACACTCGAGACTAGGAGGCTAAGGAGTGATCTAATCCAGGTTTTCAAAATTATGAATGGGTTCGATAACGTAGAGATAGCTTTATCGGAATATCTCAATATAATAGGACTAGAAATAACGGGTATAAGTTGACAAGTAGAAGGTTCGAGACAGCAGTTGCCAAAAACTTTTTTACGCATAGAATAGTAAATAGCTGGAATAGTTTGCCGGTAGAAGTAATTAGTAGCACGTCTATAAACATGTTTAAAATCGATTAGACGCATATTTGATAGATTGGGTATAGTTTAAGTATAAAATTAAGGGTTGGATAAGATAGATTTTGATTCTCTTTTCATTAAAGATCACAATAACCAGACTAGAGGTCATAGTATGAAATTATTTAAGCCAAGATGTAGAAAAATTTAAGAAAACATAGTTTTACAAGTGTTGTGGGATATAGGGAGGCAGCATCTTGGGTTAGGGGATACTCTCTCCTTACACACCCATTTAAAGAGATTCCTCTGCCGAGCGGTGCCCCCATAGTACTGTGAGGTATTGAAAAACTCATGATCTTCACTTGCCCCACAAACACCTTTAAATGGGAGACCCAAAATGGGTGCACACACATATCTACATTACCGTACAGTTTTTACAGCCACACCTACACTTTTCCTCCTAACTATATATATTGTAACTATGTATATATATTGTAACTATGTAAATTGTGACTTGGTCCGCAATTGATATGGACCGTGACTTATTTTTGGTTGGCAAGGTACTGGTATTGATGGATACCGTAATGAAATTGACTGGAGTCTTTGGATCTGATATATTTGCATGTCGGTTATAAATAGATATAGAGTGTAACATATTTGTGGATAGTAGTCTATTATGACTTGATCCTCTGGATCCAGAGATTCTTTCTTTAGTTTTAAATTGATAATTAACTAGTTTTAAATTGATAATTATTTAGTTTGGTAAAAATTGGTTGTTGCCAATGTACAGGCAGTTTTTACATAGTGGAGCCGCCTCGATGGGCCGAAGTGGCCCCTAGTGTGCCCACTATAAAAATTTCTTATGTTCTTATGTTCTTTGTGGTTCGGAACACACATAAAATTGTAGGTCCCCTCCGCCACCACGGAGGATATGCACACCACACAATTACGAACACAATTAGGTAGACCAGCCATGAGTGGATCCTAGGGTCTTTGTTGGTCTGAAACATTATAACATTATAATATATATATATATATATATATATATATATATATATATATATATATATGTTAAACACAGACCGTGCATGGAACAATGAACTCTTCTGGGAAATTACATCCACCATAGTTCGAATAAGTAATGATAAATGACAAATACTCTATTTTTTCTTTTTCATCATGGAAAGCCCAACGTTGGTCTTTCAATCATGAAAAAGAAAAAACTATAGTATTTGTCATTTATCATTACTTATTCGAACTATGGTGGATGTAATTTCCCAGAAGAGTTCCTTGTTCCACGCACGGTCTGTGTTTAACATATAAGTTTCTCAGGGGCCATTCTGAGTTTGTATCATATATACGTATATATATATACATATTTTTTTTGGTATATATATATATATATATATATTTATATATATATATATATATATATATATATATATATATATATGGCATACAAACCATAAAACTACCTAGTACTAACATACTAAAATTTCATGGTTCTATGTACCGTACTTGCCGAGATATGAAGGATCTAAAAGGTCTTCCTTTTTTCTGCCGACCCGACAATGCAGTAGTAGTGTAAATGGAGAATTTGCAGTGGTACATAGAAATGTTCAATAAATCCGTAATTTTCATTAGTTTTCTTTGAAATCCGTTCATCGTATAGGAAATTTACTTAGTTGTGAGTTGTGAAAAAAATATTGAAATCTGACCATAACTTTGGATTTAAAAGCCAAAGTTCGAGGGCTCCCTTTTTTAATGCCCACCCGATATATACAGTATATATATATATATATATACATTCAACTGCAAAGAACACGCAGTATAAATAACGTAAAGAACGACGCTTGTATAGGAGATATTCCGCGCAAGACGAGAGAGAGAAACGGAACAAATGAAAAAATGAAGTACCACCTGGGAATCGAACCCGGGATCTTCCGATTGCCGGTCAGACGCGATACCATTACACCATGGACTTCACTCTTCCAAATGCCGTAATTCTTCTACATACTCGCAGAAACCAATGCCCCAAGGGGGCACCTCCCGCATGCCGTAACATTATATACATTCAACTGCAAAGAACACGCAGTATAAATAACGTAAAGAACGACGCTTGTATAGGAGATATTCCGCGCAAGACGAGAGAGAGAAAACGGAACAAATGAAAAAATGAAGTACCACCTGGGAATCGAACCCGGGATCTTCCGATTGCCGGTCAGACGCGATACCATTACACCATGGACTTCACTCTTCCAAATGCCGTAATTCTTCTACATACTCGCAGAAACCAATGCCCCAAGGGGGCACCTCCCGCATGCCGTAACATTATATACATTCAACTGCAAAGAACACGCAGTATAAATAACGTAAAGAACGACGCTTGTATAGGAGATATTCCGCGCAAGACGAGAGAGAGAAAACGGAACAAATGAAAAAATGAAGTACCACCTGGGAATCGAACCCGGGATCTTCCGATTGCCGGTCAGACGCGATACCATTACACCATGGACTTCACTCTTCCAAATGCCGTAATTCTTCTACATACTCGCAGAAACCAATGCCCCAAGGGGGCACCTCCCGCATGCCGTAACATTATATACATTCAACTGCAAAGAACACGCAGTATAAATAACGTAAAGAACGACGCTTGTATAGGAGATATTCCGCGCAAGACGAGAGAGAGAAAACGGAACAAATGAAAAAATGAAGTACCACCTGGGAATCGAACCCGGGATCTTCCGATTGCCGGTCAGACGCGATACCATTACACCATGGACTTCACTCTTCCAAATGCCGTAATTCTTCTACATACTCGCAGAAACCAATGCCCCAAGGGGGCACCTCCCGCATGCCGTAACATTATATACATTCAACTGCAAAGAACACGCAGTATAAATAACGTAAAGAACGACGCTTGTATAGGAGATATTCCGCGCAAGACGAGAGAGAGAAAACGGAACAAATGAAAAAATGAAGTACCACCTGGGAATCGAACCCGGGATCTTCCGATTGCCGGTCAGACGCGATACCATTACACCATGGACTTCACTCTTCCCAGGTGGTACTTCATTTTTTCATTTGTTCCGTTTTCTCTCTCTCGTCTTGCGCGGAATATCTCCTATACAAGCGTCGTTCTTTACGATATATATATATATATATATATATATATATATATATATATATATATATATTAGGCCGGGTCGAAATTTTTTATTAAAAAGGTACATATTGTGAGGAACCGCCTCATAAATTATATTATTTTCGCTGTTTAAAGCCTCCTTCCCCTGGCACAATTTTTCACTTTTTGACTTATATTGAAGAATATTCCATTTATACGAGACTTACTCTACATTCAGGTTTTTTGATGACATAAATCTTTATTAACGTATAATATTTTTTATTTATATTATACAGTATTAGAAAAATTAATTAAGTACAACAATACAGTATATTCAGAAGAAAAAATGAGAGGCATAATAAATGTGCTAAAATTCAATTCACTTTTTCATTGTTTCTTATCACATCAAAAGGGAAGAAATTTTCAATATCATTAGGAAATTTTATTTCATATGTTTCTTACTCATTCCATTGGGCCTTCCATTCAAACTTGGGCAGTTTTCCCCTTGATTCTAATGAGTTTAAGATAAACTTTTGACGGTTGTCATATCCTCTTCGTTCCTGACATGCCTTTGTTACTAGGTTCACTGCCCTTTCCACACTTTGACTGTGGCATGGAAAAGAAGCTATCTCCAGTGGCTTACATCGAGCCTGTAGTAGCTCATCGTTACTAAAATTGTTTAGCAGCGGTGGAGGAGTAATGATCTCTTTTTGCCAATCGATCATCTCGGTGTAGTCAGTAGATTGGAAATTGAGGGTTCGAGGCAACTCAAAGTTTTTGGTACCTGAAAATCCTGTTCTTGAAAGGATGATTTTCTGAATAGCTTGCTCCCTAATTTCTAGTCTCTTGTCAGTTACCATTGACATGAGTATATTTTCTTCGTGGGCAAAGTAGGCGTTATTCTTTAATACTGGTTCTATGATTGATCTATGTTGTTCATTTAAATTTCGAAGCAAGCACATTAAATGGCAAAAGTTATATGCACCATCAGTTGCATTAGGATGAGCTATTATCCAAAACCACCCTGGAGCATATATAATCGAAGGACCCCTGTTGGCTAGAGTTAGCCAGCGAGCATGGTGAAGGGTACCTGGGGACCGAGTGGACAGATCTTGAGAAGTGTCTCCAGTTTGCATTGCCAGACACATATCATAGAGATATCTTTGATCACTGCTTAGCTCCTTCACAACATTTGCTGGAATTTCTTTAATGTTTCCCTTTACCCGAGAATATTTGACTACCTCCAATTTTGTTAAATCTGTTTTCAGTTTATTCCCAATTGATCCCACAAAAGTATTTGGACCTGTTGTTTTACCATCAATGGCTTTGTACACGTGCATAAAAGGCAGCTCATTCAAATGCAAGAGGCACACCAACCACTGCACTGGTCTGTTAAGATGAATTTCAACCAGTTTTATGGCTCCACCAATACCAGTTTTATGGCTCCATCCATGTCTTCTTCGGTATTTTCTATAAATTCCGATAGTAAAACATTGGTGGCTTCAGTCATTTCTTCTTGTGCTTTTAGTTGACGGTTTTGTGCTTGTTGGGCTCTTGCTAAAGATCTCTTCTTTGTTGAACTAGCTATGCGATCAATTGGTCCTAACTGATTTTTTCTTTGTTTTTGACCCACAAAAGACTCCCATTCTGCCATTGGTATTTTATCCTTACACCTGCAAGATTTCCTATCATTTCCCTTATCATAGCATCCACAAGAAGATATATCAAACATTTCATCATACTGAACTACTTTTAAGGCAAAACTTTCATTTCTTCGATGTAACGGCACCTTGTTCAATTTTGAGGCTTCTTCTATTAGTCGACTGACCTTTGGTGTTAATCGTAGGAAAAGAAAATTTCATTCCAAATGCCTTCAATATCTTTTACAACAACCCTGTAACATATAGGGTGTGTCGAATTTTTCAACTTTCAAATTCCAAATATGAGGGGTGCTAAAAAGTTGCAGCATGACTTAGGAATTCTAAAGATATTTTTGTTAATTTAATATAATTTAGTTTTGCTTGGTAAGTAGCTACATAAAAATAGTGACTTTTTTGACTTTTTTGTGGAATTATATAATAATTATTATATTAATAATTATATATGCTGTATATATAATGCACTGCTGTTTTTGCTTATTTCACAGGTTGAAACATATTCCATCAGTGTGCTGAAGATTACTTGTCCGTCAGTGCTACCATCCTAACCAGTGGGAATTGACCTACAATGGCTTCTAAAAGGAGGACAAGACTGGGGACATTCACACATATGAGCAACCTAATTGGAACTGGTAGAGAGTTGTTGCCCTCTGAACTCCCAACTCTGCGAGACGTTCTGAAATATGGGCTACTGCTAAGAGAACAAAGTGGTGAGGATGTGAGAAACTACCCAGCAGCCAGTCTTGCAAAGGACATTTACCCTAAAGTGCTTGAAAAGTGGGAACGAGCAAACAGTTCTTTTGTAGCCCCCGTTGTAAATTCACGAGTCACAATCTTAAACAAGATCCAAGAGAGCTGGGAGCAGGCCAAAAACATATCTCTTGGGAGAGGAAAGCTACATGTCAAAGAGGCTTTCATTGCAAAACTTGACAAGCTTTTTGACATCCTCAGTTGCAAGTGTAAAATTGTTCTCTGCTCTGAATTTGGCTGCCTTGCAGATGCTGGTTGCAAAAACGAAACTCACATTAACTGTACATGCCCTAGGGCAGGGGTGGGAAACCCTTGGCACGCCAACGACTTTTTTCCGGCACGCGATTCCCCGGGCTCACCTTAAAAAAAATTAAATAAATAAATATCCAAATTCTTCGCTGAGTTTTATATTTTAACTTAATGTTTTCTGCTAAAAAATGGTAAAGATTAACTTCTGTTTAATATATTATGTAGGTAAAATAACATTTTATTTTCTCTGTAATTTTTATGTATTATTCATAAGGGATTAAGAATCAATAAAAGAATATCTTTAATTTTATTTTCTTTCATTGTGCTTTAGTCAAGTAAAACGATTATGAGATTGGGCACTGTAATGTATTTGGAAAACTTGAAAAAACTTATGGCTGATTGATCTGATATATAAAAAACAAAAAAAAATCAGAATTATTGTTTACTCTTTTGCTGATGTTAAAAATTGCGTTTTTAAATTGTGTGGCTGTATATGGCAGCTATAATTACACTTAAAGGCTAATAAAAAATATCCACGCTATCAACAGGGTAGAACGACCTTCAAGTAAAAATTCCGTCACTAAATTTTACATTTATTCAATCTTACATGACTTACAATAATCACTCTTACAATATTCTTTGATTTTACCGCTCCAGTGTAATTTTTGATTATTTGAAAAGGTTCTCCCAATACTTAAAAGGCACCAAATAATAATATGTTCCCCAAAATTTCGGTTGGCACGTGAGAAAATTTTGCATCAAAGATTTGACGATTTTCGCACGCTCACTTAAAAAGGGTGCCCACCCCTGCCCTACGGAGATGAAGATCCCTGTGAAGGAACTTGCTTTCATTAAAGGTCAGAGAGACAAGTCTGGTTCTATTGGACCACATCAGATTGGCTTGCCAGATCAACCTGAGCACAACAGACAAGTCAAGAAGCAGAAGCGGCAAGAAGACGAAAGAAGAAGGCTTGCTGAATATAAGCAGACAAGTAAGCAGGATGTTTCAATGCCATCAAATGAAATAATTTTCTCTGATGATGAAAATGAAGAACAAATAGCTGATGCTCAAGATGGAAAGGATGGAAGTTATGAATTGACATTAGAAATACCAAGCACGTCTTCAACTTCCAATAAAAAGTCAGATTACAACACATTAGAAATACCTAATGTTGCTATGCATAGCATCAGATATGGTGTTGGCCTGCGTGCCACAGCTGCCATCACCACTGCTGCCTTTATGGATCCTGGCTTGATCACTGAAGAAGACAAGAGACTTGTAGTTGATCACAATAAAGTCAAGAGGGCCCAAGAAAAAGTTATGAGATCCCTGGATCAGGAATTTGATGATCTTTGTAAGAAGGGTGAAACTGACTGCATCTTCTTTGACGGCCGTCAAGATACAACTAAAGTTATGCTGAAAGCAGACAATTCAGATCGTCAGCTCCCCAGCATCATCAAAGAAGAGCATTATTCTGTGTGCAGTGAACCAGGTGGAAGATATCTCTACCACTTCACTCCTGAGAAAGGCTCAACGAGAAAAAAACCTGCTGAAGTTATTGCTGATAATCTTGTAGATTTCATGAAGAAGAAGGGCATTGATAAAAGCCTGCAGGCCATTGGAGGTGATTCTACAAATGTTAACACTGGCTGGGACGGTGGTTCCATGCATTGGGTAGAGGTCAAGCTTTGCCGTAAGCTGATCTGGTTGGTTTGTGCCCTCCACACTAACGAGTTACCCCTGCGACACTTGATCACAGCACTGGATGGGAAGACCTTGTCTAACAACAAGTGGACAGGTAACATTGGCAAGATGCTAGACACTACAACCGAACTTGAAATTGATCCTTCATTCACCAAACTCTCAATTGGAGAGCCTCTTACTTCACTGAGTGAAAATGTCGTAAAGGATCTCTCTACTGATCAAGCGTACGGGTATAGGATCACACAGGCCATAAGGACAGGAGAACTTCCCACAGATCTGGCCCTTCTTGAAATTGGTCCAGTGAGCCATTCAAGGTGGTTGACAACAGCAAACAGGCTTTGTCGCATATGGGTTTCAAAACATGGCCTTAAAGGCAAAACCCTCAACAACTTAAGACTGATAGTGGAATACATTGTTGGTGTGTACTACCCCTGTTGGTTCAACATCAAAGTAAAACACTCTTGGGTGGAAGGCCCACGCCACATCTTGTTTCAGCTGCGGCTAGTTAGGCTGCAAAAGAAGGCTGTAGTGGATGCTGTTTTGCCAACCATCAAGCACTCAGCATGGTATGCATTCAGCGAAATGATAATCCAGACACTCTTGTGCTCAGATGACAGTGAGGAGAGGAGAGCTGGTGTCCAAAAGATTGTTGACATGAGGGGTGGAGATGATGACACACTTGGAGATCTTTCTGTACGTCCCAGGAAGACACCTTCCATCAACCCCAGTGCTTCTTCTGTGTTGGCGCTGACAGACTGGTCTGACGGGGTATTTGAACCTCCTTTGACATGTAAACTGACTACAGCGGAAGTAAAGAAGTTCTTTGACAAGCCTATGCAAGTTCCACAGTGGCCCTGTCATGCTCAGTAGGGTGGAGCGAAAAATACTTGTTTTCTAGTATGACGTTCTAATAGTGATTAAAAGTTGCATTTATTGGACGATATATACCTGCCAAAATATGAGTTCATTTGTTTAATATTTTCAGCTGCCACCAGGGGGCTAAAGTTAACATAATTTTGGGTAAAAAGGAAAAAAATGCTTCTATTTTAGGTTTATCAAACTATTATAAAATTTTATCTTAGAATTATCTAATAGGTTGATTAAGATTCTTAAATGATAAGAATTCGTTTTGTAAAAATGCCTTTTCATATGCTTAATATCTTCAGCTGCCACAAGAGGGCTGAATTTAACTTAAAAATGACAATTAAGTATGATTCTGTATTTACTTGAAAAAGGGAACAGTAATAAATTAGGATGTCTCTCCTCCTTTATACTGGCTTGAGACAGTTAAGAAACGTTATTTCGTGCCTTAGCGGAGTTACCACCCTTTCCCCAACCAACCTCCCTCTAGAAAGGGTTCTTGCTGAAGACTATTTAGTAATTTGCTTTTGTGTCACATTTTGGCTGTTTTTTCCTTGATTCTAATGTAGCACGAATCCAACCGTCTCTGTTTGTAGGTCCGCAGACTGACCCAGCAGCGTCTGTAACGAGCTTGACGCATCTCTCTACGGCTTGTGTATGACATGGAAACTGAAATAATTCTGAATGAAGAGTAGTACCATGTTTGATGCATGATTCAATATCATCAAGAGAAACTCCTTTGGTTATCGGTGGTTCTGCTATCTGAAAATCTTGCCACATAATGAGATCTGTATAGTCTTTGGCATAAAAATTTATTTCTGGCACCTTAAAATACCTGATAACATCTGTTTCTTGAATGCATGCCCTTGCTTTTATGATACGCCTAAATCCCAACTGACGCACCTGCTCCCTTTCATCAGCTATCATTGCAATGAGAATGTTTTCTTGATTTGCGTAATATGCATTTCGCTGAATGACTGAGTCATGTACTCTCCTAAGCTCTTCACGGAGATACCGGCTTCTTGCAATCATATGCCACATATGTTTAGCACCATATTGGCATAATGGTTTACGCTTTATCTGAAACCACATTGGTGCGTATACCCTAACAATGAAAGTAGCTAATTCTTGTAAATTGCCTGAGGGATTCTCTGTGCTTGCATATAACCGCAGAGTCCTGTTTGCTGTGGTGAGCCACCTTGAATGTGATATATTGCCTGGACTCTTATGACTAAGACTCTTTGAGAATGTTCCACTTGATATAGCCTTGTGAATTTCAAGAAGGTATTTCTGGTCAGTACTTATGTCATCTACATGAACTTCACACATGTCCTCTTGAATTTCAATGGGTTTGAAGTTAACTATGGGAAGCTTTTCACAGTCTGAAAGTGCTGGGCCAATTTCTCCTGAAAATGATCTTGGTCCAGTAGTGGTACCATCCAAGTGATGAAACAGATGGCGCAATGGAAGTTCATTAAGGTGTAAAAGGCATATCAGCCACTGCAATGGTTTATTAAAGGCTTCTTCCAGTAATCTTATTGTGCCTCCAATACTACCAGTGTTAACCACTGTCGAATCACAGCCAACTGCAACGATGTTCCCTATATCAACATTCCTTTCTTTCAAGCAATTCACTAGCGCTGTGCAAATGTATTTATCTTTGCCACTGGAAGGTGTCACATGTGCAAAGTACAGAGAGTGTGGTTCAGATATTATGCTGATATGCTCTTCGCGTTTGGTTCTTTGGTGGTTAGAGCCATCACTCTCCTGGACTTGAATCATTGTTTTATCCTTTCTGCCATCAAAGTATAATCCCCGCATGGTTTTTGGCTCTCCTATCTGTTGTAGTTCCTTTCTCTGTTTTTGTCTTTCACGTCTTAGCTTACTTCTGTCTATAATATTCCCTTTGTCTTCGGGAGTAACAATTTTAAGATCTGCCAATACTGCAGAAGCAATAGCAGCCCCAGCTCTGTCCGACATTTTAAATCTATCAAAAGTAATTGCTAATGAAGGCAGTGGCTCACGCATCTGTTGTTCTGATATTACATATTGAGTCGAGGTTGTATCTTCCTCATTATCTTCAGATATCTCTTCTAGTTGTTGAAGTTCACTTGTCTCTGTTTCGATTTGTAAGTTGGACGTATTGGTTATAGCAGCACTAGTTGTTTGTGAGGATTCCAGACGTGCTTTTTCCATTTCCTTTCGATGTTCTCTTGCTTGTAATCGTGTTGTATGTGCTATGTCAATGCTTCCTATCACCATTATTCTGCGTGTTCGTTGGTCATTTAAAAAATCCTGCTCTTTTGGAGGGACTTTCTTACTCTTTTCACATGAGCATCTCCTAAACTCCTTACATTTGCAGGTGCAGATGTCAAACAAAGTGCATTTTGAAGAGTTTTCAAATTCTTCAAGCTGATTTTTGTACTTAGGCTGATCCTTGCGTGACTTGTATGGCTTTAATAAGGACCTGTATTTATCATGGTACACTCGCATCATCTGTAAAACGCGTGTATGTGAAACTATTGGCAAAGAGGCCTTCTTCCAAATATTTTCTACCTTTTTGGAAACTGCCTCTGCTATTTCAGAAAATGAAGGCTCCTTGTTATTCATCTGCTCCTTCACTAAATGTTTTGTGAACAGGTAATCTTTCATAATGCAGTTATAAGTTGGTAGTTGCATATCACTCATATCACAAGGTACTTCAAATATGGCACACTTCATATATTCTCTAGTGAAATGTTTATATTTAGTATTTGATGCCATAATATTTTTAAGAAAAATTCACAATCACAAAATATCCTGTAACATCAAAACATTATATAATTAATATATATAATATATTTTATAAGTATATATAATATATTATATAAATATATAATATATTTTCTACCTTTTTGGAAACTGCCTCTGCTATTTCAGAAAATGAAGGCTCCTTGTTATTCATCTGCTCCTTCACTAAATGTTTTGTGAACAGGTAATCTTTCATAATGCAGTTATAAGTTGGTAGTTGCATATCACTCATCTCACAAGGTACTTCAAATATGGCACACTTCATATATTCTCTAGTGAAATGTTTATATTTAGTATTTGATGCCATAATATTTTTAAGAAAAATTCACAATCACAAAATATCCTGTAACATCAAAACATTATATAATTAATATATATAATATATTTTATAAGTATATATAATATATTATATAAATATATAATATATTATATAAATAAACTAAAATTATGTAATACATTATAACAAGCATTTTATAATAAGATCAATATTATCTCTATATAAATCACTAAAATAAAGTTTTATAATATTCCGATCATATTAAAAAACTCTCCGATCAACTGAGCGACTAGGCCTACTACCTAAGAAGACAAGTGTTAACACACTGTTCTAATGACTCACAGAAAGAAATTCCTTCACACCAAAACCCTCCCCCACAACCCTCCCCAAACCCTCCCCCACAACATTCAGTGTAGTCTCAACATGACTCAGTTACTCTAAATTGTGTTAAATTCAGCTCTCTTGTGGCAGCTGAAGATATTAAGCATATGAAAAGGCATTTCTACAAAACGAATTCCTATCATTTAAGAATCTTAATCAAACTATTAGATAATTCTAAGATAAAATTTTATAATAGTTTGACAAACCTAAAATAGAAGCATTTTTTTCCTTTTTACACAAAATTGTGTTAACTTTAGCCCCCTGGTGGCAGCTGAAAATTTTAAACAAATGAACTCATATTTTGGCAGGCATATTTCGTCCACTAACTGCAACTTTTAATCACTATTAGAACTTCATACTAGAAAAAAAGTATTTTTCGCTCCACCCTAATGCTCAGTCAATAGAGAGGTATGTGAAACAAGTCACAGAGGCAGCAGGCAGGGTGTATACACATGAGAAACGTGAGGGCTATATCAGAGGCCAAGAAGCAAGTCGGCGGCTGATGTCCAAGAACGAATCAAAGCAAGACTTGATGAAACTTGTTGTTTAAATATTTTTTTTTACTGATGTCATTACTTTCTAATGTTGTTTTATGATTACAAGGATATGTTTTATGATTACTAGGATATGTTTTATGCAGAGAAACTAAAATTTTTATAGCATTACCTGACATTTTGAGAAGCTAAAATTAATAAATGTTGTTTTCCGAGAGCAATTTATGTGCTTTTTAATCAAACGTAGATTTACCAAGCTAAGTGTTGAGCAATCACAAAAATAATAGCAGATTTGAATTCTTCACATCCAAAAACATATTTTTAAAACCCCTCAGTGAAGGAATTGGCAAAAATTAATTTTCACCTCCCAAATTGACACACCCTACAGTGTAACAATCATTAGCAGGTGCTGATCCTTTTGATTTAGCTTCTTCACGAGGGCGCACAAAAAGGTAGTGTCTCACGACATCAGCTTTTGAAGGAGTCATGGCTGCTGGGAATTCCGTAGGATATCCAAAGGTTGCATTTGAGGACTTGCTTCTAGTAGTCATAGTTTATATTCAGAAGTAAAATCAAATTATATGTAATTTATAATATATAGATAATTTAAATTATAATTAAAGCAAATGCAAATTATTTCTATTTATCTGAAAAATTATTTCTATTTATCTGAAACAAAAATATCAAGCATTAAACAAACAACTTATCATGTAACATATAACAACATTAAACATATGCAAATATGAAGGTAAAAAAGGGAGGAGGGGCATGTGATAGGGGTAGTAGGGTAGCACATGCTTGATTTTTTAATATTTTGTTAGTGATAAAAAAAACCTTCTCACATAGTGTACTTTTTAAGAAATAATTTTTTTTCCCATTTAAATATATGCAAATATGAGGGTATAAAAGGGGGGACGTGCTAGGGGTAGCAGGTGTACCACATGCTTGATCTTTTAATATTTTGTTAAGATGATAAAATGAAACTTCTCACATAGTGTACTTTTTAAGGAAGAAAACAATTTCCCATTTTAGACCAGGCCTACTATATATACATATATATATATCATATTTTATCTATATATATATATGTATATATATATATATATATATATATATATATATTATATATATATACACACACACACACACACACTGTATATATATATATATATATATATATATATATATATATATATATATATATATAATTGTAACATATATTCTGCTCGATTTTTTTGTTCATTTAAAACAAAAATTAAAGGACTTATAAGGACAAATTTGCTTGAAATTTTAGTTTATTCACAACAAAAATTAAATGACATAATGACAAATTAATCATCAATATAACACTTCTTTTTCTATAACCTCTTCCCACCTGTAGAAATGTTTTTTTATGCCACGTTCGAAGAAATCCCTTGGTTTCGAGTTAAAATACGCGATCACTTCGTTTTTGATAGCTTCCCTGGATTGCAACTTTTGTCCATCTAGGTGGTGCTGCAGACTTCTGAATAAATGCTAGTCTGAAGGTGCGATGTCCGTAGAATAAGGTGGATGAGGCATTTTTTCCCAATCAAATGCCTCCAATTGGGCAGTGGTGATTCGAGCAGTGTGAGGGCGCGCTTTATCCTGGTGGAATAGAACACCTCTGCGATTAATTAATGCAGGACGTTTTTCTTGTAATGCCATCTTCAATCGTTGGAGTTGTTGGCAATAGACTTCAGCTGTGATTGCTTGGTTATCTGGCAGAAGCTCAAAATGAATAATTCCTTGCATATCCCACCAAACGCATAGCAAAATTTTCTTTGGATGGGGTCCATTCCTTGGCTGAGGTTCAGGCTTTATTTCACGGCTGAGCCACTGATGTCGACGCTTAATATTGTTATAGAAGACCCATTTTTCATCCCCAGTGACGTTACGATTCAAAAACGGTGCCTGCAGTTGCCGAGAATGCAGTGATGTGCAAATATCGATTCGATGTTGAAGATTCGCTTGTGACAAATCATGCGGAACCCATTTTCCAACCTTCACTACTTTTCCTAACAGCTTCAAATGACGATGAATGGTCATATGGCTAACGCTGAGTTGCAGGCCAAGTTCTCTTACAGTTACCGTTGGGTTTTCCTCCACTGTTGCTTTCAGCAACTCTTCATCTAACTCATTTGGTCGTCCTGTGCGTTGATAATCTTTCAGATTGAAGTCTCCATTTCTGAACTTCTCAAGCCATCTCCTACACATCCATTCGCTCACAACATCATTTCTATAAACTCCTTGAATGTTTCTTGCAGATTTACCAGCGTTAGATCCTTCATGGAACTCATACAGCATCACATGTCGAATGTGCTCTTTCGTGGGCTCCATGTTTTTTCAATTACTGTAATATCGTAGGGGTGGCGTTGTAACTGTATGAAAAACACCAGAGAAAATATTCCTTAGCCTAATCCTACAATAGCCTAAGCCTACACAAGCCTAATCATTCTGTACCATTCTGTATCGTGATAAAACATGTGCGAACCTGTCGCCGCGTGTATTTTGCAACATTTCTAAAAGTATTTCACATTATCTTGAGGTTATTCTATTATTATCTATCGTCCGTTTTGTAATCGAGCAGAATTTGTTACAACCATATATACACACACACATATACAGGGCGTCCCAAAAAAATGTATACACACTTTAACAGCTGAGAGCTCAATTGATGTTTCTTTCTTTCCAAGTTAAACCCATTAGAATTAATAATGGCAGTCAGACTAAGCTTTGAACAAAGGAAATTCATTCTAAAATGCTACTGGAAGTGTGAAAACGCAGTTGAAGTGCAAAGACAGTTTAGGAGGGAGTTTCAAACAGATCCACCAACGCGACTTACCATCACTCGAATTAGAGATAAGTTTGAAGCCGATGGAACTGTTCAGAATGTCCACAAGAAGCGTTCCGGAAGACCACGGACATCGACAAGCCCCACAAAGCAAGAAAGAGTACTGGAAACGTATCACCAAAGTCCAAGAAAATCTGTGCGGCAAGCGAGTCGTGAGGTAGGAATTTCAGAATCGTCTGTCCAACGCATTTTGAAGCGCTGTCAATGGAAAAGTTACATTCCAAGATTAGTCCATGCTATTAATGAAGATGATCCGGACCGAAGAGTGGAGTATTGCGAGTGGTACTTGGCACGATGTGGATGTGGATTGGACGAAGGGGTTTCGTAGAATACCCTCCGCGTTCACCAGACCTCACACCACTAGACTTTTTTTATGGGGATACTTAAAAGACAAAGTCTACGCTATAAAACCTGCAACAGTCGCTGAATTGAGAGCAGCCATTGGACGAGAATGCACACAAATACCAAACGAAATGTTTCGTGATGTTTGCGATTCCATTGCTTCGCGTTATCAGCAGTGCCTGGACCAGAACGGACGTCAGTTTGAAAACAGGCGTTGACAAAACAATTAAATAATGTCTGTAGATTCTATTACATTTTGAAAATGAAATGTGTTTTAATAAACACTGCCTTTATAATTATTTAAAGTGTGTATACATTTTTTTGGGACGCCCTGTATATATATATACACACACACACACACACACACATATATATATAATATTATATATATTATATATATATATATATACACCACACACACACACACACACACACACACATATATATATATATATATATATATATATATATATAACACAACGGTAATTTTGCCTATAGTATGTCATGGAAGGAGTTGGCAAGCGGAGAGCAGGAAAAAGATTTAGGAGTTATAGTCACTGGTGATTTAAAAGTGGCGAAACAAAGTACAGCAGCGGTCAATAAGGCGAACAAGGTGCTAGTTTTTATAGCTAGGAATTTTGAGTACAAATCGCGCGATATTATTGTTCCTCTTTATAAATCATTAGTTAGACCCCATTTGGAGTATGCGATCCAATTTTGGAATACGCATATGCGAAAAGATATAGACAAAATCGAAAGAGTTCAAAGACGAGCAACTATGTAAGATGATTCCGTCGCTTAGTCAAAGTCGTACGAGGATAGGCTTAAGGAGTTAAAATTGACTGCACTCGATACTAGGAGGCTAATGGATGATCTAATGCAGGTTTTTAAATTTATGAATGCGCTTCATAACGTTGATAGAGATAGCCTTTTCGAAATATCTCAATATAATAGGACAAGAAATAACGGGTGCAAGTTGACAAGTTGAAGGTTCGAGACAGCAGTTGCCAACAGCTTTTTTACGCATCGAATAGTAAACAGCTGGAATAGTTTGCCGGTCGAAGTATATTAGTACACGTCTATAAACATGTTTAAAATCGATTAGACGCATATGTTGATAGATTGGATATAGTTTAAGGTAGAAAAATTAAGGCTTTGTGGTTCGGAATCCACGTAAAATTGTAGGTCCTCTCCGCCATCACGGAGGAAATGCACAATACACAATTACGGACACAGTTAGGTAGACCAGCATGAGTGGATCCTAGAGTCTTTGTTGGCCTGAAACATTATGACATTATAATATATATATTCATATATATATATATATATATATACACACACAGTGTATATATATATATATATATATATATATATATATATATTATACAGAAAGTATAAAGAGAAGTAGTATGGGCGCAAAAGGAGGGAATGCAATGCAATGGCAAATGTTGATCAATGGTGAAAGAATGCTGGCACCAGTGCCACCCCCTCTGTTGCAAGGCACCTCCCTAAAGGGGGTTATGCAACTTGCAGAGCTGGGCACTTCCGCAAACACTTCCGCAACCCGCAAATTCCGCAATTGCGGAAGTATGTTTTTCGTTTGCGGATTTGCGTTTGCGGCAAAGTCATCGCAAATTAGTGAATTTGCGTTGCGGAACTAAGACCGCAAACGCAAATCTTTCCGCAAATTTCCCACGTGGCCACTGGCCAAGCCCGCTAGTGCTGTGACGCTGCTGTCACTGGCCGCCAATTGATTCTATGCAGGTCTTATCTGAACAACTCGACACAAAGCTTGCCCAGGTAAACACGATCTGCCTGCTCAACAACATCTCCTCCTTCAACCCGACAGACAATGAGATCATGAAGGAGTACCTCACTGTGATGAAGCCGGTCGCCACCAGCCTGGACAAGCTGCAGTCTGAGAGGGAGGCTTACATGGGGGTCCTTCTTCCAACCCTCTAAGTCCTCAGACAAAGGCTGGAGTGCATGAAGACCAAGCCCTTCAAGTATGCCAAGCCATTGTTGGAGTACCTCCTGGAACACCCTAATAGTGAGGAGAAGAGGCCAAAGGGGTTCAAGGGCAGGTTCTCCACCATATTCTCAAACATGGACCTTCTCATGGCGACTGCAATTCACCCCTTCTTCAAACTGCATGTGGTCCGGCACATCAACCCTGGCAATGTCGACGCGACGAGAACGAGGCTGTTGGATGAAATCCGGGAGCACGCTGCCATCGAGACTTCCGGACCCAGCAGTGCCGAGGACGACGATGACGAGGACGAATTCTTCAAGGTGATTTACTGATCATTTTCGTTATTTACATAATCATTAATTCATTATGTAGATTAAAATTTAATTATTTAGTTATAAATTAATGTGTGACCGCACTCTGCGTAGCCTAGTTGTAGTAGTTGCCAGTTACTGTTAGTACTACTCATAGTCTGAGCTCACTCACACTCAGTCATTCAATTTGAACAATTTCTGACTTGTTAGTTGTTGTTACTGAGTCTGTTAGTAACTTAGACTGTCATACTTAATAGTAAATTACTATTTTTTTTGTATTATTTATTAAATTATTTAATTTATTTCCAGGAGTTGAGGACCTATGGCCCAACGCCAATGGAGAGGGAGACCAGCAACAGCAACTCCAATTGCCCCTCCAACAAGTTGGCGAAAGAGTTGGACAGTTGGTCCTCTGACAAGGAGAAGAACAAGGAGCTGGAGCAGAGCATGTTCCCCAAACTTCACCGCAACGCCTGGGTTCGTGTTTTCCTCAAGTATAACACGGCCATCCCCAGCTCTGCGGCCGTGGAGAGACTGTTCTCCCATGGGTCAGATATAATGAAGCCCAAAAGGGCCAGCCTGACCTCTGACAACTTCCAACGTCTCGTGTTCATGAAGGGGAACATGGACTTAATAAAACTGGATTTGGCTCAGTTACTGGAGGAGGACGACTGAACTTGTTGACAAAGCCAGAGGCGTACACTTGTAGAGGCTAGAGGGGTTGAGTTGTACAGTGAGTTCAAGTTGTGTACAGTCACAGTGTTAACTTAATTTAACTTGTGTAATGTAATGTGTGTACAGTTACTACAGTTACAGTACAGTCTTCTCTAACGTGTCTAAGTCTCAAAATTTATGAAATTCAAATGATTAAATTTATTATTTAATTTATTTACTATTTACTTGCAGGAGGTGTTTTTCTTCAATATAATATATCAATATATGTAGTATTTTTATTTCTTCTACAATAGTGATTTATTGTAATAAATTATTTAGCCTTGTTTTTAATAAAAACAAGGCTAAAACATTAAACATTAAAAAGATATAAAAACTTTTTATACCTCTTTAATGTTTTGGATACTTTTTATAGTTAAAATTGCGATTGCGGAATTTGCGGTTTGCGGAAGTGTTTGCGGAAGTGCCCAGCACTGTAAAAATTGGAAATATGGTTTGCGTTTGCGGATTTGCGTTTGCGGCACCAAAAATGGCAAGCAGTTTGCGGATTTGCGGTTGCGGAAGGTAAGGTTTGAGTTTGCGGATTTGCGATTGCGGAAGTGATTTTGAGTTTGCGGTGCCCAGCTCTGGCAACTTGGAGGCGGAGTTATCCCCCAAGAGAAAGAGAGGAGAAGGAGAGAAAGGAAGATAGGTGTTCGCCTGGCAGGTGCCAAGCGCATATTAAGACTTCAGCCGAGCGGCCGTTGTCTTAATATGTTCCTAATCAGCCAGATGGCTTAATCAGCCAGTTGGCTTACCTGACTGAGCTGCCAGATTGCGCTATTTATTTAATTAAAGCATATATTCTGGTTTAACCAGCCAGTTGATTTAAAAGGCGTAAATGGCTTCTTCAGGTGTACATTATTGAGTTGCCAGATTGCGCTATTTATTTAATTAAAGCATATATTCTGGCTTAACCAGCCAGTTGACTTAGAAAGCGTAATTGGCTTGTTCAACTGTACATTATTAGGGTTGCCAGATTGTGCTATCCAGATATTTTTGACAGTTGGTTTAGGAATCAGTTTTAGAAGGCAGCATTTGCTTTAATTAAATGTTGTGTAAAACCAAAAATATTAAATAAAACACCATTACATCATTCTGTTTATTTAGACGAACTAATGGATTCAATTTCACGAAATATATAGAAAATAAATATACAATGGAATATATATGATCAAAAAATAATACTAGCACAAGAAATACGAACGAGAAATATGTAATCGAAAATATACAAAACGTTGTAGTATAACCTTCAATATATTAGTAAAGGAAATATATATATATATATATACACAGTTATATTAAATAACTAAATATATTGAAAATAATAATACACGAAACGTATAATCATTTGCATATTATACGTCAAAGCACTTCATGTTCTACCGTGAACGCTAAAATCACACGTAATCGAGTCTACATTCACATCGTTATTACTTTGCATTACACGTTAAAACCATCCAAGCATTACTTCACCGCTCAAGTTATACGGATACCTATACTCGATATAAATGGCTTTCATATCGTTCAATACTATTTTTGTGCCTACTTTACATTCGGTTGGCAGGTTATCTTTAAACCCGGCTAGAATACAATCAAAAGCACGCAAAAAGAGGTCATCGTTAACCACAACATCATTATTAAATAGAAGTTTATAAACACCATTCCAATCGAGGGTTTTTTCTTCTCGTCCCGAGCTTTTCAATCGTGAACTCTTCTTCACTCTGTATAGCGGCAATTGAAATAATCTTCCAAGTCGTAACGACAGCTACTCATTATATAGAGATACAGCTCTTCAGGGTGAACAGTGTAGGCAAGCTCTGCCCTGTACCGCTCAAGTGCTTTGTACCAAAGTTCGGGATATTTTGAAGAGTTTAAACCTTTTAAATATGCATCCAGCTCTAGACCATTCTCGCCTTGTTCATTCCTACATTCGATAAATCCATCGAGCAGAGCGGTGTATGCGTATTCAAGAACCGTGTCAAAATAAATCATATCCGTAACACGAGCGTCTAATATAGGCTTCAGCTTGCGAAATCCGACGATTTCAAACATTCTGTCGAGGATGAAACGGTTTCGCGTAGGGACAAGAACGTTATTATCAGATGCATTCTTCCACACCAGTCGTATATCAGTGCATGGCTGATCATTATTCATACACAACGTGCAAACAACGGCGTATGAGGGGACATCACTAATCTGCTCTCTTCTTGTACCCACACCTACAGGTATTTTATAACGGTCCTCTCCCCACTTCTCAACTATCATGACAACTCTATTCATCTCCTCAACACTTAAATAAATAACATTACGTTTACCAGAGTTTGCTTGCCTGCAAATCGTTTCAAGTACATAGTTAATGGTGCCGGTTTCATGCCTAAACACGCGCAATGACTTCGTCGCGGACACATCGTACGCGGCGTTGAGAATGCTTCTCAAAGGAAGTTCCATCGTATTCACACGTCTAGTCGGTTCAAGCTCTGAGATGACTATGAGCCACAGGTGGATGGATCGGCTCGACGGTTGGAGTGAGTCACGCTGGTGAAAGGTGTACTGGTTTGTTCGAACTCGTGTGTTTCGAGAGGTACACCATGAACACCATAAACTGCTGAAGCGTGTACAGTAGGGTGGATCGATTTTACATTTTTTTCGATTTCCATATTCTAATAGAGACAAACACTTGCGCATGCATGAGAAAATAGCCTCTGCAAAATCTTAGCTTAATAGGTAATCATCTTCTGCCCCCGGCAGAGCGATGAAAATCATATTTTAGTAGTCAAAAACGTATTTTTCTTATAATTTTTAAAATATTTCAATATGCATCAAAATTATCCCTAATAACTATAAAGTCGATGAAAAAGACCTCATATGATCGTTTTTCCAAGCGCGTTGTCCTACGTTAATATCTTTTGCCCCCGGCAACAACGTCAAATGTTAAAAAAATAGGTAATTTATATACATATTTTCAGATCGGCTCTTTGTCTTAAATAATGCATTTATATATTTCCCATAGCATTTATATCGTTGCTTAGGCATGAAATAACACACACGCAAAATTTTATGACTCTAGAGTAATATCTTCTGTCCCCGAGAAAAGTCTAAATGTGGATTATAATTACGTTGATGCGATGTTATAAGTACGATAAGTACTAAGTACAGCTCCTCGCTTGCTAATTTTATAAAATTAGCAACCCAGAACTCACCACGAGGAGGTGGCTGTACGTCGAGTTCCACCCTATCCAGCCCCAACCACCCTTCCTTTGGCTGCATGTCGATTTACATACGGTAATCTTTCTTAGAATCAAATCGTGGAATTTTTGTTCGGGAGTGAAGACGGGAGCGGATGAATCCGTCCCTCTCTTCTAGTCCACTTACACTGGCAGAGGCTTCGGTTACTAATTTGATGAGTCTCTCGACCGCTTGAGTATGACAAGTGAATAGTGGGATCAGTCCATCAGGCTGGTCTCCCGTCTCAACAAACTCTTTTATTCGGGTATCAGGTATTGTTTTTGTAACGGGGGGTTCGGTCACCTCAGCCGTTTGCCAGTTGATCATTTCGTAATAGTTTTGACTATCGTAGAGCAGCTCAGGCATGGCGAAGGCTCGAATTTCCCCCGCTGGTGATTGTTTTGATCGTGCTTTTAATATTCTTCTCCATCCCAATTCTCTTATGTGTTGCTCATCGGCATGTAGCATGGAGATCAAAATATTTTCTGGGTGAGCAAAGAAAGAATTTCTACGGAGGACTTTGTTGGCGATTGTCTTAGATCTTTGAGGCATGGTCTGAGAGAGACGCATCATTTCGAAAAAATGTTTTGCGCCCTCAGTGAAACTGGAGTTTTTCTTTATCTTAAACCAAATTGGTGCGTAAACTGTCATAATGAATCGCACAATTTCGTTGAAGGTGCTGGAGGGTTCACTGGTTGAAACATAGAGGCGCAGAAATCTATTTGCTGTTGTCAGCCACCTGGAATGCGCCATCTTACCTGGATTTCGAGCCGCGAGAGCTGAAGAGCAGCTACCGCTCGACACTGCTCTGTAGATGCCTAACAAATATTTTTGGTCAGTGCTCAACTCGGCATCATCTATGTCAATGTCGGGAGATGGAATGGCATCGAATTCTGTAATTGGAAGTTTTTCGCAGTCGTTCAGTTGTTTTCCAACTGTTCCAGTAAAGCCCATTGGCCCAGTTGTTTTGCCGCCCAAGTCTTGAATGAGGTGTCGCAGTGATAATTCATTACCGTGTAATAGGCATATGATCCACTGAACTGGCCTTTGTAGTTTCATTTCAATCATACGAATGGCTCCACCCTTTCGACCCGTGTTCACTGCGGTACCATCACAGCCGATAGCCACAATGTCGTCCGTGCTAATATTGTTAGTCTCTAGAAAGTTGATGATACCTGACGTTATTGCAGTGGCAGAACCTGATGCAGGAGTGAAATGCCCCATGTACTGGGATTCTGGTTCTTGAACTAAAACTATATGATCTGAAAATATGTATATAAATTACCTATTTTTTCAACATTTGACGTTGTTGCCGGGGGCAAAAGATATTAACGTAGGACAACGCGCTTGGAAAAACGATCATATGAGGTCTTTTTCATCGACTTTATAGTTATTAGGAATAATTTTGATGCATATTGAAATATTTTAAAAATTATAAGAAAAATACGTTTTTGACTACTAAAATATGATTTTCATCGCTCTGCCGGGAGCAGAAGATGATTACCTATTAAGCTAAGAGTTTGCAGAGGCTATTTTCTCATGCATGCGCAAGTGTTTGTCTCTATTAGAATATGGAAATCGAAAAAAATGTAAAATCGATCCACCCTAGTGTACAGGCTTGTCCAAACACTTGTGCCCTTGGACAAACAGAATTTTCCGCTACAAGAAACAATACCGGCTTTAATGTTTTATCACTCACCAGACGTTCATTTCCACAAACTAAACATCTTCACAATCGGATGCACTATTTGAGAGAAACATAGGCCCATATTTATCCTTTTTGTTTAACAAGCGATACTAGTCTCTAAAGTCTGTTAAAAATTCACACAGCCCATTAGCCACAACCTCACTACAAACCTCGTCATGATATTAATATAGTGGTAAAAATACTTAAGATTCTCCATGATTATAAGATTTACCTTCTCAACCGTAGGGTACGAGTAGTCGGTATGGTGTAACATGACATAATATCGCTTGTCAACCACTCATCAACAAGACTCACTATTCATAACCGTTGCTTATCTTCTAAACGTGTTGCTTCTTTTACTTAGCGGTATATGTGAGCCTTTATAAAGGTTAGGTCTACAACATACTTCAATTCATCGTTTGTACTACGAAATCCTAGAATGCCTTCGCCAGAATACCCGTAGAATATTTGAACATCTTGGTCCTTTGCGCGGCTCAATGTAGCCTTAAAAGTATCAAAGGAGGGGGGAATAGGGAGTTTTTCAGTATCCACCACATCTTGACACTTTGCCGAATACCACTTCATAAACTTTGAACACGCATTATTAAAAGTAGCCATTACTATCTTTTCTACGCGGGAGAATACACGACTGAGCTCAAGGATATGCAGAGGTCAACTGAGCACGCAGTGATAGAGATATGCTCAGGTAGTGGCAGGAGTCACGTGACCGATCTTACAGTGGTCGGAGCTTAGCTTTCTTCCTGTACACACACGCACGCACGCAAAGGAAAAAATGAAACCTTAATTGAAGCAAATATACTTGATAAATAAATATACCGTTAAAATACACATATATATATAACTACAATCAAGGATTAAGGTAGCCAAATGGTACGGTATCATAGGTACCAGGCACCTGGTAACGCTTCCTATAGGTGTCACGGCATACCTTCGTGCCCCTAAGTTCTTTCACACACCCCAGTTTCTGCGCCCGAAAATTGTGCGCATGGTTAAGCGTGATACCCTTAGCCTTCACGATATAAGTGGTTCCAAAAAACCTTAGCCCCCCCATTTGCAGCTTACATGTTTATTTATATCGAAATAGTTTTTAGTGATTATAAAAATATATAAAATTCTTTATTTATTGCAGGTATTAAAATTACTCTAGCTGATAAAATGATAATATGATGGCTTCTCAATTAATTGGTGATTCGGAGAGGCAACGTGTGATAGATCGCATACGAGCAATAACATTTCGGGAAGCTCGTGATGCTGGAGTCACCTTTATAACACGTTCATGGGTTGCCAAAAAGTTGCGAAGAAGTGAGGACTTCGTCAAAAGAAACTGGAATAAAACTTTGGATGAATGTGAAATGGATACAACCAAATCTGGGCGTCCAAATTTGCCACTCTCTCAGGAAACAAAGGACATCATTGAAAGCGGTACGCGTAAACGAAAAAACAGCTGTGCTAAACTTTCTAGAGAGATCGAAGTGTTGAGTGGAAAGATCGTTAGTGGTGAGATCATTCGACTATACCGTCATAGGCAAGGTTTAAAGCCTTGGCATGAACATCCAAAGCCAAGAAAAACTCAACTTAACAGCGATGACAGAATGTGGTTTGCCCATTATCTTGAAGATTGGGATGTGGATGATTTCATGCATTTAGCTGTCTCCGATAAATTTTTTGTTTACGTAACACGTCGGCCTAACTACCAAAATGATCGAGTGTGGGCCACAACACCAGATGAAATCGATGACAATGAACATTATCGCGAATTATTAAAAAGTCCAGACTGTGTTGGTGTGTTTGTTTTGTTCACTGCAAAGAAGCTCATGTGGGTGCTGAAACCAAATGGTCAGAGTTGGGATGGACAATATTATTCTATCCCAGCATGTCATTCCTTTTCTAAGAAACCCAAACAATGTTATGGATGTCGATCAGGTCACACTTCTGCACGATAAGGCCCCTGCTTTAAGGCATTAGCCACTCAACAGTTGTTGCAGACCCATGAGATCGATTTCTTTGAAAATGAAGAATGGCCAGGAAATTCTCCTGACCTGAACGTCTGTGAACACATTGGATCAGTTATAAAGGACAAGGTTGAATGTCTCTTGTTTCAAGAACCTACAGCAAATCGATTTTCGAAGGATACAATGACGCAACACATTGAAACTGTTTTAGCAAATTTGCGTAACGATCAAGATCTATTCACGTCACTTTTGGCAAGCTACCCAAAGCGAATTCAGGCTGTCTTGGAAGCCAATGGCGGGAACACCAAGTTTTAATTGTTTCTCATTAAATGCATGATTAAATTCTCTTTTGTAAGGTATGTTTAGTTTTACTGCACCTCTAATGGTTTAGGCCATGGGCGGGGGGGGCTAAGGTTTATTGGAGCCCCGTACTTCATATCATCCCCTACCCTCACCTGTACCCCATAGGTTTTTGGCCCTGTTAATACAAACGAGTCTCCGTATGCACCATCACCATATTCATCCTGGATCTAGTCAGTTAGCTCTCAGAGGAATTCCCCAATAGAAGGCATGTATTCACCCTCCCTCGCTGTGAATATCACGCTCTCTGTGTCAGCGTACAGCACCCTACGTCCCAGAGAATGCAGTAGATCCCAAAGTTTGATGCGGGCGTAGGCCGTTGGGAAACTGGCTACAGGTATGTTTGTAACCCGTGAGGTATCTGTGGCCAGTTCGGGGATGTACTTTATTATGTGAGTCGTACCTACATTCACGATCTCCATAAACTCTTTATTGGGAGCGTTGGCATAATTCCAGAGTTCACTATATCTTCGAGCGAAATGAACGTTCCCTTTGCCGGTATTCTGTGCAAATTTCCCTGAAAGACTGTTTAGACTCAACTTTGCACTAAAGCGCTTGCCAGGATTCTTAACAATTTGGGAACGGTCAAGCTGTATACATCCATGGGCACGGTAACGTTGAATATAAGTCGTTTTTTCATCTTCGGTATCAACCCCTCGCGGATATCCTGATGCTTCTACTTCATCCTTCAAAAAAGCGTTTAAATATGGTGTGAAAAAGTTGGGTAGCTTCTGAAACCCCCACACCTCATGTATCTTCCGTATTCTGTACCAATGGCGAACGGCTAGGGCCATCTCAGGGCTTGTATATACACCTCTGATCTTACGCTAGTTGGTTGTATGGTTACAATCACCGTTGTTCTCCTCTACGCACTTCACGCACAGGGGAAACATGAGCTTGCGATCTATAACAACGGGTAAGATCGGCATCCATAAATCGCGAGGGGGGAGCACGTCTAAGAAAGAGAGTCCAAAGTAGCGCTCATTCAAGTTAGCTGAAAACTCGTACGGGGTACGGATTGTTCTTCATCACGTAGAGGTATAAAGAGCAGAAGTCGTAGTAGTGGAGTTTCACGCCCTCCGTAGGCGGAAAGTATAGCTTGAATGGGTTTGTACGCCTTCCAAAGAAGCTGTCACCGTATTTCAAGGGATCAAACACGATTCAACGTTTGATGGCCCTTATTTCTTCACGGTACTGGGCATCTGTTTCCATCCGTGCATCATACTCATGCTCCCACACGATTTTGTGAGTGAACTGGGAGCCTATAAGTTGATCACGGTTACGGGTCCATGCGAGGTTGTCGGCGGGGGATCTTCCATAAAGGTCCCCTGTGACGGCACATTCAGCGGGCGGGCATCCATGTCACCAGCAGCCGTTAAAGAAATACAGTCTTCTCACCAGTGACTGTATCCTCAATTAGGCCATCAACCCAAAATACACGACCATTGACTTTAACGGGTACTTCTCCCGTGTTGCGGGCATATTTTATTTATACCCCAGTCTGTTGCTGTAGGTGTATGAGCCAGTAAATAGCCTTGTGCCCATAACTGCGGGGATTGTTTCTTTGAATGACTGCTAAGGTGTCTATAGGCATGAAGTTATTCTTGAACACTGTAAAACATAATGAGGCGAGCGTAGTCGCGATTTGCAGCGGATCGCATTTGAAACAGGCTATGTACATCCTTCTAAAGGCTTGAAAGCATACTCTAATTACACGTACGTCACTCACGCAATAACGTTCACATTCATCGGCTATATTTTATGGATTAGCTTCATTAAAACTGTTGTAGAAGCGGTCAAAATCTTCACGTTCACTATCACACATGTTGGTTTAGTTAAAGTAATGTTTGGGTGGAGGTAGTCCTACGTAATTCAAAGTTTCGTTAGTGAGGAATGTGTAAGGGAAATACCCTTTTGAAACCTCAGCGGCTACGCCTATGACCTTGGTTAGCTTTGCTAATTTACAAGGTGTGAACAGCAGGGTGTCTTTAAACTGTACATTACCTCTTATCTGCATCTGTATTAGTTTGTTGACTCTTTTCAAGGGATCACCTGTAAATATCGCACGCGACTCGTGTTCAAGCAACTCCTTATGAAGGAACTGTGTGTCAAATTTCGCCCCGTTATGTGCAAGGATATACACAGTCATTTTTTTTAACTTGTCCGCTAATTTGACAATATAGGATACAAAGAGTTTCACAAGGCAGCCGTGTGCATTCGTTTTAAAAACGTTTGTCCGTTTTCCACATTTGTGGCACTCGTCACACTCGAGCTCCATTTACGAGTAAATGTAGAATAACCTCTTTGGTTTCAGCGTTCGTGTAAGTTTCTATATCGTAGTACACGGTTATACAAGGGCCTTATGTTTTTCATAACATGTAGAACAGTGAATTTTATTCCATTTAAGTTTGAAATTCTCCCAATTATCCATCATGTGAAATATACTGCACTTACAAATCCTCATTTTCCTGCAAGTGCCATTTGATTTATGGAGTTCAAAGCAATTATTATTGAAAAATGTACGTCTACACACATTACATTCCCTCTTCTCGGTTTCAACTACACGACTTTCACATTTGGGGCTTTTACACTGCTCACATGCCATGTAGCATTCCTTGCAATGTTTCACCATATCATCAGGAAACTCGAGACATCCCTTACACAAATCATGATGCCTTCCATGTTTTCGTCTTTTACCATAACTGGCGTAGAGAGCCATTATGTTACGGATGGGGAGATACGATGTTCCTGACACTCCTAAAATAAGTAGAGGTCTTGTCCGATCTCCTACGCTGCTTTTAAAAACATACACAGTCCTACGACGATCATCCATTCCAAATACGACGACTATACGTGCATTCATTTCCTGCTCTGCCCTTCCCAGTTCTTCAAGACCCATATTTCACTTAAACTCAAACTTGCAATCTGAAGCCAGTTTACGGGCATGCTGACAACCGTAGGCAGCCAAATTTTTTGCGTCCAAGTATTTAGCACAGTGAACATATGAGCTAAAATTATTTCTATAAAACCACAACCACGATCGACGTTTAAATGCTTTCTGTAAATAACCGGAGAATTGAAATTAAGAGTATAAGGTATGGCACTATGACCCGCAACCCAAAGTACTCTGTCAATATCTACCATGAAGGTGTCCATATTGAAGGCTGTACTACTTTGAGAGGCTTGCATTATACGGTCCAAGATATATTCTATATCTACAGCCGCCAAACGTCTGAACGGTATTACTACCCAAAAATCATCAGCGTCCCCGTCATCTGACCCGAACCTGAAGGACAACCTCGTCCGGAGTTCACGTTCGTCGCGGTTTTGAAGGGCAAACTCCATAATAAGTTCAACTACGCCCCGCACTCCGTTGGTATACAGGGCTCCAGGATCAACCCTGACCACGTACCGATTTCTAGTCAGGGCAGGGGTGGGGGTAGCGGTGCGCACCAACTCGAATGTTATACCATCCTCCACAGTATGAGAAGCTGCTGTGGAGGAAGTACCAGGAACTGAATAATGGGGTATATTTGAGGAAAGTACTATTGTTGGGGTTGTGTCGTAAGACGTAGAGGGTTGGCGCTCTATTATTGGGGGTTTAACAACCGGCGCAATCCTAGCACACTTTATACCTGACGTGGAGGGCTCTTCTTCATGCATCCGCTTTGAAGGGCTCTGTAGCTGCACGGTCATCGGGTTCTTCTGTGATATCAATGATGGGGGGGCTGTACATCGTCGTCATTCACAGTTCTGTGGAAGAAGGAAAACAAAATATAAGGAACAGCATTCAAAATTTGTAATATTTTGTAAATGACCCACTTAGGGGTGTGACGTGTTAGAGATGGAATCTGTAGAAAAATTCAGGTTCACAAGCCCCTCCACATGTATTATATCTGGCCCTACAGGATGTGGAAAAACTTTTATGCATAAAATCATTAAAGATAAGGGGAAGATGTTCTCAAAATTTGTGTATAAAGTAATATGGTGCTATTCGACGTATCAGTCAGTGTTCAACGAGTACCAAGATGAAATTTTGTTCCACAAGGGTGTATATGACGTTAATTTGTTAAAAGGTAATGAGCATACAGTTATTGTAATTGACGATCTCATGTTGGAAATGGATAAAGCGTTTGCCGAGACATTTACAGTGTTCTCCCACCATCTTAACATAAGCGTATTCTTCATCAATCAGAATTTATTTTTCAAAAATAGATATATGCTCGATGTGTCGCTAAATGCACTATATCTATTCTTGTTCGCACAACGTAGAGATGTGTCACAAATTGGGGTATTAGCCAATCAAATGTTCCCGAATCAACGTAAGGAGTTTTTGGAGGTTTATAAAGAATCTACAAGTCAGCGTTATGGATATTTGCTTTGTGACCTTCACCCGCGAAACACGTTTAGGGTTCTTCTAAGAACGTATATATTCCCAAACGAACCTGAAACGGTGTATATTCCAGAATGACAAATAGGCTGAAGAAATATCGTGAATTAATAAAAATCTATCAACTGCAACAGATGTTTGTTAAAAATATCGACTCCGACTTTTTAAAACGCATCTGTGAAATCTGTCTTAATATTATAAAATGTAATGTACAATGAAACCCCCTCAGCAGGCTCATTTACGTCTTTACAAGAACATAATACTAGCGCTCGCTCATAAAAGTCAAATTGTGGGTAACAAAAACGAATTATCGTACAAAGAGGAGGATCATTCCTACCAATCTTATTTTCAGTTTTGGGTCCTTTATCGACTAGATTAATATAATGATGAAGACGGTGGTTGTGATTCCGCACGAGGTGTATGCTTCATTGCAAAGTTCAAAGATTCCAGACACGGCTCTAGAATACCGTAAAAGTAGGCTTAAAAGAATGGAAAGCGAGTTGCTAGCTCTACTAAGCAGTTAAAAGTCACCTGATAAGAAAAGGACCTTGTACCAAGAGGCTTTGCAAAAATTTCTTCATGAATACAAGATTATAAGAATCCGACAAAGTTACCCGTGGTTATTAGGCACAGCGGGAGCAGCGCTGAGCATGGCGACACAGGACTTTGGCCCGATGTTAGAGATGGCCAACCAAAGAACTGTAGTGAACGCTTTTATTATATCTTTTTCTTCATTATTAATTTATTATTTACGCTTCTTCCTACTTTACTATATCTCTATTTCTCTTTATTTCATTTAACTGTTTCTTCGTATAGTTTCCGGTAGCCACGCCGAGTTCTGACTCTAAAAGACCGTTATAAAGCCAATGGGAAAGGGGGATATTAATACTCTTATTTAACACTTATTACGTTTTATTAATTTCGAAAGTGGTTTAGTTAATTAGGGGATATGCGAGTATGAAATATTACTAAATATATTTAGGTCGGAGAGGGCGCAAAACAATTTAACTTTAAGATCACATGGCTCTAAATCTTACGCGTATCGCGTCTACCTCAAGACTGAAAAACCGTTATAGGTATAGTCCACTCTCCGGCCTATTTAGGATTACCAACCCTACCCATTTTAAACAATTCAAATCTAACAACCATGCTTTATCGTAATCATCACAATTTTTAGTAAATTTATATTAAACATTATCTTATTTAATTAAACAAATTAATCTTCTTAACTAAGCATTACTACACTCGCATCACCCCCTTGAAAATAAGTTTTTCCATTAGGAAAACTTATTAATATCGTTTAACAATGTCAATACATTTATTCAACAAACTTATATATTTTGCAATTTTTTTTTTTTTTTTTTTTTTTTTTTTTTTTTTTTTTAACACTTATTCCAAGTTTAGAATAGACAAGAAATAATAGAATGACAATTCCCATACATATATTGTATCATATTATAAAACCGAAAACTTTATAATTTTCACATTTGCATAAAATAACATTTCACTCTAATAATTAAATTACAACCTGTAACTAATCTATACATGCCAAAAAACAGTGGCTACACAAATCTCAAGTTCACAATCTATTCCCGCGATTTCTCATCAACGATCGCTTTACATTCGAAACAATTATTTGTATAGTTATACAGTTACTATCAGGGCAACATAGAAAAAAAATAAGAAAAAGTTTACATAAAATACTGACCAAGAGCGCACATACTATTTCACGAAAAACACAACAATTATGGGCAATAATCGCACCCTTTTCACTTATAATTTCATTAGATAATAATCAGTACATTTATTTGCTGGACGTTGTTTAGATGACACTCCGCACGCTGACAACGGATTTCAATTTTCAATCGCAGCTCTCCTGCTCACTTCGCTAGAATGCAAGGGATTGCATCAATCAATATGCAACAGGGCAGCACGCTATAATGGTTCCGCTCTCTCTCCAATGGCGAAAAAAAAAAAAACAAGAGACGTCCAACTCTAAAAGGATCAGGGGGGAGATATCTGAAAGCGGGACCACGCGCTGGAATTGGACGGAATTTGCAATTCTAGAAGTCGATGAAGAAACTCGCCTTGTCTCATCTCCACTTTTGTCGGTGAACGCTGCTCTTCCTACGTCCAGCTGAAAGACTCTTCCACTGGCAACAATCAAACGATGACTCCGCCGTAGGCCGTTTCCCAACGAACCTACTGTATGTCTGTATGGACAGTACAGTCGTAGGCGCCCGTTCAAGCTCAAGTGGCTTGTCTACCGCGCGCTTTGTTGACACATATTTAGCGAAGCATTCGAGCAACGTGACCAGCTACTGCCCGAAAAATACCAGTAGACCATCTTCGATCGAAACTTTCGTGTACCAAGACCCTGCACACGTAAATTTCTCTTCTCTTCCGGAACTGTCCTGCGCCAAGTCCCTGCGCATTCGGTTCCTCTCTTCTGTCTCTTCGCTTCCGAAACCATCCTGCGCCAAGTCCATGCGCATTCTGGTTTCTCTTCTCTCTCTCATTGGTGATCGATCACCTATCCGGTCGACTAAACTCACTTGATGGAACTCGGATTCAACTTGGTTGACCCCAAACTGAGTCTTGCAATTTTGAAAAAAAAAGTTTATTCTAAACGTGTTTCTGTACTGCTTATCATTTCATATTTACTTTATCAAATTCTTTCGACAATTCACTTCGAAATACTAACTACACATTTGCTCTGGCCAAATTCACGGAAAAAAAATATAAAAAATTTCGCAAAAATTTAATCAAATCTAGTTACCAATAAGGTCACTTATGGCAGTCACAGCAGAGAAGATAAAAAAAAAGTCATAAAACGCTAAACAAAATTGTACAGTATAAATATAAAAGCGCCCATACATAGTAACTGTTAGTATAATTTAAGAAATATTATTGTTCAAACTATCGTCAGAAATCACCTCAATACCTCCAAATACAAAAGACAAAAATGAACCCCAGAAACTTCATGTCATCCATTCTCTGACAATCATGAACCCTCTTGCTTTGAGGAGGAGCACACAGCCGCCACAAAAACGTTACTGGCTATCTAGGAGGCTCCATTTCCGAGTGTACACTTGAGTCAATGTTTCAAATGCACTAGTTAACTCCGACTGAAGGTTTAAACAATAATAATTTTCTAAACAGTTATTAAAAAGTAACAAAAATTTAAATATTACTACCAAAAATTATTTTAATACAGTAATTCCAACTTGAAACGTCAAATTTCATAAGAATTGAACTTGCAATTTGCAAATTACATCTGAGAGACAACTCTCTCCTTCAACAGAAACCTCAGTATGGTTTTCAAATCACAGAAATCTCAGCAATTTATCGTTTCCAAGTGAAAATACAAATTTTTATCGTTATACTAAATAAGAATAGATCATATGTACTAAAAAAAATACACGCACCCACTGTAAACAAAACTAAAACATTTCCTAATTGAGAGCGGTCGCTTTGTTTGTAAGCGAACCTCTATACAAATATCCCTAACCGAATGAAACTGCATTATATCCTGACATAATTTCGTAATATTTTCCATGCAAACGCTCAAACTAAAAAAAAGGACATTTTTAATTTCTAATTCCAAATTAAAATTTCAAATTAAAACATCCTTTTTAGAATACAATCTAAATTTGAACTAAAAATTTTACCATTGTCATTGAACTGGAAATAAAAATAAAAATCGGCCTACCTGTATAAATAAAATTGATTATTGAATGAATTTATAAAACGTAAACAATATATGAAAAGAATTTCTACACAAATTTCTGTAATTCAAAAAAATTATAATATCGAGATTTAGTAAAATGTGTACCGTAACTCACATTGGCCGCCAAAATAAAAATAAAATTTACTGCCGCTTTTTAGGCCTATAATTAATAAATTCAATGTTACGCGTGAAAAGCACAATTTAGAATGTTATGCATAACGTTTGTGCTTATTAAAGAAAAAATCCTATGCTTATTTATGTTAAACCAATGAAAATTTTGTTAAATAACTAAAAATTTACTACTCAATAGACATACCGTAATAACGGTTAATCTCCGAACAATATTTTACGATAGGCCTACAAGAAATTCTTCTTAAGTACGATACAATAGCCATTTTACCAAATATGTCGGAATTGTCGTGAAATGAATCGAAAGAAACAGAGGAAAAAAAAATAGATAACCAGCTTACCTACAAAATTGTATATAATTAATGAGTATAAAAAAAATATCCAAAACAACTTTTATAGAAAATTTCACAACACAATTTAACACAATCCTATACGGCCCAATCTGACAATTTTTAATATCTTTAAGATTTATTTTTCGATTTGTCCCTTAACTGTAACGTAATCCTATTTTAGCGCGAAGCGAGCAAAGCAAAAAGCCCGTAAACCTATATTTACAAAATAATCCTATTATTATATACAGGCAATCGAAATATAATCAAAAATCTGCTAATGAAACCCAGAAAATTTCTCATATTCTGAAATGTTGTATATATGTATATATACCCAGAAATGCGATACAAATTTTCGCTGAAACACTTTGAAAGGACCATATGAATTGTGTATCATACTGTATTCAAACTATACTTACGTACAATCTTTTTTTTTTTTTTTCTATATTAATCGTTATTATTATATTACAATTACTACTAATTCCAAAAGTTTTAAACAAACAAGTAAACAACAGAGGTAAGCTGAAAGAAAGGCATACAGTGGGAGAGACGAAAAGAAAAGAAAATTGAGTCTTCAGGCAGCACGATAATTTTCAAACTATACCCTCTCCAACCGAAATGAACAAAATTTAACGTAATAATGACTCGCAATACTGAGTCGGACAAACGAAAAGCAACGGAACTGGACGAAACAAATTGAATTCTTAGGCGCGAGTCAGGGACGCTATCAAGACGCGAAGGCAAGCGCCATTTTTAAATTTTATTTACAATGAAATTTTAAGGCATGAAAATCGAAATTTGCCTACAAACGGGGTAAAATTTTGCATTTAGATATTTTAATAATCGAAATAAAATATTCATTAACGCTATTTGTTATTATACCGGGTTTTAAGAATTTTAATGGAAATACTAACACGTGGGTAAGCCTCACAAAATATGATGTAAGAGGACCACCGCTAGCACCAGAATGTAGTGAACGCTTTTATTATATCTTTTTCTTCATTATTAATTTATTATTTACGCTTCTTCCTACTTTACTATATCTCTATTTCTCTTTATTTCATTTAACTGTTTCTTCGTATAGTTTCCGGTAGCCACGCCGAGTTCTGACTCTAAAAGACCGTTATAAAGCCAATGGGAAAGGGGGATATTAATACTCTTATTTAACACTTATTACGTTTTATTAATTTCGAAAGTGGTTTAGTTAATTAGGGGATATGCGAGTATGAAATATTACTAAATATATTTAGGTCGGAGAGGGCGCAAAACAATTTAACTTTAAGATCACATGGCTCTAAATCTTACGCGTATCGCGTCTACCTCAAGACTGAAAAACCGTTATAGGTATAGTCCACTCTCCGGCCTATTTAGGATTACCAACCCTACCCATTTTAAACAATTCAAATCTAACAACCATGCTTTATCGTAATCATCACAATTTTTAGTAAATTTATATTAAACATTATCTTATTTAATTAAACAAATTAATCTTCTTAACTAAGCATTACTACAGAACAACGGAGCACATCACATCGAACATGTGTTAAAAAACATATATTGGGCCGATACAGGCGAGGTCATTGTTGAAGGAAGAAGGGTACAAGGACCCAACATCATTGACATTGTTCATGATCTGGTGAGAAAATGGGACAGGCCCTCACCAACAGGATGGAAGAATATTAAGGCAAGACTACAACAAATAAATGTCCCCAAGGCATTGATAGGAAATCTGAATAGGTTAAAAGACCTGGATCAAGTCTCGCATGTGTCACAACTGAGTACGCCATCGCCCCCAGCAGCAGCGTCTCTGAAGAAGAGAAAGAAGAGAACAAACAGCCAAACTTATCCTCGTGTCTCTAAAATACGCAAATGGCGAACAGATTAAGTAAACGTTATTATGACATTTCTAACTCCGCCTCCTATGGCGGCGTTAATAGACTGTACATAGGTGTTTATGGAGTAGGGAAAAAAGATGTTGAGCGGTTTTTAAAACGGCCAAGACAAGAGCAGCTTCGATTGACTCTATTTGGCAAGCGGATTTAACAGAGAAGCTTACATATTCACTGTATAATGACGGATACCGCCACATCCTATTCATAATAGATATATTCTCTAGATATCTGTGGCTAATTCCTCTGAAAAATAAATCGCCTGAAACAGTTGCTAAAGCGACCAAAACGTTGATGTTAAAAGAAGATAGGGTTCCTGGCTATTTTTGTACGGATTTGGGGAGAGAATTTATAGGTCGCGCTTTTCAGAACATGCTGACAGTTTAATATCAGTTACTACACAAGCAGTTGTATACATAAGGCTTCTTTAGCTAAAAGAGTTCAACGTACCATAAAGTAACGCATCTATCGCTATTTTACAGAAAAACACATACAGATATATAAACGTTCTCTGTTCAATGGCGTCGTCATACAACCATTCACACCACCGTACGATTGGCACAACACCTAACGAAGTTTTAGAAAGAGGTGCGCTGCCAGAGGTGAGAAGAGATGGAACACCATCAACGCAGTCCTCACACTTCAAAATCAATGATAATGTAAGGCTATCACGTTCGGGAAATAAATTCGCGAGGGGATTTGAGCAAGGATGGACACGTGGGATTTTTAAAGTTAGTGCTATGAGACCTAAAGGCGAGATAATGATGTATTACGTTGAAGAGTTGAATGGGGAAGAGATCGCTGGAGGCTTTTACCGCGAGGAGTTGCAGAAAGTGACATTTAATTTAGGAAAAAGTGTGTTTAAAATTGAAAATATTTTAGGCAGCAAAGGTTCAGGAAAAAGGAAAATGTACCTGGTGAAATGGCTGGGTTACCCAGAAAGCTTCAACACCTATATAAAAGCTGCTGCAATAATGAAGTTTAATAGTGTGCAACATAGCGCCTAGCCACTTCTATGTTACACTCCCGTCCTCCTCTTCTCTCTCTGTACATCCTAACAACAACCTGGCCAACTTTGTGACAGAACTCCACGGACCCATTGAATTGGAGCGTGATTCGTATGACGTGGGTTTATGTGAACTCTAGTTAGTCACCAAATTTTTAACTCTTGAAAATGAGTAAATCATATTTCTGATCCTTAGAAGAAAAATGAGTGCGAAAAATTAGACATAACCTTAGAATACTATGGGGGTCAGTCCTGTTCGATGAGGTGCAGTACTATAGCACAAATGTAACGCTAGGAATCGGGCATTATGACACATCGATGGACATTGTGACGGGGTTAAACAAGAGTTTTGAAAAGTCGTACCTGACAAACGATTTACTTTTTGAAGTCGTAAATATAGACACGCTTGCATGCACATTGAAGTTAAAGTCAACGCTTAGTAGAGATATTAAAGATAAAGAGCTGTTCACAAATGTGGCTGAGGGCCGATATAGCGCAGCTCTCCAAAGAGATACCTTTCACAAGGCACAGCATGACTTGTCCAGCTTAATGTATCAATTGAAGATGGAGAAACTGGGTGAAAGCTCTCCACCCCCAGAAATGTGCTATATTTACAGCAATATTGTAGCGCACCAATTTGTTGGGGACACCCAGGCGCACTGGACACATCCCCAACCATAGAGGGAAAAGTATGAGCTTTACATATGACAAGCCCTATTATGTGAATATTGCGACTACTCTATTAACCAACATATCGATATATATAAGAACGATTGAGGGAAAAAATTTCCAATTCGGTGATGGGAGCTCAACAGTGAAACTACACTTTCGTAGTTTATAATGATCCGAAGGCCATTCACAGTTTATCGAGGGGTGAGATACCAGCGTGGGACAGGGCTTGGATCCATTTTTTCATCCATACTACGTACCGCTGTCCCACTGTTGAAGAGGGGTGCTAGATACCTAGGGAGGAAGGCGTTACAAACAGGTTTTAACGCGGCAGAAGACATAATGAGTGGAACTAAGCCTAAAGAAGCTCTAAAAAAACACTTAAAACGTACACGGAACGAAATCAGCAAAGATGCAAAGAGAAAAATGCGTGGTGGCGGAAAATAGAGATCTGCCAGGAAGAAGAGGTTACCATCAGGTGGCGCTAAACGTAAAATGAAATAAAAAAGAAGTGTTCTAAGCGTTTGAAACCTATGGCTGATCATTTTTTTAATTGATATAAGCTGAGGATACTACTCCCACGAGTCATAGGCTGATTACTAGTTGTCGAGAGAGGTGGCACTATTTCTGACTCGTCATGGCGCGTTTCATTCATCCATGTAGTTCACAATGCTGTAAAGTGGAACTGTCCCTCTTTGATATGCCCTCCACTCAGGTCTCTATTGAGCATAGCGACTTTATTACAATTTACCCATTAAACACAATTAGTTCACCGAGTGCCCCTATAGAATTCGTGACACCCAGCTCAGGCCCTTACTTTTTTGACCCGAGCTGCATGCATATGTACGCTAAACTGCGTACAGCCCATTCAGATGGAACGGACTGCGATGATAGTTACTCAACGTTCCCTGAAACCAACTTTTTACACTCCATATTCAGCCAGTGTGAGGTGTATTTAAATCAGTTTAACATCTCGGCAGGAACGGGGTACTACCACCTAGGAGCCTGTCTGGAAAATGTCCTCAACTTTTCAAAAGAATCGAAGGACACCTTTTTAACCGCCGAGGGCTTTTATCAGACTAAAGATGAAAATGGTATACAGGATAAATTTAAAAATTCTAACAAAAGATATAGTATACGAGTGGTTTGGACGTCTTCATACAGATTTCAGATTCCAGGAGAAACTGCTTATGAACGGCATCGATCTGAAGCTAAAGCTCAACCACACGAGTCCTGAGATCTGCATAAATCTGCTGTCTGATCAAGAAGAGGGCGCGAAACCCTTTGTGTTTGACATTATGGAGGCGTATTTGCTTATACCCCGAGTGAAATTAAGTTTGGCAAAAGAAATAGAAAGTGAGAAAGACTTAATACACGCCACAGTAAAATACCCAATTAATAGGGTACAAATCAAACTATACACGGTGCCCACCGGGATGGCCTCGAAGCAACTAGAAAACGTGGCCCTTGGAGTCCTGCCTAAAAGGATATGAATTGGAATGCAGGACCACGCCTCGACGAATGGAAAATATAAAAAGAGTGCCTTTAAATTCGAGAATTTCGGCCTTAAAAATATAACTCTATATGTAAATGGCATAGCGTTGGGAGGGACTACGATTACGGACTACTCATCAGACGCTGTGTTCCCGCTCTGCGCGAGAGCTTATAGTAGCCTGGCTCATAATACAGGTGCCTGTGATGAGCTCGGGTTCGGCGTAACGCAGAAAGAATTTGCCGAAGAATTTAACATTTATTCATTTGATGTTACGCCTGACTTGTCTGGTGGCGTAAATACGCACTTAAGTCGACAACAGAGTGGAAATATCTCAGTCAGGTTGGAATTTGCCAAGCCTATAGACGTTCCTGTTAGTGCACTCGTGTACCTCGAATCACAAGCACTAATAGAAGTTGATCGTTTCAGGAACGTCGTCACAGACTTTTAAAATGGACGCGAATACACTCCAGAGAGCAATGAAAAGTGACCGAATCACACGCTCCAAATTTATCGGTGTGTTTGCGAAGAATGAAATATTGAAATTGCCAACTACGAGAAACTGGTACGGGTTATTGTTAACACCGATATTGTGGGGGGTGAGGGGATTCATTGGTTTGCAATCTATTTTAAAAATAGGGGAAGAATGTACTATTTTGACTCACTCGGCACTGAGCCCTGGAACGATTCTGTGGTTGTACAGTTTATCGAACAGATACATGTACCTGAGATTGTATGGAATCCGTATCGCTTTCAAGGATATCATAGTAACACGTGCGGCATGTACGCCCTCTCATTTCTCATGCACATGTCACGTGGGAAGGGTTTTATAAATTTTTTAAACTTATTCGGTTTGTGCGACACTGAAATGAACGACAAAACGGATGCAGACAGATAAAAAAGGTTCCCATATGTTAGCACCCACTGTATTGTGTAAAGGTGTATACTGTATATCTATATTGTGTAAAGGCCTATTTGTAGCCATTAAGACTTATTCAATGGACACTGGTTCCGCTTTGTACGTTTTCTATCATTTAATAAATTAAATGAAAATACAATGTGTTTTGTTCTTAACCCCCAAAAATACTTACATTAGTTCTTCGAACCTGGCATTCGTTGGACCGGATGTGAGCCAATACCTCGACTTCTGTGTTCAGGTCGCTGGTTTGGTTGTTAGGTAAAGCATCCATATCACTTATTCCCATTTCATCAAAACGAAAAGTAGCTATAACATGATCAAGTTACGCATCGTCCTATAAAGTTAAATAAAAATAAAGTTTAATTAAAGAGTTACAATAAGAGAAAATGCCACGAATTTTAAAAATTACAATAAAAAAGCAGATAGCCTGACAGTTTTCAAAAGTAAGAGTGTTAAGACATTGTCTCCAGACACCGGGTCTAGGGGAGACAGTGAAGGAATTCAGCCTATGATTCGTGAGATGCACTCTCTCCTTTTGAGCCCATACCATCACCAAAATGCGCCTCAGTCAGTGTAGTCTCCCCAAACGCGGCTATACTACTCTCACGAATCATAGGCTGAGAAGTATAATGACATTTCGGACGAGGAATTTGGATCAATTTGAAAATTTTTCCCTCACCATCCTTCAGGACGCTCTCCCCAAATGCCATTATACCACTAGAGAGTATATATAGAGAGTATAAAGACAACAGATAGTATAAGGGCAACGAAGGATATAAACACAAATATCACAAATAGGAAAAGACAAGAGGGAAATCAAGAAAACGGAGTGCCCCAATAAGGAGCAAAAAACAAAGACTACGAGTAAATATGGGGAAGGAACTATATGCAGATATTATACAAATGATAATTGCAGATTTAAAAGAGGACAATGTATATATGAACATCCCCCAATATGCAATTTCTTCTATGATAATGGTCATTGTAAATTTGGAGACAGATGCCGATGCAAATTCTACCACCCGGACATCTGCAGACCTAAGGCCTTACGCAAAATATGGAACATGCAAATACGGGAAAAAATGCTACTATCAACATCTCCCGACGGACTCAAACAACAAAGGACAAAGTTGAAATGAAAATAGGAATAACAATAACAATAGGAATACAATAGGCGAACAAAAAAAAATTTTCAACATCGCAGACACGATACGGCTGCTAAATGTGATCTAATGCATGCAGTTGACACAGCTGGAAACCCCCGAGCCAAACCACTTCCTGGCAACAAGCTACCAGAATAGGTAGGCGGAAACGGATCTCTCTCGGAGGATCATAGGGCAACAAAACAAGTGATATCGAAGAAAAACGAATTTACTGTACATGTAAAATGCACAAGGGGCAATGAAAAACAGAACATAAATATTGTCCTGGCTAATATTCAAGGAATAAAACCAAACCAATCACCAAATAAAGTTTCGTATCTGAAAGGATTTATGAACGAAACAAGGGTGGACATCGCACGCCTCATAGAAACTCATCTTAAGGATTGCCAAGGAAATTGTGAAAACTGCGAACATTGTATTGATAAGAAAGAGATAAATATAGGGGGCTTCAACTTGCTAAGAACGGGTAGAACAACGAGACGTAAAGGTGGCTGTGCAATATATGTACAGGAAGGTCATATGACAGAGACGATAATAAGTAAATCAAACAGCTTTCTGGAACTCCTAGCAGTGAAAATAGAAAAACTAAACGTATTACTAATAGTCATCTATAGACCCTCAAGGACCCCAACCGAAAAATTCTCGGAGGCCATTGATGACATCAGAAAGCTAATAAAGGCTATAAACCCTCCATCTCCCAATATAATGATCTGCAGAGACTTTAACTTCCTATTTATAAAACACAAAAAGGTATATAATATATATACCCACATAAGGAAAAGGGGGGCACAAGTGAAGACCAGGAGCAAGCAGAAATGTTGATTGCTCTCACAAACAAGATTATGCTGACACAGGAGATAACAGAAAATACAAGAAAAAATAACTGCCTAGATCTAGTATTCAAGAATAACACGAATTTCATTGCTGATATAAAAATAACCCCAACCTTTATCTCAGACCACAACTTAATCGAGATATCAACAAATATGAAGACAACATTAAAATACAATACACATATTGAGGAAAGAAGCAAATTTTGGGCCTTTAACTTAAACTCCAAGACTATAAATTGGGAAGCAATCAGATCGCACATGGCCCAATAGAGTGGAGAACAGTTTTAGAGAATAAAACAACTGAAGAAATGCTAACAACCTTGGAAGAAAAAACGCTGAGAATTTTAGAAAAATATGCTCCGAAATCACAACCAAAAGGAAAGAGGAGCTGGCTTGAGAGGCAAAAGAGAATACTATTCCGCAAAAGGAAGAGAGTGGAGGCGAAGTTAGCCAACTGCGGATATATGCCAGGAATGTAATACAAGGAAAACTGGAGGGTATCGATAAGGAAATACAAGCCCTGATTAATGACCACACAAAGAGGGAAGAGGAAAAGGCGGTAGAAGCAATAAAGGAAAGTCCAAAATACTTCTATGGCCATGCGAAAAGAAAAAGCAAAAACGCACTCTGCTATTGGGCATTTAAGGAAGAGAAATAAAGAACTAACCGACGATCCAAAAGAAATATCTGAAACATTGAGAGCCCAGTATGAATGAATTTTCAGTACCCCAAAAAGTGACAAAGCGATACCAGACATAGATGCATTCTTTGAAGAGAACTTGCAAGGAGAGTGTATAACAGACTTTGATTTTACCCCAGAAGATGTAGCGAGAGCTGTAGGACAAATGAAACCACATTCAGCTGCATGCCCGGACAATTTGAACGCATTATTGATTAAAAACTGGAAAAATTAAATAGCTACACCTTTATACTGGATATGGGGATCCCTTGACACTGGGGAAATACCGAACATCTCGAAAAGACCAAACATTGCCCCTATATATAAAGGAGGGGACAGATCTCAAGCAAAGAACTATAGACCAGTGTCATTGACGTCCCACCTCACCAAAGTATTTGAAAGAATAGATAGTTAGAGAGAAAATTTATGATTTCTTGGACACTGAAAAGATTCAACGAAAATCAGCACGGATTCCGATCAGGTAGATCATGACTATCACAACTAATAGAGCACTAGAACAATATCCTAGATGCACTGGAAGGCACTGACAACGATGATGTCATATACACAGATTTTGCTAAAGCTTTCGACAAATGTGATCACGGTATAATAGCACATAAAATGAAATATATGGGAATAACAGGCAAATGGGAAAATGGATCTACAACTTCCTCAGAGAACGTCTACAGGTCGTCAAAATTCAAGGTACATCATCATCAGAATCAGAAGTACGCCGCTCAGTACCACAAGGGACAGTACTGGCACCACTCCTGTTCATTATCATGCTAACAGACATAGACAGCGGAGTAAACAGCAACAGTATAGTAACAGCCTTTGCAGACGATACAAGATGAACAGAAAAATCAGCGTTGTGAATGAAGTGGAGACCTTGCAGAGGGACAAGAACAAAAGATACAAATGGTCAGAAGACAAAAACATGTTATTTAACACAGAGAAATTTCAGCGTTTGAGATATGGTAGAAAAGAGGAACTTAGACTGCATATTATACTCCAGATAGACAGGAAATACAGAGAAGCACAAACGCGATTGATCTGGAGATAATAATGACCGATGATGCGAAATTCGAAACACAAAATCAGATAGCGATAAATAAAGCTAAAAGATTCGCCGGACAAGTACTAAGAACGTTCAAAAGAAGGGACAGGACAGTAATGGTTCCCCTGCTAAAAATACTGATTATACCAAAACTTGAATACTGCTCAGTTTTTACGTCCCCATATAAAAAGGAACAAACTAATAAACTAGAAGAAACGCAAAGACATTTCACAGCCAAGATTGATGACTGCAAAGAACTCACCTACTGGGAAAGACTACGTAAACTAAATCTGTACTCCCTAAAAAGAAGAAGAGAGAGGTACACCATAATCTACATATGGAAAATGATCGAAAAACTGGTACCAAACCTAAAACTAAACCCAATTACCATGCAAACAACACTGGAAAGTAGGAAAGGCAGAATGTGTAGTGCTCCCAAATTAAAGGCCCGACAAGGGACCTCCTTAACACTGAAGGAAAATAGCTTGGTTGTCAGGACAGGAGGTCAAGATTTTTCAACCAGCTTCCAAAGAACCTCAGAAACGTTACAGGGGTCAAAGTTGAAGTCTTCAAGAGAAGACTAGATGCCTGGCTCAGGACGGTATCAGATACGCCGGGTGTACCTGGCTGTGTACGATGGAGAGGAGCGCAAGAGAGCAACTCGCTCCTGCACCAAGCCAGAACTAGAGGCGGGGCCACCAGCTTGACCTCCGTGTGAAGAGAGACCAACGCACGGAACAGCAGCAAGGTTAAGAAAGTATATATATATATATATATATATATATATATGTAAAGAACGACGCTTGTGTAGAAGAACGTTCCGCACAAGATGAGGAGGGAGAACGAACAAATGAAAAATGAGGTAACCACCCGGGAATCGAACCCGGGCTCTTCCGATTGCCGGTCAGATATGCTATCCACTACACCATGAGCCTCGATTAATCAGAAGTCGTAATTCTCCTACATACGAGCAGAAACCAATGCCCTGAGGGGGCGCCTTCGCATGCCGTACATATACATACATTTTAACTGCAAACAACACACAGTATAATTAATGTAAATTATACTGTGTGTTGTTTGCAGTTAAAATGTATATATATGTACGGCATGCGAAGGTGCCCCCTCAGGGAATTGGTTTCTGCTCGTATGTAGGAGAATTACGACTTCTGATTAATCGAGGCCCATGGTGTAGTGGATAGCATATCTGACCGGCAATCGGAAGAGCCCGGGTTCGATTCCCTGGTGGTTACCTCATTTTTCATTTGTTCGTTCTCCCCCCTCATCTTGTGCGGAACGTTCTTCTACACAAGCGTCGTTCTTTACATTAATTATACTGTGTTGTTTGTAATTAAAATGTGTATATATATGTACGGCATGCGAAGGTGCCCCCTCAGGGCATTGGTTTCTGCTCGTATGTAGGAGAATTACGACTTCTGATTAGTCGAGACACGTGGTGTAGTGGATAGCATATCTGACCGGCAATCGGAAGAGCCCGGGTTCGATTCCCGGGTGGTTACCTCATTTTTCATTTGTTCGTTCTCCCTCCTCATCTTGTGCGGAACGTTCTTCAACACAAGCGTCGTTCTTTACATTAATTATACTGTGTGTGTTTGCAGTTAAAATATATATATATATATATATATATATATATATATAAATATATATATACTAGGGTTTCTTTCCCGGGATCCCGGCTGTTTTTATTGGATTTGAAAATCATGGGAATTGGACAAATATCCCGGGAAATCCCGGAATTTTAAAATGATTTCATTTATTTTTTATTGATTTATTGTTTTTTTTCTTTTGTTATTAGAAGGCTCTTGGGTAGAATTAAAGAAAACTGCATAATATTTACCACATTTTATTCTACTTTTCTGCTTTCTTAAATGAACATCAACCTGCATTAGCGACTTAGAGCAATCTAAAAATGGGCCCGTATGCCAAAAACTGGCCAAGGGAATGTCGCTAGCGCTGCGTATAACACAAGGAACCGAGTCTCAATATATTATCTAGCGATCGCAGGCAACTCATCATGCATGCAACTTCTTACTGACCCACAGACAGCGTTGCCAGACGTACGATAATTATCGCATTAATACGATAATTTTGACTTTCGTACGATGTTTTGAATTGAATATTATTTGTTTTGAATTGTGATATTGAATTTCAATTTTACTACTTTTTTTTTTACAAAGCTGGGCTCCTTTTTTTCAAATAGTTCTGGCAACTTTCTTGCAGTGTTTCCAGACATTTTTAGCCAAATTATGTTAAACCTGCTGCTAAATTATGCTAAATCGCCTAAAATTATACTAAACCTGTTTCCATTTTATGCTAAAAATATGCTAAATAATTATTTTCATTTTATGGGCTATTTTTAGGGAAGAAAATACATAAAAATGCTCATTTTCTTCATTTTAGTCAGTTTAGCTACTTTTATAATAAACTCTGAACCAAAAAAGAAGAAAAAATGGGTTTAAAAAATTGTGGAGAAAGATATAATTTTCAGTATTCTTTCTACATCAAAAATAAAAAGGCATACTAATGTCACTCACTAAATCATCATAATACATGAAACCATTCTTATATCCTGAGTACGCATGATAAATATTATGTTTAATAAATAATAAATAGCTACCACTGATTGGTAAACTCAATTCAAGTATTACAATGCAAAAGTGGTCATCTAGGCATAAGTAATTGGTTATCCCAATTCTAAAAGTGTATTTTATCACTGAACAATAAAAAAAATTATCGTTGTTTTAAATATACAACCATTTCCTGGATTTCCCGGGATCCCGGGAATTGGCTTCATTTTTCCGGAAATTCCCGGGATTTCCTGAGATGAAGAAAGCATCATATAAGGAGAAACCCTAGTATATACATATATATTTATATATTTATATACTGTATATATAATAACTTTCAAAATTTCAAAGGTTTCGCGCGATGATTCCTCTTTTCACGAAGGTCAAGCTTGTCGCCTCTCCTCTCGAGTTGGCATAGTGAAGTAGTGAGTTGGTTTCTTGTACTCTCCACCTCACATAGACATGTACGCCCGGCTCATCGGGGATTGTTCTGAGCAAGGCGTCTAATCTTCTTTTGAAGATGTTCACTGCAACACCATACGTGTTTCTTTGGTCTTTGGGCAGCTAATTAAACAGTCTTGGTCCTCTCACAACAAAACTATTTTCTTTCAGTGTTAAGGATGTTCGCTGTCTCGCATTTAATTTGGGAACACGACACGGTCTTCCTTCTTTACTTTTCACCGTTGTTTGGGGAGTTGCAGAGTTAAGAGTAAGATTAGGGACTAGTTTCTTCATTTATTTACAAGTGTAAATAATGGTGTATCTCTCTCTTCTCCTTTCCAGTGAATATAGGTTTAGTTCGCGTAAACTTTCCCAGTAATTTAGTTCTTTTCACCACTTCATCTTGGCTGTGAAGCTTCTCTGAATCCTTTCTCGCTGTCTAATGTCTTATATATATATATATATATATATATATATATATATATATATATATATATATATATATATATACTGTGTGTATATATGTGTGTGTATATATACACATACACATATATATACACTATATATATGTGTATGTGTATATATATATATATATATATATATATATATATATATATACACATACACATATATATACAGTGTATATACATATATATATATATGTTAACCCTCCGTCTATGGCCCTGGGTTGGTTCGGAGTCGACGGGGGTTCTGGTTGGGAGGCAGCAACGGATCTGTCACTTGCAGTAGTTTCTTGTAGACTTGTATACGACTCTCCGAGTTCTTCTTTAGTGGCTCGGAGGATTCTGAGAGGCTTATTAAATTCTCTGAGGGTTCCCCCCGATTCTTCTTGTAACGTATCTGGAGATTTTACTGACTAAATTCCTGAAGAGAGCACGGCTCGAAGGAGAAGATAAAGACTTTCTTTTACTGTAATTTACTGCTAAAATGTACAGGTACTACTCAGCCTCGTCGTTGGAATCAGAATGAACATGGAAGAAATTATCGAGGTTTATATACCCCGATTCTACTAACATCATCATTATTAAATGTGGAAGAGGCTGCATTATTTTTGCACAATATTTAAAAATAAAGTAAATCTTTTAGCTGTGATAATGTTTAAACGAATAAACAAGATATTTGAAGATGAAGCCATATTTTTAACTTAAACCGCGTATTTTTAGATCTGATGTTATCATGATCTGCCAAGTTAACAAAAAGTGAATTTGAACTATGCATCTTTACACTAAAAATATGCATATGAGTACAAATTAAAGGTTTAAGATTTATAATTAAATGCTTAGGCAAGACATGACTTCATCTTTTATAACAAAGAGAGAATGTATACAAAATATGAACATTGCAAAAAGTTTCTCAGAATTCATTATTAAGCTAAATCTAAAAATGATTAAGAAATTTGAAAAAAGAGCAAGTCATTATTTGGCAAAGTAGAAAGCACATCAAAATTTATCCCAACGGAAAAATAATAATATCGCCAAGTGTACATTCCTAAATGGCGACATAATGTCGTGTCGGACATTTAGTACAATCTAAGTACATCATTGAGTACGGTGTAATTTTGGTTTGTCACAATTATGATTACAATTACGGATTAATTTACATTCGTTTATTATCGTTAATTATCGTTATTAAAATACAGTAATTATTTTATATTAAATTATTATCGTTACTTAAAGTACATTAATTACAATTACATTATTATCATTAATTACAGTTTCATTTTAAAGTACGGTACATCATTTACATTATTAAGTACATTAGTCACTTACAATTCTTAGTGTTTTTATATTTATACTGTATTAGAATTAGAGCGAGAGGAGATTTTACGTTTTCAGATGTTCAGTTTATGCTGTGATCATCGAATTGTGTACATCTGCATAAGCGTTTTCGAGTTCATTGCAAGAGGTGAACGCACTTAAAAAAAATAATAAAAAAATAATACATGCAAACGTATTTGCGCGATTTTGAACGAACAGTTACGGAGGCATAAAGTTTCGTACCATTTCGTAGACTGACACGAGTAATAATGAATATTTAATAAAATTGATTTAGGACAATGGTCAAGAGAAGATATGGATTGTTCTGAGCAAGGCGTCTAATCTTCTTTTGAAGATGTTCACTGCAACACCATACGTGTTTCTTTGGTCTTTGGGCAGCTAATTAAACAGTCTTGGTCCTCTCACAACAAAACTATTTTCTTTCAGTGTTAAGGATGTTCGCTGTCTCGCATTTAATTTGGGAACACGACACGGTCTTCCTTCTTTACTTTTCACCGTTGTTTGGGGAGTTGCAGAGTTAAGAGTAAGATTAGGGACTAGTTTCTTCATTTATTTACAAGTGTAAATAATGGTGTATCTTATCTCTCTCTCTCTTCTCCTTTCCAGTGAATATAGGTTTAGTTTCGCGTAAACTTTCCCAGTAATTTAGTTCTTTTCACCACTTCATCTTGGCTGTGAAGCTTCTCTGAATCCTTTCTCGCTGTCTAATGTCTTCTTATATATATATATATATATATATATATATATATATATTTAGGGTGATGCACAAATCATGACCATCGTGGATGTTAGGGATACCCCCTCATTTGTTCCAATTTGTCACAAAAACACCCTGTGAGAAATTCCAGGTCAAACAAATAACATTCAGAGGTCGCGCCGCCAATTGAAAATTTGAAAATTACAAAAAATTAGAGTAAAATCAAATTTTTGAATTTGTTCTTATTTTTGTTGCAGGTTTGTTGCAGGTTGCAGGTTTTGTGCAGGTTTGCTGCAGGCAGAGTGGTAGGTGATGCGTATATGAGCAAATAGCGTTCAAGGAAATCGGTATCGCAGTGTGCTTGTGGCAGTGTCCAGGAGAGGTGCTATATCAGTGAGTCTCTCCGCCTCAATTTCTCTTCTATTTCCTCTATCTTAATTGTGACAAAAATGAGATCAAGAAGCTCAACAGATATCTGGCTGATCGGTCAACAAATAGATAAATTGAATCAAAGTAAGCTTCCATCAAAGAAAGAAGTAATTTCCTTATTCATGAATTATAAACATATCAAGAATGAAACTGTCAGAGAAGCATTAACTTCAACCGTTAATGATGTATTGGAAGTGTGGCAGAGAGCAGGAATACAACAACCCAGAAATGTAATGTTGTGAAGAAATTAAATAAACTGTATGATGAGTGGCAAGGGCTGAAGAAGAGCAAAGGAAAAAATCGAAGTTTTCAATAGAGAAAGAGAATACATGGAAAGAAAAATTGGATGGACTCTTTGATATTGCGCATGCAAATGCTAACGAGTTAATAACTATTGAGGAAGATAGAGAGTTTCTACGGCTACAAAGGGAAGGTCGAAAGGGTAAAATGATGGCAGTTGATAAGGATGAAGAAAACGTCGAAAGGAAGCTGCGAAGAGACATGAAAAAATGGATAAGAAAAGGTTACATGAATCAAGTGCATTTGATGAAACAGTTGTTCTTGCAAGCAGCAGCAGTTCCTGCAGTGATTCACCTGCATCTACGGAAGAAGAAGTAGATCTGGAAGTGCCCTCAACATCCAAAAGAGGCCTTCCAAGAAAAAAATTCAGATTATGAATGAAAATCTGCTTTCCTCATTGGATGTTGCTAAGATCAGCGACGATCAGCCTCTTTAATAATTATTCCAACGATCGCAAATGTTGGAAAAGATCCAGAGAATTACAATGTTAGCTACTCATCGATTCGCAGGGTAAGACAGAAATCAAGAAAGAAGTTCAGTGAAAACTTGAAAGAAGAATTTCAAGCTGACAAACCCTTGATTGTTCATTGGGATGGCAAACTCCTCGAAGACATTACCGGAATGAGGTTGTTGATCGGTTGCCAGTCCTAATCTCTGGCAGTGGAGAAGATCAACTGCTTGGAGTGCCAAATATAGATCATGGCACAGGAAAGGATACTGCAAATGCAGTACATCAGGCGATCATTGATTGGAATCTAATAGATAAGGTAAAAGGCATGTGTTTCGATACAACTGCATCGAACACAGGTCGTAAAAACGGAGCTTGTGTCCTAATTGAACAGAAAATGGAGAAAGATTTGTTGTGGTGTCCTTGTCGACACCATATCCTTGAAATCATGTTGGAAGCAGGTATCCCCTGCATTACAGGCTTCATCAGGCCCTGACATTCAGTTATTCAAAAGATTCAAAACAAACTGGAATAAGATTAATCTAACTTCATACGATAAATTAGAAAATTATCCCAAAAGGAAAAAGAGGAAATCATCAACTTTGCAGCAAGAAAAATCAATGAAGATCAACCTCGCGACGATTACAGAGAGTTATTGGAACTGACAATCATCTTGCTTGGCGGTACTCCAACGATTGGAATAAAATTCAGGAAGCCTGGGGCTTATCATAGAGCCCGTTGGATGGCGAAAGTCATTTATTCAATGAAAATCTTTATGTTCAAAAGTCAGTTCAAAATAACAGCAATAGAAGAAAGAAATCTAAAAGAAATTTGTTGGTTTTCTGTTTCAATTTATATTAAGCATTGGTTTTCAGCACCCTGCGCAGCAAGTGCTCCACGAAATGATCTGAGTCTTCTCAAGAATCTTCACAGCTACAAAAGCACAAATGAACAACTAGCAAATGCTGCTTTAGAAAAATTCAAGAATCATTTGTGGTATCTCTCAGAAGACTTGATCGCATTGGCTTTCTTTGATGATAAAATCAGCTTTGACACCAAAAGAAAAATGAAGGAGGCTCTTACAAAATCTTCGGAGCCAGATCCTCCAAAGAAGACACAAATAGACATCAAAACTATTGACAATAAGCAGCTTGAAGATTTTGTAACTGCTAACACAAAGTCCTTCTTCAGTATACTCGGATTGTCTTCAACGTTCTTGAGCAAACCAGTAGAAGATTGGCTTCTCGATGAGAGTTATTGGGTTGCAAAGAACGTAGTGAATCACATGAAAGTTGTTAATGATATTGCTGAAAGAGGAGTGAAATTGATTGAAGATTATAACAAATTAATTACCAATGATGAACAACAGAAGCAATATCTACTGCAAGTTGTATCAAATTATCGGAAGAAGCTTCCGGACAAAACTAAGAAAACTCTCGTATCTTTGACGCAACAGTAAAATTTACGAGTATATCCATTCTATGTATCTATTGTAAATATCTATTGTATTGTATCTGTTTTATGAACAAATGGAAAAGAGGAAGGTGGTATGATAGGCCTCGTGGGGAACTTCCACTCAAAAAAAAAGTAACGTGACGCTTGCTGTACCTCCTGGGTGTCATGGAAATCAGCAAATTTTCAAATGGCGGGCGCGACCTCCAAATATTCGAATTTTGACCCGAAATTTCCCCAGGATCATTTTTCCACCAAATTAAACCAAATGAGAGGGTATCTCAAAAATTTGAAACAAAAAAATTTTACTCCCCCACTTTTGCATCACCCTAATATATATATATATATATATATATATATACACACACAGAATATATATACTGTGTATATATATGTGTGTGTATATATACACATACACATATATATACACTATATATATGTGTATGTGTGTGTATATATATATATATATATATATATATATATATATATATATACACATACACATATATATACAGTGTATATACATATATATATATGTTAACCCCTCCGTCTATGGCCCTGGGTTGGTTCGGAGTCGACGGGGGTTCTGGTTGGGAGGCAGCAACGGATCTGTCACTTGCAGTAGTTTCTTGTAGACTTGTATACGACTCTCCGAGTTCTTCTTTAGTGGCTCGGAGGATTCTGAGAGGCTTATTAAATTCTCTGAGGGTTCCCCCCGATTCTTCTTGTAACGTATCTGGAGATTTTACTGACTAAATTCCTGAAGAGAGCACGGCTCGAAGGAGAAGATAAAGACTTTCTTTTACTGTAATTTACTGCTAAAATGTACAGGTACTACTCAGCCTCGTCGTTGGAATCAGAATGAACATGGAAGAAATTATCGAGGTTTATATACCCCGATTCTACTAACATCATCATTATTAAATGTGGAAGAGGCTGCATTATTTTTGCACAATATTTAAAAATAAAGTAAATCTTTTAGCTGTGATAATGTTTAAACGAATAAACAAGATATTTGAAGATGAAGCCATATTTTTAACTTAAACCGCGTATTTTTAGATCTGATGTTATCATGATCTGCCAAGTTAACAAAAAGTGAATTTGAACTATGCATCTTTACACTAAAAATATGCATATGAGTAAAAATTAAAGGTTTAAGATTTATAATTAAATGCTTAGGCAAGACATGACTTCATCTTTTATAACAAAGAGAGAATGTATACAAAATATGAACATTGCAAAAAGTTTCTCAGAATTCATTATTAAGCTAAATCTAAAAATGATTAAGAAATTTGAAAAAAGAGCAAGTCATTATTTGGCAAAGTAGAAAGCACATCAAAATTTATCCCAACGGAAAAATAATAATATCGCCAAGTGTACATTCCTAAATGGCGACATAATGTCGTGTCGGACATTTAGTACAATCTAAGTACATCATTGAGTACGGTGTAATTTTGGTTTGTCACAATTATGATTACAATTACGGATTAATTTACATTCGTTTATTATCGTTAATTATCGTTATTAAAATACAGTAATTATTTTATATTAAATTATTATCGTTACTTAAAGTACATTAATTACAATACATTATTATCATTAATTACAGTTTCATTTTAAAGTACGGTACATCATTTACATTATTAAGTACATTAGTCACTTACAATTCTTAGTGTTTTTATATTTATACTGTATTAGAATTAGAGCGAGAGGAGATTTTACGTTTTCAGATGTTCAGTTTATGCTGTGATCATCGAATTGTGTACATCTGCATAAGCGTTTTCGAGTTCATTGCAAGAGGTGAACGCACTTAAAAAAAATAATAAAAAAATAATACATGCAAACGTATTTGCGCGATTTTGAACGAACAGTTACGGAGGCATAAAGTTTCGTACCATTTCGTAGACTGACACGAGTAATAATGAATATTTAATAAAATTGATGTAGGACAATGGTCAAGAGAAGATATAGAAATATGGATACAACCAAACCATAGAAATGGTAGATCGTAGGGTTGTGACAAACAAAAATAGAAAGCAACACATGAAATTTTATCCAAACTCGCGTTAAGCGAATTTGGTTCTTATGTAAAAATGAATAATGATTATTAATTGTTCATTTTTACATATACATATATATATATATATATATATATACTCAATATGAATATGAAAACAAGAGATACGACTCTCAACATTTATTGGCCAAACGTTTCGGTCCACTCAGGGGCCATCTTCAGTGACTAAATAGAAGCATCTAAAAATAATCATAAAACTAAAGTAAATACAAATGTCAAACTGTACAATAATAAAATCTAATACAAAAAAGTTAAAAAGTTGTTAAAAAAAAAAACTATCTGGATTATAAAACAAAAAAGTAAAAATAAAACTAACTAAAATTTCAAAAATTAAAAGTTTAAAAATGTTAAGTTTAAAATTTAAAAAATTTAAAATTTTTGTAAAAAGGACTGACCGGGATGGTAAAAGTTACAAATGACAAGTGGGGAGAAAGGAAAAAACAACTTAAGTTAGTGCAGTAGTTGCGTTAAAAAGGTGTTGGTTGGTTAGGAAGTATGTAATTTTATCGAGGAAAGGCTATCGTTTAGTTCTGGGTTTAATTTCTTGATAAAAAGGGATTCTAAAATTTTAAGATCAAGTGAATTAGAAGCAGACGACAAAATAGCAAAGGAGTCCTGGGGGCACGGGTGGTCATGGGTCTCTGAATGATGCCGAATAGCAGAGGATTCAGGAGTGGAAAGAGGGCGAGAAGTTCGATAAGAAAAACCCAAATGCTTCGAAATCCTAAGTTTTAACTGTAGGGCAGTCTGCCCCACATAACGACTTTGGCAGGTCGCACATGTATATAAATAAATAACAAAGGATCTCAAAAGCACGGGGAGGTGATCTTTATGACGAAAAAAGGATTGCAGAGAATTAGAATTAGAATTAATGATTATAAAGTCGCATTGAGGGAAATGTCTGTCCAAAATAAAGTGGACATCTTTATTAAGTTGAAAAGTTAGTTGGTCTAAAAATGGAAGCTTAAGATAAACCTTCTGTTTCGGAACCGTGGGCTGAATTATTTTAGGTGAATATAGGTTATTTAAAAATTTAGAAATTAAAGTCTCAAAAGTCAAAGTACAATAAAAATTATAGTTGAAAAATCTCTTAAGATACTGAATTTCTAAGTCAAATAAAGACCAACTTGAACAAAGGTGATAGGCTCTAAAAATACGACTTTTAATACTAGCCAGCTGAAAACTAAGTGGAATATTGCTGAAAAAATGAGTACCGAGTTGGGTAGTAGTTGGTTTTCTGTATACTTGTGTTGAGAAGCGTGTACTATGTTTATTTATGGTAACATCAAGAAACGAAATTTTATTGTATTGTTCTACTTCCATAGAGAATTTAATATTAGGATGCTTAGTATTAATGTAATTTAAAAATAAAGGGGCATGATCTTTATGCTTAAAAATGACAAAACAATCATCTACATAACGTTTAAATAAAATAGGTTTAAAATCAAGCGGGCAATCCCTCAGCCACTTTTCCTCGTGAAAACAAAGAAAACTGTTAGCAAAGGACGGACCAAGGGGCGAACCCATTGCCATTCCCTCCTGCTGGTGGAAGTTCCTTATTAAAAAAGAATATGGTATCCTGGACTGATAACTTTAAAAGTTTTGAAAACAATTGTCTGCTTAATCCCAAAATGTCATTAGTAGAACCAAACAAAGAATTTATAATAATATCACAAGTTTCTAAAACAGGTACATTGGTAAACAAAGACTGAACATCAAAGGAAGCCATGAAACAATCCTTAAACTTCAACTTGGTGACACAATCAACAAATTCAAATGAATCTTGCAAAGTGAAATGACTACGTGTGAGAGGGTCTATGATTGGGACCAAAAATTTTGCAAGGTTATAACTTGGTGTGTTTATGGCTGCTAAAATGGGACGAAGCGGAACTCCAGGTTTATGGGTCTTAGGTAGGCCATAAACAACCCCTGGGCTAGTACCTGAAGCAAAAAGCTTATCGTAATAGTTGATCAAAAGCCCACGACTTTTAAGAGAACGTAAAAAGTTGTTGATTCTGTCCTCCAGTTTTACAATATATTTAAATAGATCAGTCTGCAGTTTCCCTCAATGCGACTTTATAATCATTAATTCTAATTCTAATTCTCTGCAATCCTTTTTTCGCCATAAAGATCACCTCCCCGTGCTTTTGAGATCCTTTGTTATTTATTTATATACATGTGCGACCTGCCAAAGTCGTTATGTGGGGCAGACTGCCCTACAGTTAAAACTTAGGATTTCGAAGCATTTGGGTTTTTCTCATCGAACTTCTCGCCCTCTTTCCACTCCTGAATCCTCTGCTATTCGGCATCATTCAGAGACCCATGACCACCCGTGCCCCCAGGACTCCTTTGCTATTTTGTCGTCTGCTTCTAATTCACTTGATCTTAAAATTTTAGAATCCCTTTTTATCAAGAAATTAAACCCAGAACTAAACGATAGCCTTTCCTCGATAAAATTACATACTTCCTAACCAACCAACACCTTTTTAACGCAACTACTGCACTAACTTAAGTTGTTTTTTCCTTTCTCTCCACTTGTCATTTGTAACTTTTACCATCCAGGTCAGTCCTTTTTACAAAAATTTTAAATTTTTTAAATTTTAAACTTAACATTTTTAAACTTTTAATTTTTGAAATTTTAGTTAGTTTTATTTTTCCTTTTTTGTTTTATAATCCAGATAGTTTTTTTTTTTTAACAACTTTTTAACTTTTTTGTATTAGATTTTATTATTGTACAGTTTGACATTTGTATTTACTTTAGTTTTATGATTATTTTTAGATGCTTCTATTTAGTCACTGAAGATGGCCCCTGAGTGGACCGAAACGTTTGGCCAATAAATGTTGAGAGTCGTATCTCTTGTTTTCATATTCATATTGAGGATAAGATTCCCGAAGAACACTTCTATCGTAACTATATATATATATATATATATATATATATATATATATATATATATATACATATATATATATATTATGTATATATATTATATATGTATATATATATATTTTAACTGCACACAACACACCGTACATTTAATGTAAAGAACGACGCTTGTGTAGAAGAGCGTCCGCATTAGATGAGGAGAGAGAACGAGCAGATGAAAAACGGGGCACCTCCCAGGAATCGAACCCGGGATTATCTTGTGCAGACTCTCTTCTACACAAGCGTCGTTCTTTACATTAAATGTACTGTGTGTTGTTTGCAGTTAAAATATACATATGTACGGCATGAGAAGGTGCCTCCTCAGGGCATTCGATTCCGCTCGTATGTAGAAGAATTACGGGTTGTGACTGATTGGGGACCTTGGGGTAGTGGTTAGCATATCCGATCGGCAAATGGATGATCCTGTGTTCGATTCCTGGGAAGTGTCTCCCTTTTCATTTGCTCGTTCTCTCTCCTCACCTTGTGCGGACGCTCTTCTACACAAGCGTCGTTCTTTACATACAGAGTGTATATATATATGTATATATATATATATATATATATATATATATATATATATATATATAAGCAAAGAATCATAGGGAAAAGGAAAAGGAAACACGAAGTCCGAGCACTTTCGTGATATATTCACATCTTCAGGGACAAGAAAGAAAGAGACAGAATTTACAAAGTAAATGAGTTAAATACACAAGCGAAAAAATTCCCAAATAGGCAACTCAATCTAAAAACAATAAAACAATCTAAAACTTCTCCAATAGATAACTTCATCTAAAGCAATGATGCCAAACCCCTGGCCCGCGGGCCAAATGTGTCCCCCCACGGGTCTTTTCAGTGGCCCCGCGGGTCTTTTCAATTCAATGAAAAAGTTAGAATATAAAAGTGACCCAATTTATGACTTAGATGGAAAGTAAGTAGGCTAATACATTTAGTTATTTTCTTCGCTTGGCCCTCACATCAAAAACGTTTGTGCACCACTGATCTAAAGGCTACTAAAATATCGAATACATATAAAACTATATAAAAGAAAATATACAATTAACTTGTACACAAAAAATGATAACAGTTATTAGAAATAGTATTTAATTAAAACAGGCAATTAAGTGGCAAGATGCAGTAGTCTATGGAAACAAAGGACATGTCGCAATCGTCAGCAAGTGCTATTTCCAGAATGTTCCGTTACTATTGGGGAAGAGAAAAATTCCCCAATAGGCAACTCAATCTAGAAACAATAAAACAAATTTCCTCTGAAGTTTACTAAACTATCGAGTACATAAAGACTATACAGGGTGTCCCATAAGTCCGGCATCGTAAGAAAAATAATAAAAAAGGGCAAAACAAAAGCTTTTGTTTACAGAACGTGCTCAATATGTCCACTATTGTTTTCAATACACAAATTCAGACGTGATACCCAGTCAGCAAGCACACGGTGAATGATGTCAGGAGTAATGGTGTTACATGCCCCAATAGGGTGTGTCAATTTTGTCAACTTTTTTCAAATCAATTTTGGTAGTGAAAATAGAGTGTCTTTTCATGTCAAAACTTGAAATTGGCCAACCAAAATGAAATAAAATAAACCTTACCTACATCAATTTTACCTTAAAGTTTCAAAAATTGACTCTTTTACTAAATAATAGGACATAAATTGATAATAGGACATAAATTCTGTCACATAATTATCCCACTGATCCCATATGGAGTGTTTTCAAGGTCATGTAGTTGTTGTACAATGTACAAGTCACAACATGAATAGAACTGTCCCTCACTCTCAGTCCTCAGTTGCCTCTTAGATGTCATAGACGGTGGTTTGCTGTTATTGCTGTTGTACCTACTTCATAGTTATTCTACTAGACGAATACTACAGTTTAACTGTAAGTATGGATTACACAGGTCAACAAAAAAACTTTTTTTTTTCGTTGCCAAGGAAATTCGTACAAATTTAGGGTATTTTGGGGTTGCTGAATTCCAAAATGAAAGTAGTTTTTTCCGATTTGGCTCTAGTTCTTGAGATAATGAATACCCTCAATTAATAGGAAACGTAACCATAACGCCTGCATATGGGAAACTACCGGAACATTCTAGATGGTGAGACCGAATAAAATGCCATTATGTATGTCATGTGTTTACTTTTGTATGATTTGAGACAATTTCAATGCGATTTGTAAGTAGGCTCCGCCTGAACATTACATTTTTTGCATTTTTACGTGTTTCAATGGGGTACCAATTATCTCATAAATTAGAGCCAATCTAGCAAAACCGATGTCATATTCGGAATCAGCACCACAAAGTTACCCCAAAATCACTCTAATATGATTGGCAATAAAATGAGTGTTGACCAGTGTTATTGATTATTACAATTATTTATTATTATCATATTCTTCTGTCTAATTATGTTGTAATCCCATGAAATATTTTTTTATTGAATTTTAGAACATCGAATGACTAAACTTTGAAACATCGTAATTGATATAAAATACTTAGATGTTTTTCTTTCTTTTCAGATATTCCTAAGATGCCAAAATTGAAGACAAGAGGTCAGTCGTCATGCCACTTGAGCCTGTTAGTCGGTACAGGCAAGGAGCTTCCCGTATCAGAACTACCAACAGTGCGAGACATGCTGAGACTAGGGTTACTCCTTCGTGAACAAAATACAAAGGATAGAAGGAACTACACAGAGAAAGAGCTCATAAGGGACATGATTCCCCCTCTTCTGCATCAGTGGAAAAAAGTTAATGTGTTATTCAAACCACCTGTACTCAATCAGTATAGAACTATTGAGCTAAAATTAACAAAGCTGTGGCACAAAGCAGTTGAGACCACTTGGTAAAGGAAAACTAGCAAAGAAAAATAAATTTCTGCACACACTTGATACTCTTCTTGACATTTTACATTTTTAACTGCCAGTGTCCCATAGAGTTGTGTTCTGAAGCCAATTGTTCTCCCTCATGCAGAAGAGAACTTCACCCTCACATTGATTGTCGCTGTCCTCGTGAGAAGAAGATCTCTGTTTTGGAGATGGCTTTCATAAAGGCGCAGAGAACAAAGGCAGGAGGTCAAGGAAGTATGCAGATTGATTCGGCAGATTATTCAGAAACCAAAAAACAGATTGTTATTGCTAAGAAAAAAGAGAAAATCCGAGAGGGGGAAGAAAGGAAGAAAAAGAAGAGTGAAGAAGCCACCCAAAGAGATGAAGAGCTCTATCAAGAGGTTTCTCACTTCTATGAAAGCTCTTCAGATGAACAGAAAGAAGCAACATCAGATGATAGCTCCAAAATGCCATCTGAACCTTCGCCGAAGAGAATGAAATACAACACTAAAGACATCTCAAACATTGCCCTTGCCAGTATTCGCCACCATACGGGGCTACGAGAGACTGCAGAGATTGCCACTGCCGCTTGGATAGATGCAGGCCTCATCAGCCGAGAGGATACATCCTTAGTGATAGATCATAATAAGATAAGAAGAGCACAAGAAAAAATAATGAAGGAAATATCTGATCAGCATGAAAAAGATTTGAAGGAGGAAGGTCTCTCTTGCCTTTTGTTTGATGGAAGAAGAGATGACACAAAAGTTCTTCTAGAGTTAGAGGGAATGGACAGAAAGTTTCCTGGTCTCATCAAAGAAGAACACTACTCTGTGTGTTCCGAACCTGGTGGCCGCTATTTGTTTCACTTTGTTCCTGAAGCAGAAGTAGAAGGCAAGAAACATGCAGAGGCAATTGCTGATCAAATAATATGTTGGCTTCAAGAAAGAAGACTTGACAGTTCACTGCAGGCCGTTGGTGGAGACTCAACTGCGGTGAACACTGGATGGCAGGGCGGTGTTATGACGCATTTAGAGAAAAAACTTGGAAGAAGGCTTGTTTGGATTGTATGTGATTTGCACACAGGGGAACTACCTCTTCGTCGTCTCATCCAGGAACTTGATGGTCCTACAAAGAGCAACAACATGTGGTCAGGCCCCTTTGGCAACATGCTAGATGAAGCCACGGAATTAGAAATAAATACAAAATTTCCAAAGGTCGAAGTAGGCCCTCCCCTTCCAGTGTTGTCTGAAGAAGTTATCAAAGACCTCAGCACGGATCAATCTTACGCTTATCGTATTGTTCAAACAATCAGATCAGGAGAGTTGCCTCAAAATCTGGCTCTCTTGGAGATTGGACCCGTAAGTCACAGTCGTTGGTTAACTACAGCGATTCGTTTCTGCAGGATTTGGGTTTCCAAACATGCACTGAAGGGCAAAATGCTACAGAATTTGATGTTGATTGTTGAATTTATTACTGGGTTTTATCTTCCTCACTGGTTCAATGTAAAACTTAATCCAATGTGGATGGAGGGGCCCAACCACATCTTGTTTCAATTACAGCTACTGAGAACCCAAAGGAAAGTAGTGGTGGGCATCGTGTTACCTGTGGTGAGAAGGTCCGCTTGGTATGCTAGGCCAGAGGCAGTTTTGCAAGCAGTACTCTGCAGCCAATGTACCAAAGAGCGAACTGAGGCTGTGGAAATCATTCTAAAGCTTAGAGGAACATCACTAGATGATGACCAGCTGGGAGACTGCTCTGTTCAGACAAGGAAGGTACCTCCGATAAACGTCAATGCCACGAAATTGTCAGAATTAGTTAACTTGAGTTCGGAAGTTTTGGAGCCACCACTGACAACATGTATAACAAACAAAGATTTAACACAACTTAAAGAGGCCCCATTGCAAGTGCCAAAGTGGCCTTCTCACACTCAGAGTGTGGAGAGATGTGTGAAAATGGTCACAGAAGCAGCTAGTCAAGTTTACAGTCGCGAGAGGCGAGAAGGCTACATCAAAGCGCAAGTAGCAAGCCGAATGCTGATGTCAAGGAACCGCAGCAAAAAGGACATGACTGCATTGGTTACTTTCAAATAAAGACTCTAAATGATATCTTATTGCCACTTTAAATGTTGATAGGATGTTTGCGCACATTTGTTATTTTGTTACCAATTTATGGAAAAATGGAATTTTTGAATTAAAATTGATGTAGGTAGGAGTTATTTTTTATTGTTTTTGAAGCAAGGATATTATTTTGTATGCCAAATGATTACATTAAATTGCTACCAAATCACATGATTTTCAATTTAGTCATTTCACCCCCAAAATTGACACACCCTAATGCCCCAGTAATGCGCTGCCGCAAATGTTCAACACTCCTAATTTTCTCTGCTTATACCAGCGCTTTCAAGTGGCCCCAGAGATAAAAATCTAGTGGCGTGATATCCGGGCTTCTAGCTGGCCATTCCACAGGCCGTCGACGTCCTATCCAATGACCAGGGAATTGTTGGTACAGGTATTCCCTTACTTGGGTGCTGTAATGTGCAGGAGCGCCGTCTTGCTGGAACCATGTTGGGAAATTTCCTTCTTCGTTCAAGACACTTGGAAATGCTTCTTCCTTGAGCATACGTAGGTAGGTGCATCCAGTGACATGTTCATCGAAAAAGAGGGGGCCTATGATGCGATCCTTCCAAATGCCACACCATACCATCACCAGAGATGCACCTTGTTCCTTTGAAGAGGTATACCAGTGAGGGTTGTTTTGAGACCAGTAGCGGAGCCGGGTGTTCTGTCGATTTACCTCACCATTTCCATAAAAAAACAGCCTCGTCACTGAACAGGATGGTGGACGGGAAATTGGCATCCCGAGTATATGAATTATGGTTTGTAGAAATAGAAAAATATGAATTTCTCCTATGATGCCGGACTTATGCGACACCCTGTATAAAAGCAATAATACAATTAAAATTCACATAAAAATTATAACAATTATTAAAATAATATTTATTTAATTAAAGCAAACAATTAAGTGGCAAGAAAGCAGTCAGAATAATCCACCATCTTTCTAACAATGTATGAATCTAATTTGTAAAGCCCAGGGCTAATATTAAGAACACAATCAGCATTATTCTTGATCACGCCCGATTCAATTAGATTTCTACTAACAAAAGATTTACTAAAACTTAATTTGGAGACATTTTTCCAGTCACTGGTTTGATTAGTATCTCTTACGTGAATGAAAATGGCGTTACATTCCTGGCCGGTTCTTACGCTGTATTTATGCTGCTTAATACGTAACTCTAGCGTCTTGCAAGTTTGACCAATATAAAATTTATTACATATTATGCATGGAATTTTATATACACAACCCTGTTCACTTAAAGGGGAGTTTTTAATCAATGAATTCTTAATTACATCTAAATTTCTGAACGCGATATTTACCTTAAAAGTCCTCAGCAGTTTCGGCAGATCAAGGAAATTTTCATTAAATGGTAATGCTGAGACGTTTTTTGTGGTATAAGGAGTCTTGTCTTTTACCTCGTGGAAGGTTTTCTTTGCCATTTTCAGAGATTTATTTATGTAATTCTTTGGATATTTTAAATCAAACGCAATTTTAAATATTTTACTAATTTCATCATCAATGAACACTGGGCTACAAACTCGTAAGCATCTTAGGAACAAAGTAGATACGTAAAACGTTTCTTTTTACGTTAATGTGGTGAGCCGAATAATAATGTCTGTAGGAACAATTATTAGTGGGTTTTCTGTAAATATTGTACCTAAACTTTTTTCCGGACCTATATATTAAAACCTCTAAAAATGGGATCGATGAGTCTTTTTCTATTTCAACTGTAAATTGATAGAAGGAGTTAAATTATTAAGCTTGGGTAAGAATTCATTGAGATTTAAAGTTTGTGGCCAAAGACAAAGAACATCATCTACATACTGTATCTAAACCACGGAACGTAATTTGGTCTCTCGGTGGAGGATCTATTAGTTTTCTTTCGGAAGAATTGGTTAAGTATAATTTGCCATTACCTGTAACTACCATTATAAAATTAATTAATCTGTCCATAGTAGACTCGAAATTTGTGTTTAATAATGAATATTTTAGGCAGAAATTTGGTATAGCTATGGGAAATCCCCTCTCTCCCATTTTAAGTAACTTATATATGGAGTTTGTTTAAATTAAATTATTAAGGAAGATTCTTCCAAATTACGTTCCGTGGTTTGGATATGTAGATGATGTTCTTTGTATTTGGCCAGAAACTTTAAATCTCAATGAATTCTTACCCAAGCTTAATAATTTAACTCCGTCTATCAATTTTACAGTTGAAATAGTAAAAGACTCATCGATCCCATTTTTAGAGGTTTTAATATATAGGTCCGGAAAAAAGTACATATACATAAATATATGTATATGATGAAAAGAACCACGAATGAAAGGAAACACAGAATGGTGCTCAAACGCTTTCGTCTTTTGACATCCTCAGGAACACTTTGCCCTTCTTGTCTAAATCCGTCCTGAACGAATTCAATACGACAGGATCAAGCGGATTGTTTACAACCAATTTTATAGATAATGCCTGAAATATATATAGGTCACAAAAAAAATAAAAAAAATAAAAATAAATTGAAAAATAAAAATTGCAAGAGCAGCATACAAATTTCTAAGGAAAAGCTACCAAAGTTTTACCACTTTGCCCTTCTTGTCTAAATCCATTCTGCACGAATTCAAAACAACATGATCAAGTGAAAAAAGACCCTGGCTCATGGTAAAATTATTTGTAAGTTGAATAATAGCAGACTCAAGAATATTCCTATTAACAATGTTGCTAGAGTGAAACAAAATTGAAGCATTATTCCAATCAATACAGTAGGATAACTCTGACAAATGGACAAAAAGGGCACTGGGCAACTTTCTGTATGTGGCGGGGTGCTGGAGAAGCTCGTTCATCTTTCTAATGTAGTCCACTTTGTCCATAATGACTATGGTGTTAGCCTTGTCTGCTTTAGTAAGAGTGATTATAGACAAAGTGGACTACATTGGAAAGATGAACGAGCTTCTCCAGGACCCCGCCACATACAGAAAGCTTAGGAAGAACCCGCAGCATGACGTTATCAAATCATTCAATAGTGGCTTGAAACGCATTCTCAAAGATCATAAGGACTTAATTCCGCTTTTCACGTCCACTTCACCTTCTCTTCCCTACCTTTACCGTCTTATTAAAACCCACAAACCTGGCAACCCTATGCGCCCTGTTATTAGCTCTGTGGGTTCTATTACCTATAAACTCTCCAAATGGTTTTGTCAAAGTCTTGTCCTCCATTCTCGGAACTATCTCTGATTCACATGTAAAAAATTCCATGGATCTACTGAAAATTGAATAATGTACGCATTGAAACCAACGATAGATTGATCAGTTTTGACGTTTGTTCATTGTTTACAAAAGTGCTGATTGGCGATATGCTTGACTTTCTCTCCCGAGAATTACATAAGTAGGACCTGCCACGACCTGCACACATAGTTTTGGAACTCATTAAACTTTGCATCAAAGACTGTAATTCACTTTCACTAGAGAGTATTATCAACAGGTTTTTGGGATGACCATGGGTAATTCCTTGTCGCCTTCCTCTCCAATATTTATATGGAGTTTTTTCGAAATTACTTACATTCCGAGAATCCTGGGGGTTGGCATCTCATGGTTGCGGTACGTCGACGATATTTTGTGTGTCTGGCCCATGAAGCGTGACCTGGATGACTTCCTCCTTCAGTTAAATGATCATGTCCCCCTTCATTAAGTTTACTTTGGAAGTGGAACAAAACAACTCAATCCCGTTTTTGGTGGGTGTGTATATAGGGAAAGCCCAGGTTTTAAGTTTAGTATTTTAATCGGCAAAAACAAACAATTTGTACTACGTACACTTTTAATCCGGTCATGACACCCCTATTAAGAAGGCCATATTTTCTTTAATGTTCTCCACGCTCTTAGGATCGCCAGTCCGGAATACATGGATGCCGAATTAGAAAAAAAATCAACGGTATTGGAAGTGGTCCTGTGCTACTCACATGCGTTTATGGAATCTGTCTTAACAAGGCAAAACGAACCTTCTATCGCGTGAATAATAACCCTCGCACTTTGTCAAAGATATTTTAGTACTTCCATTTTTCCCAGGCTTTTTAGGCATTGCTAATGTACTTAAACTTTTGGATATTAATGTAGTATTTCATATAACAATATTGTGAAAAAATATCATAGTAGAAAATAGCACTACCAATAATTTAGGCAATAACTATAAAATTGGTTGTAAAACAATCCTCTTGATCATGAATTCGTTCAGAAAGGATTTAGACAAGAAGGGCAAAGTGCTAAAATTGGTAGTTTTTTCCTTACAAATTTGTATGCTCCTCCCACAATTTTTATTTCTATATTTATTATATTTTTTTTGTGACCTATATAGTTTCGAACTTTTTATTTACTTCGTGGTTCTTTTCGTCATAAATATTTTTCACGTGTTACTTTCGTGAAATAGAAATAATTTTCATACTATATATATATATATATATATATATATATATATATATATATATATATATATAATATATATATACTATATATATATCTATATATATAATATATATATAATATATATATATATATATATATATATATTATATAATAAGTATATACTATATATATATATATATATATATATATATATATATAATATATATATATATAATATATATATATAAGTATATACTATATATATATATATATATATATATATATATAAATATATATATATTGTGTGTGTGTGTGTGTGGTGTGTGTATACTGAAAGCGGAAATTTGTACTCCAACATTTGTACGACGGAAATTTATACGCCAGCATTTGTACGCCAGAACATTTATACGACTGGAAATTTATACGCCAAGCATTTGTACGACGGTAATTCATACGTTCACGCAAGAAATTCATGATCAGTTAATAAAATTGAATTTGAAAATAGGTAAGTTAAAATACAAATTATCACAACTTATGAAATTACGTATTACAATAATTAAATGCATAATTGAAACTAAATTTCAGCTTATCAATTTAAGAGAAAATGTAACTAGCGACATACAGAACAAATGTCATTTAAAAAATCGGGGAACAAAATCTTGCGAATTTTTTTCTCATTAATCTCCAGACCTGACCTAACCTAACCTAACCTAACCTAACGAACCCACGGTTATTATCATGGGTAGATCGTATACTTAAGTCAAAAAAGTCCGATGAGCCATACTTAAATTAGCGTCGTACAAATGTCAGTCGTATAAATTTCCAGTCGTATAAATGTTCTGGCGTATATATGCTGGCGTATAAATTTCCGTCGTACAAATGTTGACGTACAAATTTCCGCACACGGACAAATACTATAGTTTTTTTCTTTTTCATGATGGAAAGCCCAACGTGGGCACTTGGTTACTCGCAAAGAGGCCCCAAAATATAGCTTCCCTCATCAGGTATCTGCAAAGCAGATAGGATCCAGCTTTGGGACAGGATCTAGGGTTTACAGCCAACACCTAACCTACTGCATTCAGAACCTCAATCTACGCAACAAACTCGTTGCATTCACGTCGGATTGAATACATCAAAGAAAAAGAGGGGTAACTATTGTATTTTTAGCCAAAAAACAAAACTTAAACCTCAACCGGGACATTGAGCGTCCACTTTTCAAGGCACATAACACGTCCGTTTAATATACACAAACTCAGAATGATCCCCCTAAGAAACTTGTATGTTAAACACAGACCGTGCATGGAACAAGGAACTCTTCTGGGAAATTACATCCACTACTGTTCGAATAAGTAATGATAAATGACAAATACTATAGTTTTTTTCTTTTTCATGATGGAAAGCCCAACGTGGGCACGAGGGTGTTCCACTTTTATCAAATTGTGAATTTCACTACACTTTGCTCTTCCCCGTACACCGTATGATCTGTAAAGCATATCTATCAAATTTGAAGTAAACTCAACACAATTTAGAGGTTGCACACTTATGTCACCTCTGATACCTCAGCCTTTTGTAACCAAATCTCGAGAACGTCCCAACTTCCAACATATTGCAATGTTTTAATTTCTTTCACAGATGCAAAAAGTGTTGAAAATGGAAAGAAAGAAGATCTGGCTGATTGAAAAGACTCCAGTCGAAGAGCTCTTAGGAGCAAGATTGCCATCCCGGGAGCAAATCCTCCTCTGCTTTATGTACCATCACCTGGAGCTGAAGGAATCAATCCCCCTTGCCATCAAGTTTACGTGTATCAAGCTTCAAGAAGTTTGGAAGAAGGCGAATATCCCTGTGAAGACAGAGGAGAATATTAGAGCTGCTATACTAAAGCTGTACAAAGAGTACCAAAACTTGAAGAAGGAGAAGTCGAGAGAGACGGACAAAGCCATTATGAAGCGTCAGGTGTGGAAGGGAGACCTTGCTGACCTTTTCGACATCGCTTGTCAATGTGTGATGAGCCTGAGTTCAGTTCCGGAGGAGGACAAGGTTTTCTTGTCCTCCCAGAGGGAGGACAGAATGAGTTCTTCAATGGCTGGAGTGGATAGGAAACACACCATGGCTGTCAAACGGAAAGAAGAAGCAGCTAAGAAACTTGAACTTCGAAAACGAAAGCATGCTGAAGAAGCTGAAAAGATCTCCGAGAAAATGAAGCTGGATAGCACATCCTCTAGCTCAACGGCAACAACAGATGATGACGATGAAGATTTTGCTGCTCCATTGGCCTCTAAGTCACCTCGTCGTTCCAAGAACACACTTGTTCCAACACTCGTGGCTCCTTGGAATAGAGAACAACTCTCTATTCGACAAGCAAGCACTTCCTTCATTGCAACTGCTAAAAGTCTCGGACAAGATGTATCGCAGATTATTATTTCGCCATCAACTGTTCATCGAGCACGTGCCAAGTATCGAGAGAAAATGGCCAAACAACTTGAGGTGTCGATCTTCAAAGATCCACCTCTCTTAGTTCTGCACTGGGACAGCAAGCTACTACCCCAAGCTGCTGGCGGAAGCTCTAGAAGCTTGGAAGACAGACTAGCTGTTGTGGTAACAGGAAGGAGTTCGGGCATCTTCTTGAAGTGCCTGTTGCCCAGGATGGTGCTGGTGAACAAATGGCTCGAGCCGTCATCCAGGAGCTGCAACGATTTTGAATTCAGGACCGCATCATTGGCCTCTCGTTTGACACTACGGTGTCCAATACCGGACTTCTGCAAGGGGCATGTATGAGGATTAAACAATTCCTTGGTCGGTCGCTCTTGTGGTTGCCTTGCCGTCACCACATTTATGAGCTCATTTTGAAGGTCTTTCATAAGTCCCTGGGGCTAACAAGTGGTCCTGAAATCCTGTTGTTTCGACGATTTCAGCGTTGGGACTTTATTAACAAAAATTGTTTCAAAACCATGATGGATGAAGAAGAGCCAGCCACTAGGTACTTGGAAGATGAACGAATCAGGATGGTGAGTTATCTTCGTGGAGTCATTGAAAGTTAAGTTCATGTCACCCGAGAGAAGATTATGAGGAACTCCTCAAGCTGTCGCTCCTTTTCCTTGGAGGCTGGGGTGGAGCTGAGTTCTTCAGGATTCTAGGAGCCCATCATCAAACCAGGTGGATGGCGAAAGTTATCTAGTATGTGCTGGAAATGGTTTTTGTTCCGGGAGCAACTGGAACCCACCGACCGAGAGGTGAAGGGATTGCACGACGTGGCCCTTTTTTACGTGTTTCATTTATGTCAGGTTCTGGCACGAGGCAGTGGTCAGTAGGTGGGCCCGAAAAATGACCTAAACATGATTCAACTGTTGATTTCATATCCGAACAAGGACCTGGGCCAGGCTTGAGAGTTGCCAAAAGGCATCTATGATATCTCTCGGAGACTCTAGTCGGCTTGGTTTTCCTTGATGAACGGATATCGCCAAATGAGAAAGAAAAGATGTTCCAGGCCTTGACAAACCTGCGTCGAGGAAGGAACTCAAACGACTCGAGTGGAAAAACCTGACTTTTGAAGGCAAAGATCTGAGCAACTTCGTTACTCAAAGGACGAAGACATTCTTCGACAACTTCGGCGTCGGGGATGTCGACAACGTAGAGGAGTACACCAAAAGTGACGGCTTGAGAGAGTCAGTCAACGCGCTGAAAGTCGTAAACGACACAGCGAAGAGGGGAATTACATTAATCAAGCAATTGAATGAATCAGTCAAGGACGAGAAGCAAAAACAATTCTTGTTGCGGATTGTTGAACATCATCGAAAGGAGGTGCCGAAAAGAATCAAGGCGGGAACGTTCATGTACCAATTCAAAAATTGATTCTGAGTTTCTGATTTTAATACTAGAGTTTTTTATTTCTGTGCTTCCAAGGGGAGAATTCTTTTGTAACACTGAAGAAAATTTTGTATTATTAAATTGTATTGTATTGTGTAATGTGTATTGATTTGGATTTTCCAATTTTATTATTAGAGTTTTTCATTTTCCGTGGTTCCAAGGGTGATTTTTTCGTAACACTAAAGAAAATTGTTTATTATAAAAGGTTCAAATGTGTGCAACCCCTACATATCACTTAATCGTTTTCAAAATTGGTGCACATCTTTCTTACATGAAAAGGAATAAAAGCACAAGCAAAGTGGAGAAAAATATTAACCTTTGATATTTTCCTCTGTACAAGTGAAACACCCTAGAGGGCACCGGGTTACTCGCTTTGCAAAGCTGGATCCTATCTGCTTTGCAGATAGCTGGTGAGGGAAGCTATATTTTGGGTCCTCTTTGCGAGTAACCCGGTGCCCACGTTGGGCTTTCCATCATGAAAAAGAAAAAAAACATAGTATTTCTCATTTATCATTACTTATTCGAACTATAGTGGATGTAATTTCCCAGAAGAGTTCCTTGTTCCATGCATGGGATTATATATATATATACACACACACACACACACGTATATATATATATATATATATATATATATATATATATATATATAGAGAGAGAGAGAGAGAGAGAGAGAGAGAGAGAGAGAGAGAGAGAGAGAGAGAGATTATCAGAAGGATCCGACGCAGTATCGTAATCAAGTAAATTCAATTAATAAAAACGGAACTGCGAGTAATTTAGGCTCATAAATTGCCGTAACCATCCATTTACGAAGAGATCTTTTTCCTTCAGTCCAAGCGATCGATCGGTGGTCATTCCAAGTCGAGACCAATAAGAATTCTTCTTCAGATAATGCGAACCGTATTAAATTGTTTAGAAACCAGAATCTTCAACCACTTTTTCTTTATTTAAAATTTACTTCTTTGTGAACAGAACCCTGCAGATATTAAAAATTTCAAATATCAAATAATATTGTCGTACCTTTGCTGTCAAAGCCAGAATATATATATATAATATATATATATATATATAATATATATATTATATTGAATTTCATGCTTAAAACAGTGAAAAGCATGAATGATGCAAACCCACAAGGAAAAAGAAAAAAGAGTCCAAGGCTTTTCGTGTATTCAACAGTATACTTCGTCAGGGAATGAGATTCCCTGACGAGGTGTGCTACTAAATACACGAAAGAACTTGGAATAATTTTTATTTTTCCTTGTGGTTTCCATCATATACCTATATATATATATATATATATATATATATATATATATATATATATATGTGCGTGTGTGATAATGGTAAACGTAACTTCATATAATAGTACAGTAAATTTAGGCATCTGACTAAATTGTACCTTAATTTCGGAGTCACTGCTATACGAGACAAACGTTTTAAATATTCCTTCCTTCATCCAGAAGAAATTGATTTATAAATTTATTTCCAATAGATGCCTTAATTTTTGCTTTTTAAATAACTAATGTTTAAACATTCATCAATTTCATTTTGTATTTTTTTTTAAGAGTTTGTACATTCTTAAAAATGAATTATGTTTTGATACTTAAATAAATTTACGATGGGAACTTCACTTCACAACTCTATTTACTTTTTTCTAATTAAAACATTTGCATACAATGTTTGCTTTCAATTAGTTCATTTTCTGAGCAGAAAGTTTAATAATAAATGTTTGGGTAAGTTAATTATGCGTTGAACAATGAAGGTGTAAATTTTTAATATTCAGAAAAAGTATAGAGCTTACATAAAGCTTTGCAATACAGTGTAATTTAGAGTATAATTTAGATACTGCATTAATATATTCGCATTATTCTAATTTGAATATACCTCTGGGAGTATGGAAGCTTTTTTGACAAAATTAATTGATTTCAGTTTATTTATTACGTAAGAGAAGTGAAAATGGCAGGAAATAGTAACAACAAATAATACTAATAATGATAATAATAGTAATAATAATAGTAATAATAGTAATTTCATTGTTCTGTGCTATAATAAAGTACTGTACACAATAGGTATACAAATTATAACATATACTTACCCATACATATAATATATATATATATATATATATATATATATATATAAACCCAGTTGTTCATCCTTCCATACAATAAAAGAAAGCGGTTGGTAGATAAATGGGTACCCTAGGTGGCCTAGTGGTTAAGACGCTGGGCTGCTGATGGGGCGTGGTTCGGATTCCACGTTAAACTGTAGGTCTAAGGTGGAATGAAAAGCTTGACCTTCGTCAGAATGAACAATTCGGACAGAAGCTAACCAAAGGTTACCAAAGGTACTATATATATTATATATATTATATAATATATATATATATATGATAGTGCGACAATTAATGCGTTCGAAAGCAAACTTATCGCAATATGTAGAATAACAATATAAAACAATAGTAACAGTAACAAAAATAATAATATCAATATTAGAATTTATTATCGTATTTTTAAGTGTTGATGATATGCATCAGTTGCTGCAAGAAGCACACGTAAATACATGTACATGTGACACATAAATATGCACATACACACACACACACACACACACATATATAATGGGATGAATTTCACAATAAAACACGTGAAATGAATGAATGCTGCAAACCCACAAGGAAAAAGAAAAACGATTCCAAGGCCTTTCGTGTATTCAAAGCTACACCTCGTCAGGGAATGAAGATAAAAGGCGAGATGCCCATAAATATATACAATGTACAGGAAAAACAAAACAATTAGCACATACTTAACAAGGGTTAATGAGAGGCAAAAGAAATTTTAACATGATATCGTCAATTTTATACGTCCCCGAACTGTTATTGAAATTGTTTTTAAAATGAATAAATGCACATTCTAGAATATTTCTTTCTATTATATCTCTGTTTTTAACAAGCGTTTTAGAACTATCCCCTTGATGCTATGGTTACATCTATACATATGGTTAAATAAAGCATTGGAAGTATTAGCTGTTCTACACGCATATTTATGCTGTTTTACCCTAATATCTAACGTTTACCGGTTTGGCCTATATATACTGAGTTACATTGTGTACATCCGATCGAATACACACAACCAACAACATTATCAGGGCTATTCTTTATTAGGCGTGATTTAACAGTATTATTATACTTAAAGATTACATTAATGCCAATTGCTTTAAGTACAGTTGGAAGGTATTGAAAATTAACATGGTAAGGTAGGCTAAGGATATTTTTACGCTGAAATTCCTTTACAATTACATTATTATAATACCTATTCTTGGCTTTCTTAAGACAGTTATCTAAAAATGAAATAGGATATTCTAGAATATTCTAGGATATTCTAGAATGTGCATTTATTCATTTTAAAAACAATTTCAATAACAGTTCGGGGACGTATAAAATTGACGATATCATGTTAAAATTTCTTTTGCCTCTCATTAACCCTTGTTAAGTATGTGCTAATTGTTTTGTTTTTCCTGTACATTGTATATATTTATGGGCATCTCGCCTTTTATCTTCATTCCCTGACGAGGTGTAGCTTTGAATACACGAAAGGCCTTGGAATCGTTTTTCTTTTTCCTTGTGGGTTTGCAGCATTCATTCATTTCACGTGTTTTATTGTGAAATTCATCCCATTATATATGTGTGTGTGTGTGTGTGTGTGTGTATGTGCATATTTATGTGTCACATGTACATGTATTTACGTGTGCTTCTTGCAGCAACTGATGCATATCATCAACACTTAAAAATACGATAATAAATTCTAATATTGATATTATTATTTTTGTTACTGTTACTATTGTTTTATATTGTTATTCTATTGCGATAAGTTTGCTTTCGAACGCATTAATTGTCGCACTATCATATATATATATATATATATATATATATATAATATAGTACCTTTGGTAACCTTTGGTTAGCTTCTGTCCGAATTGTTCATTCTGACGAAGGTCAAGCTTTTCATTCCACCTTAGACCTACAGTTTAACGTGGAATCCGAACCACGCCCCATCAGCAGCCCAGCGTCTTAACCACTAGGCCACCTAGGGTACCCATTTATCTACCAACCGCTTTCTTTTATTGTATGGAAGGATGAACAACTGGGTTTATATATATATATATATATATATATATATATATATATATATATATATGTATGGGTAAGTATATGTTATAATTTGTATACCTATTGTGTACAGTACTTTATTATAGCACAGAACAATGAAATTACTATTATTACTATTATTATTACTATTATTATCATTATTAGTATTATTTGTTGTTACTATTTCCTGCCATTTTCACTTCTCTTACGTAATAAATAAACTGAAATCAATTAATTTTGTCAAAAAAGCTTCCATACTCCCAGAGGTATATTCAAATTAGAATAATGCGAATATATTAATGCAGTATCTAAATTATACTCTAAATTACACTGTATTGCAAAGCTTTATGTAAGCTCTATACTTTTTCTGAATATTAAAAATTTACACCTTCATTGTTCAACGCATAATTAACTTACCCAAACATTTATTATTAAACTTTCTGCTCAGAAAATGAACTAATTGAAAGCAAACATTGTATGCAAATGTTTAATTAGAAAAAAGTAAATAGAGTTGTGAAGTGAAGTTCCCATCGTAAATTTATTTAAGTATCAAAACATAATTCATTTTAAGAATGTACAAACTCTTAAAAAAAAATACAAAATGAAATTGATGAATGTTTAAACATTAGTTATTTAAAAAGCAAAAATTAAGGCATCTATTGGAAATAAATTTATAAATCAATTTCTTCTGGATGAAGGAAGGAATATTTAAAACGTTTGTCTCGTATAGCAGTGACTCCGAAATTAAGGTACAATTTAGTCAGATGCCTAAATTTACTGTACTATTATATGAAGTTACGTTTACCATTATCACACACGCACATATATATATATATATATATATATATATATATATATATATATATATATATATATAGGTATATGATGGAAACCACAAGGAAAAATAAAAAATTATTCCAAGTTCTTTCGTGTATTTAGTAGCACACCTCGTCAGGGAATCTCATTCCCTGACGAAGTATACTGTTGAATACACGAAAAGCCTTGGACTCTTTTTTCTTTTTCCTTGTGGGTTTGCATCATTCATGCTTTTCACTGTTTTAAGCATGAAATTCAATATATATATATATATATTATATATATATATATATATATATATATATATATATATATATATATATATATATATATATTCTGGCTTTGACAGCAAAGGTACGACAATATTATTTGATATTTGAAATTTTTAATATCTGCAGGGTTCTGTTCACAAAGTAAATTTTAAATAAAGAAAAAGTGGTTGAAGATTCTGGTTTCTAAGCAATTTAATACGGTTCGCATTATCTGAAGAAGAATTCTTATTGGTCTCGACTTGGAATGACCACCGATCGATCGCTTGGACTGAAGGAAAAAGATCTCTTCGTAAATGGATGGTTACGGCAATTTATGAGCCTAAATTACTCGCAGTTCCGTTTTTATTAATTGAATTTACTTGATTACGATACTGCGTCGGATCCTTCTGATAATCTCTCTTTCTCTCTCTCTCTCTCTCTCTCTCTCTCTCTCTCTCTCTCTCTCTCTCTCTCTCTCTCTCTCTCTCTCTCTCTCTATATATATATATATATATATATATATATATATATACGTGTGTGTGTGTGTGTATATATATATATATATCCCATGCATGGAACAAGGAACTCTTCTGGGAAATTACATCCACTATAGTTCGAATAAGTAATGATAAATGAGAAATACTATGTTTTTTTTCTTTTTCATGATGGAAAGCCCAACGTGGGCACCGGGTTACTCGCAAAGAGGACCCAAAATATAGCTTCCCTCACCAGCTATCTGCAAAGCAGATAGGATCCAGCTTTGCAAAGCGAGTAACCCGGTGCCCTCTAGGGTGTTTCACTTGTACAGAGGAAAATATCAAAGGTTAATATTTTTCTCCACTTTGCTTGTGCTTTTATTCCTTTTCATGTAAGAAAGATGTGCACCAATTTTGAAAACGATTAAGTGATATGTAGGGGTTGCACACATTTGAACCTTTTATAATAAACAATTTTCTTTAGTGTTACGAAAAAATTCACCCTTGGAACCACGGAAAATGAAAAACTCTAATAATAAAATTGGAAAATCCAAATCAATACACATTACACAATACAATACAATTTAATAATACAAAATTTTCTTCAGTGTTACAAAAGAATTCTCCCCTTGGAAGCACAGAAAATAAAAAACTCTAGTATTAAAATCAGAAACTCAGAATCAATTTTTGAATTGGTACAAGAACGTTCCCGCCTTGATTCTTTTCGGCACCTCCTTTCGATGATGTTCAACAATCCGCAACAAGAATTGTTTTTGCTTCTCGTCCTTGACTGATTCATTCAATTGCTTGATTAATGTAATTCCCCTCTTCGCTGTGTCGTTTACGACTTTCAGCGCGTTGACTGACTCTCTCAAGCCGTCACTTTTGGTGTACTCCTCTACGTTGTCGACATCCCCGACGCCGAAGTTGTCGAAGAATGTCTTCGTCCTTTGAGTAACGAAGTTGCTCAGATCTTTGCCTTCAAAAGTCAGGTTTTTCCACTCGAGTCGTTTGAGTTCCTTCCTCGACGCAGGTTTGTTCAAGGCCTGGAACATCTTTTCCTTCTCATTTGGCGATATCCGTTCATCAAGGAAAACCAAGCCGACTAGAGTCTCCGAGAGATATCATAGATGCCTTTTGGCAACTCTCAAGCCTGGCCCAGGTCCTTGTTCGGATATGAAATCAACAGTTGAATCATGTTTAGGTCATTTTTCGGGGCCCACCTACTGACCACTGCCTCGTGCCAGAACCTGACATAAATGAAACACGTAAAAAAGGGCCACGTCGTGCAATCCCTTCACCTCTCGGTCGGTGGGTTCCAGTTGCTCCCGGAACAAAACCATTTCCAGCACATACTAGATAACTTTCGCCATCCACCTGGTTTGATGATGGGCTCCTAGAATCCTGAAGAACTCAGCTCCACCCCAGCCTCCAAGGAAAAGGAGCGACAGCTTGAGGAGTTCCTCATAATCTTCTCTCGGGTGACATGAACTTAACTTTCAATGACTCCACGAAGATAACTCACCATCCTGATTCGTTCATCTTCCAAGTACCTAGTGGCTGGCTCTTCTTCATCCATCATGGTTTTGAAACAATTTTTGTTAATAAAGTCCCAACGCTGCTGAAATCGTCGAAACAACAGGATTTCAGGACCACTTGTTAGCCCCAGGGACTTATGAAAGACCTTCAAAATGAGCTCATAAATGTGGTGACGGCAAGGCAACCACAAGAGCGACCGACCAAGGAATTGTTTAATCCTCATACATGCCCCTTGCAGAAGTCCGGTATTGGACACCGTAGTGTCAAACGAGAGGCCAATGATGCGGTCCTGAATTCAAAATCGTTGCAGCTCCTGGATGACGGCTCGAGCCATTTGTTCACCAGCACCATCCTGGGCAACAGGCACTCCAAGAAGATGCCCGAACTCCTTCCCTGTTACCACAACAGCTAGTCTGTCTTCCAAGCTTCTAGAGCTTCCGCCAGCAGCTTGGGGTAGTAGCTTGCTGTCCCAGTGCAGAACTAAGAGAGGTGGATCTTTGAAGATCGACACCTCAAGTTGTTTGGCCATTTTCTCTCGATACTTGGCACGTGCTCGATGAACAGTTGATGGCGAAATAATAATCTGCGATACATCTTGTCCGAGACTTTTAGCAGTTGCAATGAAGGAAGTGCTTGCTTGTCGAATAGAGAGTTGTTCTCTATTCCAAGGAGCCACGAGTGTTGGAACAAGTGTGTTCTTGGAACGACGAGGTGACTTAGAGGCCAATGGAGCAGCAAAATCTTCATCGTCATCATCTGTTGTTGCCGTTGAGCTAGAGGATGTGCTATCCAGCTTCATTTTCTCGGAGATCTTTTCAGCTTCTTCAGCATGCTTTCGTTTTCGAAGTTCAAGTTTCTTAGCTGCTTCTTCTTTCCGTTTGACAGCCATGGTGTGTTTCCTATCCACTCCAGCCATTGAAGAACTCATTCTGTCCTCCCTCTGGGAGGACAAGAAAACCTTGTCCTCCTCCGGAACTGAACTCAGGCTCATCACACATTGACAAGCGATGTCGAAAAGGTCAGCAAGGTCTCCCTTCCACACCTGACGCTTCATAATGGCTTTGTCCGTCTCTCTCGACTTCTCCTTCTTCAAGTTTTGGTACTCTTTGTACAGCTTTAGTATAGCAGCTCTAATATTCTCCTCTGTCTTCACAGGGATATTCGCCTTCTTCCAAACTTCTTGAAGCTTGATACTCGTAAACTTGATGGCACGGGGGATTGATTCCTTCAGCTCCAGGTGATGGTACATAAAGCAGAGGAGGATTTGCTCCCGGGATGGCAATCTTGCTCCTAAGAGCTCTTCGACTGGAGTCTTTTCAATCAGCCAGATCTTCTTTCTTTCCATTTTCAACACTTTTTGCATCTGTGAAAGAAATTAAAACATTGCAATATGTTGGAAGTTGGGACGTTCTCGAGATTTGGTTACAAAAGGCTGAGGTATCAGAGGTGACATAAGTGTGCAACCTCTAAATTGTGTCGAGTTTACTTCAAATTTGATAGATATGCTTTACAGATCATACGGTGTACGGGGAAGAGCAAAGTGTAGTGAAATTCACAATTTGATAAAAGTGGAACACCCTCGTGCCCACGTTGGGCTTTCCATCATGAAAAAGAAAAAACTATAGTATTTGTCATTTATCATTACTTATTCGAACAGTAGTGGATGTAATTTCCCAGAAGAGTTCCTTGTTCCATGCACGGTCTGTGTTTAACATACAAGTTTCTTAGGGGGATCATTCTGAGTTTGTGTATATTAAACGGACGTGTTATGTGCCTTGAAAAGTGGACGCTCAATGTCCCGGTTGAGGTTTAAGTTTTGTTTTTTGGCTAAAAATACAATAGTTACCCCTCTTTTTCTTTGATGTATTCAATCCGACGTGAATGCAACGAGTTTGTTGCGTAGATTGAGGTTCTGAATGCAGTAGGTTAGGTGTTGGCTGTAAACCCTAGATCCTGTCCCAAAGCTGGATCCTATCTGCTTTGCAGATACCTGATGAGGGAAGCTATATTTTGGGGCCTCTTTGCGAGTAACCAAGTGCCCACGTTGGGCTTTCCATCATGAAAAAGAAAAAAACTATAGTATTTGTCCGTGTGCGGAAATTTGTACGTCAACATTTGTACGACGGAAATTTATACGCCAGCATTTATACGCCAGAACATTTATACGACTGGAAATTTATACGACTGACATTTGTACGACGCTAATTTAAGTATGCGCTCATCGGACTTTTTTGACTTAAGTATACGATCTACCCATGATAATAACCGTGGGTTCGTTAGGTTAGGTTAGGTTAGGTTAGGTCAGGTCTGGAGATTAATGAGAAAAAATTCGCAAGATTTGTTCCCCGATTTTTTAAATGACATTTGTTCTGTATGTCGCTAGTTACATTTTCTCTTAAATTGATAAGCTGAAATTTAGTTTCAATTATGCATTTAATTATTGTAATACGTAATTTCATAAGTTGTGATAATTTGTATTTTAACTTACCTATTTTCAAATTCAATTTTATTAACTGATCATGAATTTCTTGCGTGTAACGTATGAATTACCGTCGTACAAATGCTTGGCGTATAAATTTCCAGTCGTATAAATGTTCTGGCGTACAAATGCTGGCGTATAAATTTCCGTCGTACAAATGTTGGAGTACAAATTTCCGGCTTTCAGTATACACACACACACACACACACACACACACACATATATATATATATATATATATATATATATATATATAATATATAATATATATAGTATATACTTATATATATATATATATATATATATATATATATATATATATATATATATATATATATATCTATTATATATATATAATTTTATATATATATATATATATATATATATATATATATATATATATATATAGTATGAAAATTATTTCACGAAAGTAACACGTGAAAAATATTTATGACGAAAAGAACCACGAAGTAAATAAAAAGTTCGAAACTATATATAGGTCACAAAAAAAATATAATAAATATAGAAATAAAAATTGTGGGAGGAGCATACAAATTTGTAAGGAAAAACTACCAATTTTAGCACTTTGCCCTTCTTGTCTAAATCCTTTCTGAACGAATTCATGATCAAGAGGATTGTTTACAACCAATTTTATAGTTATTGCCTAAATTATTGGTAGTGCTATTTTCTACTATGATATTTTTCACAATATTGTTATATGAAAATACTACATTAATATCCAAAAGTTTAAGTACATTAGCAATGCCTAAAAAGCCTGGGAAAAATGGAAGTACTAAAATATCTTTGACAAAGTGCGAGGGTTATTATTCACGCGATAGAAGGTTCGTTTTGCCTTGTTAAGACAAGATTCCATAAACGCATGTGAGTAGCACAGACCACTTCCAATACCGTTGATTTTTTTCTAATTCGGCATCCATGTATTCCGGACTGGCGATCCTAAGAGCGTGGAGAAACATTAAAGAAAATATGGCCTTCTTAATAGGGGTGTCATGACCGGAGTAAAAGTGTACGTAGTACAAATTGTTTGTTTTTTGCCGATAAATACTAAACTTAAAACCTGGGCTTTCCCTATATACACACCCATCCAAAAACGGGATTGAGTTGTTTTGTTCCACTTCCAAAGTAAACTTAATGAAGGGGGACATGATCATTTAACTGAAGGAGGAAGTCATCCAGGTCACGCTTCATGGGCCAGACACACAAAATATCGTCGACGTACCGCAACCATGAGATGCCAACCCCCAGGATTCTCGGAATGTAAGTAATTTCGAAAAACTCCATATAAATATTGGAGAGGAAGGGCGACAAGGAATTACCCATGGTCATCCCAAAAACCTGTTGATAATACTCTCTAGTGAAAGTGAATTTACAGTCTTTGATGCAAAGTTTAATGAGTTCCAAAACTATGTGTGCAGGTCGTGGCAGGTCCTACTTATGTAATTCTCGGGAGAGAAAGTCAAGCATATCGCCAATCAGCACTTTTGTAAACAATGAACAAACGTCAAAACTGATCAATCTATCGTTGGTTTCAATGCGTACATTATTCAATTTTCAGTAAGATCCATGGAATTTTTTTACATGTGAATCAGAGATAGTTCCGAGAATGGAGGACAAGACTTTGACAAACCATTTGGAGAGTTTATAGGTAATAGAACCCACAGAGCTAATAACAGGGCGCATAGGGTTGCCAGGTTTGTGGGTTTTAATAAGACGGTAAAGGTAGGGAAGAGAAGGTGAAGTGGACGTGAAAAGCGGAATTAAGTCCTTATGATCTTTGAGAATGCGTTTCAAGCCACTATTGAATGATTTGATAACGTCATGCTGCGGGTTCTTCCTAAGCTTTCTGTATGTGGCGGGGTCCTGGAGAAGCTCGTTTATCTTTCCAATGTAGTCCACTTTGTCTATAATCACTCTTACTAAAGCAGACAAGGCTAACACCATAGTCATTATGGACAAAGTGGACTACATTAGAAAGATGAACGAGCTTCTCCAGCACCCCGCCACATACAGAAAGTTGCCCAGTGCCCTTTTTGTCCATTTGTCAGAGTTATCCTACTGTATTGATTGGAATAATGCTTCAATTTTGTTTCACTCTAGCAACATTGTTAATAGGAATATTCTTGAGTCTGCTATTATTCAACTTACAAATAATTTTACCATGAGCCAGGGTCTTTTTTCACTTGATCATGTTGTTTTGAATTCGTGCAGAATGGATTTAGACAAGAAGGGCAAAGTGGTAAAACTTTGGTAGCTTTTCCTTAGAAATTTGTATGCTGCTCTTGCAATTTTTATTTTTCAATTTATTTTTATTTTTTTATTTTTTTTTGTGACCTATATATATTTCAGGCATTATCTATAAAATTGGTTGTAAACAATCCGCTTGATCCTGTCGTATTGAATTCGTTCAGGACGGATTTAGACAAGAAGGGCAAAGTGTTCCTGAGGATGTCAAAAGACGAAAGCGTTTGAGCACCATTCTGTGTTTCCTTTCATTCGTGGTTCTTTTCATCATATACATATATTTATGTATATGTACTTTTTTCCGGACCTATATATTAAAACCTCTAAAAATGGGATCGATGAGTCTTTTACTATTTCAACTGTAAAATTGATAGACGGAGTTAAATTATTAAGCTTGGGTAAGAATTCATTGAGATTTAAAGTTTCTGGCCAAATACAAAGAACATCATCTACATATCCAAACCACGGAACGTAATTTGGAAGAATCTTCCTTAATAATTTAATTTAAACAAACTCCATATATAAGTTACTTAAAATGGGAGAGAGGGGATTTCCCATAGCTATACCAAATTTCTGCCTAAAATATTCATTATTAAACACAAATTTCGAGTCTACTATGGACAGATTAATTAATTTTATAATGGTAGTTACAGGTAATGGCAAATTATACTTAACCAATTCTTCCGAAAGAAAAACTAATAGATCCTCCACCGAGAGACCAAATTACGTTCCGTGGTTTAGATACAGTATGTAGATGATGTTCTTTGTCTTTGGCCACAAACTTTAAATCTCAATGAATTCTTACCCAAGCTTAATAATTTAACTCCTTCTATCAATTTACAGTTGAAATAGAAAAAGACTCATCGATCCCATTTTTAGAGGTTTTAATATATAGGTCCGGAAAAAAGTTTAGGTACAATATTTACAGAAAACCCACTAATAATTGTTCCTACAGACATTATTATTCGGCTCACCACATTAACGTAAAAAGAAACGTTTTACGTATCTACTTTGTTCCTAAGATGCTTACGAGTTTGTAGCCCAGTGTTCATTGATGATGAAATTAGTAAAATATTTAAAATTGCGTTTGATTTAAAATATCCAAAGAATTACATAAATAAATCTCTGAAAATGGCAAAGAAAACCTTCCACGAGGTAAAAGACAAGACTCCTTATACCACAAAAAACGTCTCAGCATTACCATTTAATGAAAATTTCCTTGATCTGCCGAAACTGCTGAGGACTTTTAAGGTAAATATCGCGTTCAGAAATTTAGATGTAATTAAGAATTCATTGATTAAAAACTCCCCTTTAAGTGAACAGGGTTGTGTATATAAAATTCCATGCATAATATGTAATAAATTTTATATTGGTCAAACTTGCAAGACGCTAGAGTTACGTATTAAGCAGCATAAATACAGCGTAAGAACCGGCCAGGAATGTAACGCCATTTTCATTCACGTAAGAGATACTAATCAAACCAGTGACTGGAAAAATGTCTCCAAATTAAGTTTTAGTAAATCTTTTGTTAGTAGAAATCTAATTGAATCGGGCGTGATCAAGAATAATGCTGATTGTGTTCTTAATATTAGCCCTGGGCTTTACAAATTAGATTCATACATTGTTAGAAAGATGGTGGATTATTCTGACTGCTTTCTTGCCACTTAATTGTTTGCTTTAATTAAATAAATATTATTTTAATAATTGTTATAATTTTTATGTGAATTTTAATTGTATTATTGCTTTTATACAGGGTGTCGCATAAGTCCGGCATCATAGGAGAAATTCATATTTTTCTATTTCTACAAACCATAATTCATATACTCGGGATGCCAATTTCCCGTCCACCATCCTGTTCAGTGACGAGGCTGTTTTTTTATGGAAATGGTGAGGTAAATCGACAGAACACCCGGCTCCGCTACTGGTCTCAAAACAACCCTCACTGGTATACCTCTTCAAAGGAACAAGGTGCATCTCTGGTGATGGTATGGTGTGGCATTTGGAAGGATCGCATCATAGGCCCCCTCTTTTTCGATGAACATGTCACTGGATGCACCTACCTACGTATGCTCAAGGAAGAAGCATTTCCAAGTGTCTTGAACGAAGAAGGAAATTTCCCAACATGGTTCCAGCAAGACGGCGCTCCTGCACATTACAGCACCCAAGTAAGGGAATACCTGTACCAACAATTCCCTGGTCATTGGATAGGACGTCGACGGCCTGTGGAATGGCCAGCTAGAAGCCCGGATATCACGCCACTAGATTTTTATCTCTGGGGCCACTTGAAAGCGCTGGTATAAGCAGAGAAAATTAGGAGTGTTGAACATTTGCGGCAGCGCATTACTGGGGCATTAGGGTGTGTCAATTTTGGGGGTGAAATGACTAAATTGAAAATCATGTGATTTGGTAGCAATTTAATGTAATCATTTGGCATACAAAATAATATCCTTGCTTCAAAAACAATAAAAAATAACTCCTACCTACATCAATTTTAATTCAAAAATTCCATTTTTCCATAAATTGGTAACAAAATAACAAATGTGCGCAAACATCCTATCAACATTTAAAGTGGCAATAAGATATCATTTAGAGTCTTTATTTGAAAGTAACCAATGCAGTCATGTCCTTTTTGCTGCGGTTCCTTGACATCAGCATTCGGCTTGCTACTTGCGCTTTGATGTAGCCTTCTCGCCTCTCGCGACTGTAAACTTGACTAGCTGCTTCTGTGACCATTTTCACACATCTCTCCACACTCTGAGTGTGAGAAGGCCACTTTGGCACTTGCAATGGGGCCTCTTTAAGTTGTGTTAAATCTTTGTTTGTTATACATGTTGTCAGTGGTGGCTCCAAAACTTCCGAACTCAAGTTAACTAATTCTGACAATTTCGTGGCATTGACGTTTATCGGAGGTACCTTCCTTGTCTGAACAGAGCAGTCTCCCAGCTGGTCATCATCTAGTGATGTTCCTCTAAGCTTTAGAATGATTTCCACAGCCTCAGTTCGCTCTTTGGTACATTGGCTGCAGAGTACTGCTTGCAAAACTGCCTCTGGCCTAGCATACCAAGCGGACCTTCTCACCACAGGTAACACGATGCCCACCACTACTTTCCTTTGGGTTCTCAGTAGCTGTAATTGAAACAAGATGTGGTTGGGCCCCTCCATCCACATTGGATTAAGTTTTACATTGAACCAGTGAGGAAGATAAAACCCAGTAATAAATTCAACAATCAACATCAAATTCTGTAGCATTTTGCCCTTCAGTGCATGTTTGGAAACCCAAATCCTGCAGAAACGAATCGCTGTAGTTAACCAACGACTGTGACTTACGGGTCCAATCTCCAAGAGAGCCAGATTTTGAGGCAACTCTCCTGATCTGATTGTTTGAACAATACGATAAGCGTAAGATTGATCCGTGCTGAGGTCTTTGATAACTTCTTCAGACAACACTGGAAGGGGAGGGCCTACTTCGACCTTTGGAAATTTTGTATTTATTTCTAATTCCGTGGCTTCATCTAGCATGTTGCCAAAGGGGCCTGACCACATGTTGTTGCTCTTTGTAGGACCATCAAGTTCCTGGATGAGACGACGAAGAGGTAGTTCCCCTGTGTGCAAATCACATACAATCCAAACAAGCCTTCTTCCAAGTTTTTTCTCTAAATGCGTCATAACACCGCCCTGCCATCCAGTGTTCACCGCAGTTGAGTCTCCACCAACGGCCTGCAGTGAACTGTCAAGTCTTCTTTCTTGAAGCCAACATATTATTTGATCAGCAATTGCCTCTGCATGTTTCTTGCCTTCTACTTCTGCTTCAGGAACAAAGTGAAACAAATAGCGGCCACCAGGTTCGGAACACACAGAGTAGTGTTCTTCTTTGATGAGACCAGGAAACTTTCTGTCCATTCCCTCTAACTCTAGAAGAACTTTTGTGTCATCTCTTCTTCCATCAAACAAAAGGCAAGAGAGACCTTCCTCCTTCAAATCTTTTTCATGCTGATCAGATATTTCCTTCATTATTTTTTCTTGTGCTCTTCTTATCTTATTATGATCTATCACTAAGGATGTATCCTCTCGGCTGATGAGGCCTGCATCTATCCAAGCGGCAGTGGCAATCTCTGCAGTCTCTCGTAGCCCCGTATGGTGGCGAATACTGGCAAGGGCAATGTTTGAGATGTCTTTAGTGTTGTATTTCATTCTCTTCGGCGAAGGTTCAGATGGCATTTTGGAGCTATCATCTGATGTTGCTTCTTTCTGTTCATCTGAAGAGCTTTCATAGAAGTGAGAAACCTCTTGATAGAGCTCTTCATCTCTTTGGGTGGCTTCTTCACTCTTCTTTTTCTTCCTTTCTTCCCCCTCTCGGATTTTCTCTTTTTTCTTAGCAATAACAATCTGTTTTTAGGTTTCTGAATAATCTGCCGAATCAATCTGCATACTTCCTTGACCTCCTGCCTTTGTTCTCTGCGCCTTTATGAAAGCCATCTCCAAAACAGAGATCTTCTTCTCACGAGGACAGCGACAATCAATGTGAGGGTGAAGTTCTCTTCTGCATGAGGGAGAACAATTGGCTTCAGAACACAACTCTATGGGACACTGGCAGTTAAAAATGTAAAATGTCAAGAAGAGTATCAAGTGTGTGCAGAAATTTATTTTTCTTTGCTAGTTTTCCTTTACCAAGTGGTCTCAACTGCTTTGTGCCACAGCTTTGTTAATTTTAGCTCAATAGTTCTATACTGATTGAGTACAGGTGGTTTGAATAACACATTAACTTTTTTCCACTGATGCAGAAGAGGGGGAATCATGTCCCTTATGAGCTCTTTCTCTGTGTAGTTCCTTCTATCCTTTGTATTTTGTTCACGAAGGAGTAACCCTAGTCTCAGCATGTCTCGCACTGTTGGTAGTTCTGATACGGGAAGCTCCTTGCCTGTACCGACTAACAGGCTCAAGTGGCATGACGACTGACCTCTTGTCTTCAATTTTGGCATCTTAGGAATATCTGAAAAGAAAGAAAAACATCTAAGTATTTTATATCAATTACGATGTTTCAAAGTTTAGTCATTCGATGTTCTAAAATTCAATAAAAAAATATTTCATGGGATTACAACATAATTAGACAGAAGAATATGATAATAATAAATAATTGTAATAATCAATAACACTGGTCAACACTCATTTTATTGCCAATCATATTAGAGTGATTTTGGGGTAACTTTGTGGTGCTGATTCCGAATATGACATCGGTTTTGCTAGATTGGCTCTAATTTATGAGATAATTGGTACCCCATTGAAACACGTAAAAATGCAAAAAATGTAATGTTCAGGCGGAGCCTACTTACAAATCGCATTGAAATTGTCTCAAATCATACAAAAGTAAACACATGACATACATAATGGCATTTTATTCGGTCTCACCATCTAGAATGTTCCGGTAGTTTCCCATATGCAGGCGTTATGGTTACGTTTCCTATTAATTGAGGGTATTCATTATCTCAAGAACTAGAGCCAAATCGGAAAAAACTACTTTCATTTTGGAATTCAGCAACCCCAAAATACCCTAAATTTGTACGAATTTCCTTGGCAACGAAAAAAAAAAGTTTTTTTGTTGACCTGTGTAATCCATACTTACAGTTAAACTGTAGTATTCGTCTAGTAGAATAACTATGAAGTAGGTACAACAGCAATAACAGCAAACCACCGTCTATGACATCTAAGAGGCAACTGAGGACTGAGAGTGAGGGACAGTTCTATTCATGTTGTGACTTGTACATTGTACAACAACTACATGACCTTGAAAACACTCCATATGGGATCAGTGGGATAATTATGTGACAGAATTTATGTCCTATTATCAATTTATGTCCTATTATTTAGTAAAAGAGTCAATTTTTGAAACTTTAAGGTAAAATTGATGTAGGTAAGGTTTATTTTATTTCATTTTGGTTGGCCAATTTCAAGTTTTGACATGAAAAGACACTCTATTTTCACTACCAAAATTGATTTGAAAAAAGTTGACAAAATTGACACACCCTATTGGGGCATGTAACACCATTACTCCTGACATCATTCACCGTGTGCTTGCTGACTGGGTATCACGTCTGAATTTGTGTATTGAAAACAATAGTGGACATATTGAGCACGTTCTGTAAACAAAAGCTTTTGTTTTGCCCTTTTTTATTATTTTTCTTACGATGCCGGACTTATGGGACACCCTGTATAGTCTTTATGTACTCGATAGTTTAGTAAACTTCAGAGGAAATTTGTTTTATTGTTTCTAGATTGAGTTGCCTATTGGGGAATTTTTCTCTTCCCCAATAGTAACGGAACATTCTGGAAATAGCACTTGCTGACGATTGCGACATGTCCTTTGTTTCCATAGACTACTGCATCTTGCCACTTAATTGCCTGTTTTAATTAAATACTATTTCTAATAACTGTTATCATTTTTTGTGTACAAGTTAATTGTATATTTTCTTTTATATAGTTTTATATGTATTCGATATTTTAGTAGCCTTTAGATCAGTGGTGCACAAACGTTTTTGATGTGAGGGCCAAGCGAAGAAAATAACTAAATGTATTAGCCTACTTACTTTCCATCTAAGTCATAAATTGGGTCACTTTTATATTCTAACTTTTTCATTGAATTGAAAAGACCCGCGGGGCCACTGAAAAGACCCGTGGGGGGACACATTTGGCCCGCGGGCCAGGGGTTTGGCATCATTGCTTTAGATGAAGTTATCTATTGGAGAAGTTTTAGATTGTTTTATTGTTTTTAGATTGAGTTGCCTATTTGGGAATTTTTTCGCTTGTGTATTTAACTCATTTACTTTGTAAATTCTGTCTCTTTCTTTCTTGTCCCTGAAGATGTGAATATATCACGAAAGTGCTCGGACTTCGTGTTTCCTTTTCCTTTTCCCTATGATTCTTTGCTTATATATATATATATATATATATATATATATATATATATATATACATATATATATACACTCTGTATGTAAAGAACGACGCTTGTGTAGAAGAGCGTCCGCACAAGGTGAGGAGAGAGAACGAGCAAATGAAAAGGGAGACACTTCCCAGGAATCGAACACAGGATCATCCATTTGCCGATCGGATATGCTAACCACTACCCCAAGGTCCCCAATCAGTCACAACCCGTAATTCTTCTACATACGAGCGGAATCGAATGCCCTGAGGAGGCACCTTCTCATGCCGTACATATGTATATTTTAACTGCAAACAACACACAGTACATTTAATGTAAAGAACGACGCTTGTGTAGAAGAGAGTCTGCACAAGATAATCCCGGGTTCGATTCCTGGGAGGTGCCCCGTTTTTCATCTGCTCGTTCTCTCTCCTCATCTAATGCGGACGCTCTTCTACACAAGCGTCGTTCTTTACATTAAATGTACGGTGTGTTGTGTGCAGTTAAAATATATATATATACATATATATATATATATACATAATATATATATATATATGTATATATATATATATATATATATATATATATATATATATATATAGTTACGATAGAAGTGTTCTTCGGGAATCTTATCCTCAATATGAATATGAAAACAAGAGATACGACTCTCAACATTTATTGGCCAAACGTTTCGGTCCACTCAGGGCCATCTTCAGTGACTAAATAGAAGCATCTAAAAATAATCATAAAACTAAAGTAAATACAAATGTCAAACTGTACAATAATAAAATCTAATACAAAAAAGTTAAAAAGTTGTTAAAAAAAAAAAACTATCTGGATTATAAAACAAAAAAGGAAAAATAAAACTAACTAAAATTTCAAAAATTAAAAGTTTAAAAATGTTAAGTTTAAAATTTAAAAAATTTAAAATTTTTGTAAAAAGGACTGACCTGGATGGTAAAAGTTACAAATGACAAGTGGAGAGAAAGGAAAAAACAACTTAAGTTAGTGCAGTAGTTGCGTTAAAAAGGTGTTGGTTGGTTAGGAAGTATGTAATTTTATCGAGGAAAGGCTATCGTTTAGTTCTGGGTTTAATTTCTTGATAAAAAGGGATTCTAAAATTTTAAGATCAAGTGAATTAGAAGCAGACGACAAAATAGCAAAGGAGTCCTGGGGGCACGGGTCATGGGTCTCTGAATGATGCCGAATAGCAGAGGATTCAGGAGTGGAAAGAGGGCGAGAAGTTCGATGAGAAAAACCCAAATGCTTCGAAATCCTAAGTTTTAACTGTAGGGCAGTCTGCCCCACATAACGACTTTGGCAGTCGCACATGTATATAAATAAATAACAAAGGATCTCAAAAGCACGGGGAGGTGATCTTTATGGCGAAAAAAGGATTGCAGAGAATTAGAATTAGAATTAATGATTATAAAGTCGCATTGAGGGAAACTGCAGACTGATCTATTTAAATATATTGTAAAACTGGAGGACAGAATCAACAACTTTTTACGTTCTCTTAAAAGTCGTGGCTTTTGATCAACTATTACGATAAGCTTTTTGCTTCAGGTACTAGCCCAGGGGTTGTTTATGGCCTACCTAAGACCCATAAACCTGGAGTTCCGCTTCGTCCCATTTAGCAGCCATAAACACACCAAGTTATAACCTTGCAAAATTTTGGTCCCAATCATAGACCCTCTCACACGTAGTCATTTCACTTTGCAAGATTCATTGAATTTGTTGATTGTGTCACCAAGTTGAAGTTTAAGGATTGTTTCATGGCTTCCTTTGATGTTCAGTCTTTGTTTACCAATGTACCTGTTTTAGAACTTGTGATATTATTATAAATTCTTTGTTTGGTTCTACTAATGACATTTTGGGATTAAGCAGACAATTGTTTTCAAAACTTTTAAAGTTATCAGTCCAGGAACCATATTCTTTTTTATAAGGAACTCTTCCACCAGCAGGAGGGCCATGGCAATGGGTTCGCCCCTTGGTCCGTCCTTTGCTAACAGTTTTCTTTGTTTTCACGAGGAAAAGTGGCTGAGGGATTGCCCGCTTGATTTTAAACCTATTTTATTTAAACGTTATGTAGATGATTGTTTTGTCATTTTTAAGCATAAAGATCATGCCCCTTTATTTTTAAATTACATTAATACTAAGCATCCTAATATTAAATTCTCTATGGAAGTAGAACAATACAATAAAATTTCGTTTCTTGATGTTACCATAAATAAACATAGTACACGCTTCTCAACACAAGTATACAGAAAACCAACTACTACCCAACTCGGTACTCATTTTTTCAGCAATATTCCACTTAGTTTTCAGCTGGCTAGTATTAAAAGTCGTATTTTTAGAGCCTATCACCTTTGTTCAAGTTGGTCTTTATTTGACTTAGAAATTCAGTATCTTAAGAGATTTTTCAACTATAATTTTTATTGTACTTTGACTTTTGAGACTTTAATTTCTAAATTTTTAAATAACCTATATTCACCTAAAATAATTCAGCCCACGGTTCCGAAACAGAAGGTTTATCTTAAGCTTCCATTTTTAGACCAACTAACTTTTCAACTTAATAAAGATGTCCACTTTATTTTGGACAGACATTTCCCTCAATGCGACTTTATAATCATTAATTCTAATTCTAATTCTCTGCAATCCTTTTTTCGTCATAAAGATCACCTCCCCGTGCTTTTGAGATCCTTTGTTATTTATTTATATACATGTGCGACCTGCCAAAGTCGTTATGTGGGGCAGACTGCCCTACAGTTAAAACTTAGGATTTCGAAGCATTTGGGTTTTTCTTATCGAACTTCTCGCCCTCTTTCCACTCCTGAATCCTCTGCTATTCGGCATCATTCAGAGACCCATGACCACCCGTGCCCCCAGGACTCCTTTGCTATTTTGTCGTCTGCTTCTAATTCACTTGATCTTAAAATTTTAGAATCCCTTTTTATCAAGAAATTAAACCCAGAACTAAACGATAGCCTTTCCTCGATAAAATTACATACTTCCTAACCAACCAACACCTTTTTAACGCAACTACTGCACTAACTTAAGTTGTTTTTTCCTTTCTCCCCACTTGTCATTTGTAACTTTTACCATCCCGGTCAGTCCTTTTTACAAAAATTTTAAATTTTTTAAATTTTAAACTTAACATTTTTAAACTTTTAATTTTTGAAATTTTAGTTAGTTTTATTTTTACTTTTTTGTTTTATAATCCAGATAGTTTTTTTTTTTAACAACTTTTTAACTTTTTTGTATTAGATTTTATTATTGTACAGTTTGACATTTGTATTTACTTTAGTTTTATGATTATTTTTAGATGCTTCTATTTAGTCACTGAAGATGGCCCCTGAGTGGACCGAAACGTTTGGCCAATAAATGTTGAGAGTCGTATCTCTTGTTTTCATATTCATATTGAGTATATATATATATATATATATATGTATATGTAAAAATGAACAATCAATAATCATTATTCATTTTTACATAAGAACCAAATTCGCTTAACGCGAGTTTGGATAAAATTTCATGTGTTGCTTTCTATTTTTGTTTGTCACAACCCTACGATCTACCATTTCTATGGTTTGGTTGTATCCATATTTCCATATCTTCTCTTGACCATTGTCCTACATCAATTTTATTAAATATTCATTATTACTCGTGTCAGTCTACGAAATGGTACGAAACTTTATGCCTCCGTAACTGTTCGTTCAAAATCGCGCAAATACGTTTGCATGTATTATTTTTTTATTATTTTTTTTAAGTGCGTTCACCTCTTGCAATGAACTCGAAAACGCTTATGCAGATGTACACAATTCGATGATCACAGCATAAACTGAACATCTTAAAACGTAAAATCTCCTCTCGCTCTAATTCTAATACAGTATAAATATAAAAACACTAAGAATTGTAAGTGACTAATGTACTTAATAATGTAAATGATGTACCGTACTTTAAAATGAAACTGTAATTAATGATAATAATGTTATTGTAATTAATGTACTTTAAGTAACGATAATAATTTAATATAAAATAATTACTGTATTTTAATAACGATAATTAACGATAATAAACGAATGTAAATTAATCCGTAATTGTAATCATAATTGTGACAAACCAAAATTACACCGTACTCAATGATGTACTTAGATTGTACTAAATGTCCGACACGACATTATGTCGCCATTTAGGAATGTACACTTGGCGATATTATTATTTTTCCGTTGGGATAAATTTTGATGTGCTTTCTACTTTGCCAAATAATGACTTGCTCTTTTTTCAAATTTCTTAATCATTTTTAGATTTAGCTTAATAATGAATTCTGAGAAACTTTTTGCAATGTTCATATTTTGTATACATTCTCTCTTTGTTATAAAAGATGAAGTCATGTCTTGCCTAAGCATTTAATTATAAATCTTAAACCTTTAATTTTTACTCATATGCATATTTTTAGTGTAAAGATGCATAGTTCAAATTCACTTTTTGTTAACTTGGCAGATCATGATAACATCAGATCTAAAAATACGCGGTTTAAGTTAAAAATATGGCTTCATCTTCAAATATCTTGTTTATTCGTTTAAACATTATCACAGCTAAAAGATTTACTTTATTTTTAAATATTGTGCAAAAATAATGCAGCCTCTTCCACATTTAATAATGATGATGTTAGTAGAATCGGGGTATATAAACCTCGATAATTTCTTCCATGTTCATTCTGATTCCAACGACGAGGCTGAGTAGTACCTGTACATTTTAGCAGTAAATTACAGTAAAAGAAAGTCTTTATCTTCTCCTTCGAGCCGTGCTCTCTTCAGGAATTTAGTCAGTAAAATCTCCAGATACGTTACAAGAAGAATCGGGGGGAACCCTCAGAGAATTTAATAAGCCTCTCAGAATCCTCCGAGCCACTAAAGAAGAACTCGGAGAGTCGTATACAAGTCTACAAGAAACTACTGCAAGTGACAGATCCGTTGCTGCCTCCCAACCAGAACCCCCGTCGACTCCGAACCAACCCAGGGCCATAGACGGAGGGGTTAACATATATATATATGTATATACACTGTATATATATGTGTATGTGTATATATATATATATATATATATATATATATACACACACACATACACATATATATAGTGTATATATATGTGTATGTGTATATATACACACACATATATATACACAGTATATATATTCTGTGTGTGTATATATATATATATATATATATATATATTAGGGTGATGCAAAAGTGGGGGAGTAAAATTTTTTTGTTTCAAATTTTTGAGATACCCTCTCATTTGGTTTAATTTGGTGGAAAAATGATCCTGGGGAAATTTCGGGTCAAAATTCGAATATTTGGAGGTCGCGCCCGCCATTTGAAAATTTGCTGATTTCCATGACACCCAGGAGGTACAGCAAGCGTCACGTTACTTTTTTTTTGAGTGGAAGTTCCCCACGAGGCCTATCATACCACCTTCCTCTTTTCCATTTGTTCATAAAACAGATACAATACAATAGATATTTACAATAGATACATAGAATGGATATACTCGTAAATTTTACTGTTGCGTCAAAGATACGAGAGTTTTCTTAGTTTTGTCCGGAAGCTTCTTCCGATAATTTGATACAACTTGCAGTAGATATTGCTTCTGTTGTTCATCATTGGTAATTAATTTGTTATAATCTTCAATCAATTTCACTCCTCTTTCAGCAATATCATTAACAACTTTCATGTGATTCACTACGTTCTTTGCAACCCAATAACTCTCATCGAGAAGCCAATCTTCTACTGGTTTGCTCAAGAACGTTGAAGACAATCCGAGTATACTGAAGAAGGACTTTGTGTTAGCAGTTACAAAATCTTCAAGCTGCTTATTGTCAATAGTTTTGATGTCTATTTGTGTCTTCTTTGGAGGATCTGGCTCCGAAGATTTTGTAAGAGCCTCCTTCATTTTTCTTTTGGTGTCAAAGCTGATTTTATCATCAAAGAAAGCCAATGCGATCAAGTCTTCTGAGAGATACCACAAATGATTCTTGAATTTTTCTAAAGCAGCATTTGCTAGTTGTTCATTTGTGCTTTTGTAGCTGTGAAGATTCTTGAGAAGACTCAGATCATTTCGTGGAGCACTTGCTGCGCAGGGTGCTGAAAACCAATGCTTAATATAAATTGAAACAGAAAACCAACAAATTTCTTTTAGATTTCTTTCTTCTATTGCTGTTATTTTGAACTGACTTTTGAACATAAAGATTTTCATTGAATAAATGACTTTCGCCATCCAACGGGCTCTATGATAAGCCCCAGGCTTCCTGAATTTTATTCCAATCGTTGGAGTACCGCCAAGCAAGATGATTGTCAGTTCCAATAACTCTCTGTAATCGTCGCGAGGTTGATCTTCATTGATTTTTCTTGCTGCAAAGTTGATGATTTCCTCTTTTTCCTTTTGTGGATAATTTTCTAATTTATCGTATGAAGTTAGATTAATCTTATTCCAGTTTGTTTTGAATCTTTTGAATAACTGAATGTCAGGGCCTGATGAAGCCTGTAATGCAGGGGATACCACTGCTTCCAACATGATTTCAAGGATATGGTGTCGACAAGGACACCACAACAAATCTTTCTCCATTTTCTGTTCAATTAGGACACAAGCTCCGTTTTTACGACCTGTGTTCGATGCAGTTGTATCGAAACACATGCCTTTTACCTTATCTATTAGATTCCAATCAATGATCGCCTGATGTACTGCATTTGCAGTATCCTTTCCTGTGCCATGATCTATATTTGGCACTCCAAGCAGTTGATCTTCTCCACTGCCAGAGATTAGGACTGGCAACCGATCAACAACCTCATTCCCGGTAATGTCTTCGAGGAGTTTGCCATCCCAATGAACAATCAAGGGTTTGTCAGCTTGAAATTCTTCTTTCAAGTTTTCACTGAACTTCTTTCTTGATTTCTGTCTTGCCCTGCGAATCGATGAGTAGCTAACATTGTAATTCTCTGGATCTTTTCCAACATTTGCGATCGTTGGAATAATTATTAAAGAGGCTGATCGGTCGCTGATCTTAGCAACATCCAATGAGGAAAGCAGATTTTCATTCATAATCTTGAATTTTTTTCTTGGAAGGCCTCTTTTGGATGTTGAGGGCACTTCCAGATCTACTTCTTCTTCCGTAGATGCAGGTGAATCACTGCAGGAACTGCTGCTGCTTGCAAGAACAACTGTTTCATCAAATGCACTTGATTCATGTAACCTTTTCTTATCCATTTTTTCATGTCTCTTCGCAGCTTCCTTTCGACGTTTTTCTTCATCCTTATCAACTGCCATCATTTTACCCTTTCGACCTTCCCTTTGTAGCCGTAGAAACTCTCTATCTTCCTCAATAGTTATTAACTCGTTAGCATTTGCATGCGCAATATCAAAGAGTCCATCCAATTTTTCTTTCCATGTATTCTCTTTCTCTATTGAAAACTTCGATTTTTTCCTTTGCTCTTCTTCAGCCCTTGCCACTCATCATACAGTTTATTTAATTTCTTCACAACATTACATTTCTGGGTTGTTGATATTCCTGCTCTCTGCCACACTTCCAATACATCATTAACGGTTGAAGTTAATGCTTCTCTGACAGTTTCATTCTTGATATGTTTATAATTCATGAATAAGGAAATCTTCTTTCTTTGATGGAAGCTTACTTTGATTCAATTTATCTATTTGTTGACCGATCAGCCAGATATCTGTTGAGCTTCTTGATCTCATTTTTGTCACAATTAAGATAGAGGAAATAGAAGAGAAATTGAGGCGGAGAGACTCACTGATATAGCACCTCTCCTGGACACTGCCACAAGCACACTGCGATACCGATTTCCTTGAACGCTATTTGCTCATATACGCATCACCTACCACTCTGCCTGCAGCAAACCTGCACAAAACCTGCAACCTGCAACAAACCTGCAACAAAAATAAGAACAAATTCAAAAAATTTGATTTTACTCTAATTTTTTGTAATTTTCAAATTTTCAATTGGCGGCGCGACCTCTGAATGTTATTTTTTGACCTGGAATTTCTCACAGGGTGTTTTTGTGACAAATTGGAACAAATGAGGGGGTATCCCTAAACATCCACGATGGTCATGATTTGTGCATCACCCTAATATATATATATATATATATATATATATATATATATAAGAAGACATTAGACAGCGAGAAAGGATTCAGAGAAGCTTCACAGCCAAGATGAAGTGGTGAAAAGAACTAAATTACTGGGAAAGTTTACGCGAACTAAACCTATATTCACTGGAAAGGAGAAGAGAGAGATACACCATTATTTACACTTGTAAATAAATGAAGAAACTAGTCCCTAATCTTACTCTTAACTCTGCAACTCCCCAAACAACGGTGAAAAGTAAAGAAGGAAGACCGTGTCGTGTTCCCAAATTAAATGCGAGACAGCGAACATCCTTAACACTGAAAGAAAATAGTTTTGTTGTGAGAGGACCAAGACTGTTTAATTAGCTGCCCAAAGACCAAAGAAACACGTATGGTGTTGCAGTGAACATCTTCAAAAGAAGATTAGACGCCTTGCTCAGAACAATCCCCGATGAGCCGGGCGTACATGTCTATGTGAGGTGGAGAGTACAAGAAACCAACTCACTACTTCACTATGCCAACTCGAGAGGAGAGGCGACAAGCTTGACCTTCGTGAAAAGAGGAATCATCGCGCGAAACCTTTGAAATTTTGAAAGTTATTATATATACAGTATATAAATATATAAATATATATGTATATACTAGGGTTTCTCCTTATATGATGCTTTCTTCATCTCAGGAAATCCCGGGAATTTCCGGAAAAATGAAGCCAATTCCCGGGATCCCGGAATCCAGGAAATGGTGTATATTTAAAACAACGATAATTTTTTTTATTGTTCAGTGATAAAATACACTTTTAGAATTGGGATAACCAATTACTTATGCCTAGATGACCACTTTTGCATTGTAATACTTGAATTGAGTTTACCAATCAGTGGTAGCTATTTATTATTTATTAAACATAATATTTATCATGCGTACTCAGGATATAAGAATGGTTTCATGTATTATGATGATTTAGTGAGTGACATAGTATGCCTTTTTATTTTGATGTAGAAAGAATACTGAAAATTATAATCTTTCTCCACATTTTTTAAACCCTTTTTTTCTTCTTTTTGGTTCAGAGTTTATTATAAAAGTAGCTAAACTGACTAAAATGAAGAAAATGAGCATTTTTATGTATTTTCTTCCCTAAAAAATAGCCCATAAATGAAAATAATTATTTAGCATATTTTTAGCATAAAATGGAAACAGGTTTTAGTATAATTTTAGGCGATTTTAGCATAATTTAGCAGCAGGTTTTAACATAATTTGGCTAAAAATGTCTGGAAACACTGCAAGAAAGTTGCCAGAACTATTTGAAAAAAAGTAGCCCAGCTTTGTAAAAAAAAAAGTAGTAAAATTGAAATTCAATATCACAATTCAAAACAAATAATATTCAATTCAAAACATCGTACGAAAGTCAAAATTATCGTATTAATGCGATAATTATCGTACGTCTGGCAACGCTGTCTGTCTGTCGGTCAGTAAGAAGTTGCATGCATGATGAGTTGCCTGCGATCGCTAGATATAATTGAGACTCGGTTCCTTGTGTTATACGCAGCGCTAGCGACATTCCCTTGGCCAGTTTTTGGCATACGGGCCCATTTTTAAGATTGCTCTAAGTCGCTAATGCAGGTTGATGTTCATTTAAGAAAGCAGAAAAGTAGAATAAAATGTGGTAAATATTATGCAGTTTTCTTAATAATTCTACTAACCCAAGAGCCTTCTAATAACAAAAGAAAAAAAACAATAAATCAATAAAAAATAAATGAAGTCATTTTAAAATTCCGGGATTTCCCGGGATATTTGTCCAATTCCCATGATTTTCAATCCAATAAAAACAGCCGGGATCCCGGGAAAGAAACCCTAGTATATATATATATATATATATATATATATATATATATATATATATTTTAACTGCAAACAACACACAGTATAATTAATGTAAAGAACGACGCTTGTGTTGAAGAACGTTCCGCACAAGATGAGGAGGGAGAACGAACAAATGAAAAATGAGGTAACCACCCGGGAATCGAACCCGGGCTCTTCCGATTGCCGGTCAGATATGCTATCCACTACACCACGTGTCTCGACTAATCAGAAGTCGTAATTCTCCTACATACGAGCAGAAACCAATGCCCTGAGGGGGCACCTTCGCATGCCGTACATATATATACACATTTTAATTACAAACAACACAGTATAATTAATGTAAAGAACGACGCTTGTGTAGAAGAACGTTCCGCACAAGATGAGGGGGGAGAACGAACAAATGAAAAATGAGGTAACCACCAGGGAATCGAACCCGGACTCTTCCGATTGCCGGTCAGATATGCTATCCACTACACCATGGGCCTCGATTAATCAGAAGTCGTAATTCTCCTACATACGAGCAGAAACCAATTCCCTGAGGGGGCACCTTCGCATGCCGTACATATATATACATTTTAACTGCAAACAACACACAGTATAATTTACATTAATTATACTGTGTGTTGTTTGCAGTTAAAATGTATGTATATGTACGGCATGCGAAGGCGCCCCCTCAGGGCATTGGTTTCTGCTCGTATGTAGGAGAATTACGACTTCTGATTAATCGAGGCTCATGGTGTAGTGGATAGCATATCTGACCGGCAATCGGAAGAGCCCGGGTTCGATTCCCGGGTGGTTACCTCATTTTTCATTTGTTCGTTCTCCCTCCTCATCTTGTGCGGAACGTTCTTCTACACAAGCGTCGTTCTTTACATATATATATATATATATATATATATATATACTTTCTTAACCTTGCTGCTGTTCCGTGCGTTGGTCTCTCTTCACACGGAGGTCAAGCTGGTGGCCCCGCCTCTAGTTCTGGCTTGGTGCAGGAGCGAGTTGCTCTCTTGCGCTCCTCTCCATCGTACACAGCCAGGTACACCCGGCGTATCTGATACCGTCCTGAGCCAGGCATCTAGTCTTCTCTTGAAGACTTCAACTTTGACCCCTGTAACGTTTCTGAGGTTCTTTGGAAGCTGGTTGAAAAATCTTGACCTCCTGTCCTGACAACCAAGCTATTTTCCTTCAGTGTTAAGGAGGTCCCTTGTCGGGCCTTTAATTTGGGAGCACTACACATTCTGCCTTTCCTACTTTCCAGTGTTGTTTGCATGGTAATTGGGTTTAGTTTTAGGTTTGGTACCAGTTTTTCGATCATTTTCCATATGTAGATTATGGTGTACCTCTCTCTTCTTCTTTTTAGGGAGTACAGATTTAGTTTACGTAGTCTTTCCCAGTAGGTGAGTTCTTTGCAGTCATCAATCTTGGCTGTGAAATGTCTTTGCGTTTCTTCTAGTTTATTAGTTTGTTCCTTTTTATATGGGGACGTAAAAACTGAGCAGTATTCAAGTTTTGGTATAATCAGTATTTTTAGCAGGGGAACCATTACTGTCCTGTCCCTTCTTTTGAACGTTCTTAGTACTTGTCCGGCGAATCTTTTAGCTTTATTTATCGCTATCTGATTTTGTGTTTCGAATTTCGCATCATCGGTCATTATTATCTCCAGATCAATCGCGTTTGTGCTTCTCTGTATTTCCTGTCTATCTGGAGTATAATATGCAGTCTAAGTTCCTCTTTTCTACCATATCTCAAACGCTGAAATTTCTCTGTGTTAAATAACATGTTTTTGTCTTCTGACCATTTGTATCTTTTGTTCTTGTCCCTCTGCAAGGTCTCCACTTCATTCACAACGCTGATTTTTCTGTTCATCTTTGTATCGTCTGCAAAGGCTGTTACTATACTGTTGCTGTTTACTCCGCTGTCTATGTCTGTTAGCATGATAATGAACAGGAGTGGTGCCAGTACTGTCCCTTGTGGTACTGAGCGGCGTACTTCTGATTCTGATGATGATGTACCTTGAATTTTGACGACCTGTAGACGTTCTCTGAGGAAGTTGTAGATCCATTTTCCCACTTTGCCTGTTATTCCCATATATTTCATTTTATGTGCTATTATACCGTGATCACATTTGTCGAAAGCTTTAGCAAAATCTGTGTATATGACATCATCGTTGTCAGTGCCTTCCAGTGCATCTAGGATATTGTTCTAGTGCTCTATTAGTTGTGATAGTCATGATCTACCTGATCGGAATCCGTGCTGATTTTCGTTGAATCTTTTCAGTGTCCAAGAAATCATAAATTTTCTCTCTAACTATCTATTCTTTCAAATACTTTGGTGAGGTGGGACGTCAATGACACTGGTCTATAGTTCTTTGCTTGAGATCTGTCCCCTCCTTTATATATAGGGGCAATGTTTGGTCTTTTCGAGATGTTCGGTATTTCCCCAGTGTCAAGGGATCCCCATATCCAGTATAAAGGTGTAGCTATTTAATTTTTCCAGTTTTTAATCAATAATGCGTTCAAATTGTCCGGGCATGCAGCTGAATGTGGTTTCATTTGTCCTACAGCTCTCGCTACATCTTCTGGGGTAAAATCAAAGTCTGTTATACACTCTCCTTGCAAGTTCTCTTCAAAGAATGCATCTATGTCTGGTATCGCTTTGTCACTTTTTGGGGTACTGAAAATTCATTCATACTGGGCTCTCAATGTTTCAGATATTTCTTTTGGATCGTCGGTTAGTTCTTTATTTCTCTTCCTTAAATGCCCAATAGCAGAGTGCGTTTTTGCTTTTTCTTTTCGCATGGCCATAGAAGTATTTTGGACTTTCCTTTATTGCTTCTACCGCCTTTTCCTCTTCCCTCTTTGTGTGGTCATTAATCAGGGCTTGTATTTCCTTATCGATACCCTCCAGTTTTCCTTGTATTACATTCCTGGCATATATCCGCAGTTGGCTAACTTCGCCTCCACTCTCTTCCTTTTGCGGAATAGTATTCTCTTTTGCCTCTCAAGCCAGCTCCTCTTTCCTTTTGGTTGTGATTTCGGAGCATATTTTTCTAAAATTCTCAGCGTTTTTTCTTCCAAGGTTGTTAGCATTTCTTCAGTTGTTTTATTCTCTAAAACTGTTCTCCACTCTATTGGGCCATGTGCGATCTGATTGCTTCCCAATTTATAGTCTTGGAGTTTAAGTTAAAGGCCCAAAATTTGCTTCTTTCCTCAATATGTGTATTGTATTTTAATGTTGTCTTCATATTTGTTGATATCTCGATTAAGTTGTGGTCTGAGATAAAGGTTGGGGTTATTTTTATATCAGCAATGAAATTCGTGTTATTCTTGAATACTAGATCTAGGCAGTTATTTTTTCTTGTATTTTCTGTTATCTCCTGTGTCAGCATAATCTTGTTTGTGAGAGCAATCAACATTTCTGCTTGCTCCTGGTCTTCACTTGTGCCCCCCTTTTCCTTATGTGGGTATATATATATATACCTTTTTGTGTTTTATAAATAGGAAGTTAAAGTCTCTGCAGATCATTATATTGGGAGATGGAGGGTTTATAGCCTTTATTAGCTTTCTGATGTCATCAATGGCCTCCGAGAATTTTTCGGTTGGGGTCCTTGAGGGTCTATAGATGACTATTAGTAATACGTTTAGTTTTTCTATTTTCACTGCTAGGAGTTCCAGAAAGCTGTTTGATTTACTTATTATCGTCTCTGTCATATGACCTTCCTGTACATATATTGCACAGCCACCTTTACGTCTCGTTGTTCTACCCGTTCTTAGCAAGTTGAAGCCCCCTATATTTATCTCTTTCTTATCAATACAATGTTCGCAGTTTTCACAATTTCCTTGGCAATCCTTAAGATGAGTTTCTATGAGGCGTGCGATGTCCACCCTTGTTTCGTTCATAAATCCTTTCAGATACGAAACTTTATTTGGTGATTGGTTTGGTTTTATTCCTTGAATATTAGCCAGGACAATATTTATGTTCTGTTTTTCATTGCCCCTTGTGCATTTTACATGTACAGTAAATTCGTTTTTCTTCGATATCACTTGTTTTGTTGCCCTATGATCCTCCGAGAGAGATCCGTTTCCGCCTACCTATTCTGGTAGCTTGTTGCCAGGAAGTGGTTTGGCTCGGGGGTTTCCAGCTGTGTCAACTGCATGCATTAGATCACATTTAGCAGCCGTATCGTGTCTGCGATGTTGAAAATTTTTTTTTGTTCGCCTATTGTATTCCTATTGTTATTGTTATTCCTATTTTCATTTCAACTTTGTCCTTTGTTGTTTGAGTCCGTCGGGAGATGTTGATAGTAGCATTTTTTCCCGTATTTGCATGTTCCATATTTTGCGTAAGGCCTTAGGTCTGCAGATGTCCGGGTGGTAGAATTTGCATCGGCATCTGTCTCCAAATTTACAATGACCATTATCATAGAAGAAATTGCATATTGGGGGATGTTCATATATACATTGTCCTCTTTTAAATCTGCAATTATCATTTGTATAATATCTGCATATAGTTCCTTCCCCATATTTACTCGTAGTCTTTGTTTTTTGCTCCTTATTGGGGCACTCCGTTTTCTTGATTTCCCTCTTGTCTTTTCCTATTTGTGATATTTGTGTTTATATCCTTCGTTGCCCTTATACTATCTGTTGTCTTTATACTCTCTATATATACTCTCTAGTGGTATAATGGCATTTGGGGAGAGCGTCCTGAAGGATGGTGAGGGAAAAATTTTCAAATTGATCCAAATTCCTCGTCCGAAATGTCATTATACTTCTCAGCCTATGATTCGTGAGAGTAGTATAGCCGCGTTTGGGGAGACTACACTGACTGAGGCGCATTTTGGTGATGGTATGGGCTCAAAAGGAGAGAGTGCATCTCACGAATCATAGGCTGAATTCCTTCACTGTCTCCCCTAGACCCGGTGTCTGGAGACAATGTCTTAACACTCTTACTTTTGAAAACTGTCAGGCTATCTGCTTTTTTATTGTAATTTTTAAAATTCGTGGCATTTTCTCTTATTGTAACTCTTTAATTAAACTTTATTTTTATTTAACTTTATAGGACGATGCGTAACTTGATCATGTTATAGCTACTTTTCGTTTTGATGAAATGGGAATAAGTGATATGGATGCTTTACCTAACAACCAAACCAGCGACCTGAACACAGAAGTCGAGGTATTGGCTCACATCCGGTCCAACGAATGCCAGGTTCGAAGAACTAATGTAAGTATTTTTGGGGGTTAAGAACAAAACACATTGTATTTTCATTTAATTTATTAAATGATAGAAAACGTACAAAGCGGAACCAGTGTCCATTGAATAAGTCTTAATGGCTACAAATAGGCCTTTACACAATATAGATATACAGTATACACCTTTACACAATACAGTGGGTGCTAACATATGGGAACCTTTTTTTATCTGTCTGCATCCGTTTTGTCGTTCATTTCAGTGTCGCACAAACCGAATAAGTTTAAAAAATTTATAAAACCCTTCCCACGTGACATGTGCATGAGAAATGAGAGGGCGTACATGCCGCACGTGTTACTATGATATCCTTGAAAGCGATACGGATTCCATACAATCTCAGGTACATGTATCTGTTCGATAAACTGTACAACCACAGAATCGTTCCAGGGCTCAGTGCCGAGTGAGTCAAAATAGTACATTCTTCCCCTATTTTTAAAATAGATTGCAAACCAATGAATCCCCTCACCCCCCACAATATCGGTGTTAACAATAACCCGTACCAGTTTCTCGTAGTTGGCAATTTCAATATTTCATTCTTCGCAAACACACCGATAAATTTGGAGCGTGTGATTCGGTCACTTTTCATTGCTCTCTGGAGTGTATTCGCGTCCATTTTAAAAGTCTGTGACGACGTTCCTGAAACGATCAACTTCTATTAGTGCTTGTGATTCGAGGTACACGAGTGCACTAACAGGAACGTCTATAGGCTTGGCAAATTCCAACCTGACTGAGATATTTCCACTCTGTTGTCGACTTAAGTGCGTATTTACGCCACCAGACAAGTCAGGCGTAACATCAAATGAATAAATGTTAAATTCTTCGGCAAATTCTTTCTGCGTTACGCCGAACCCGAGCTCATCACAGGCACCTGTATTATGAGCCAGGCTACTATAAGCTCTCGCGCAGAGCGGGAACACAGCGTCTGATGAGTAGTCCGTAATCGTAGTCCCTCCCAACGCTATGCCATTTACATATAGAGTTATATTTTTAAGGCCGAAATTCTCGAATTTAAAGGCACTCTTTTTATATTTTCCATTCGTCGAGGCGTGGTCCTGCATTCCAATTCATATCCTTTTAGGCAGGACTCCAAGGGCCACGTTTTCTAGTTGCTTCGAGGCCATCCCGGTGGGCACCGTGTATAGTTTGATTTGTACCCTATTAATTGGGTATTTTACTGTGGCGTGTATTAAGTCTTTCTCACTTTCTATTTCTTTTGCCAAACTTAATTTCACTCGGGGTATAAGCAAATACGCCTCCATAATGTCAAACACAAAGGGTTTCGCGCCCTCTTCTTGATCAGACAGCAGATTTATGCAGATCTCAGGACTCGTGTGGTTGAGCTTTAGCTTCAGATCGATGCCGTTCATAAGCAGTTTCTCCTGGAATCTGAAATCTGTATGAAGACGTCCAAACCACTCGTATACTATATCTTTTGTTAGAATTTTTAAATTTATCCTGTATACCATTTTCATCTTTAGTCTGATAAAAGCCCTCGGCGGTTAAAAAGGTGTCCTTCGATTCTTTTGAAAAGTTGAGGACATTTTCCAGACAGGCTCCTAGGTGGTAGTACCCCGTTCCTGCCGAGATGTTAAACTGATTTAAATACACCTCACACTGGCTGAATATGGAGTGTAAAAAGTTGGTTTCAGGGAACGTTGAGTAACTATCATCGCAGTCCGTTCCATCTGAATGGGCTGTACGCAGTTTAGCGTACATATGCATGCAGCTCGGGTCAAAAAAGTAAGGGCCTGAGCTGGGTGTCACGAATTCTATAGGGGCACTCGGTGAACTAATTGTGTTTAATGGGTAAATTGTAATAAAGTCGCTATGCTCAATAGAGACCTGAGTGGAGGGCATATCAAAGAGGGACAGTTCCACTTTACAGCATTGTGAACTACATGGATGAATGAAACGCGCCATGACGAGTCAGAAATAGTGCCACCTCTCTCGACAACTAGTAATCAGCCTATGACTCGTGGGAGTAGTATCCTCAGCTTATATCAATTAAAAAAATGATCAGCCATAGGTTTCAAACGCTTAGAACACTTCTTTTTTATTTCATTTTACGTTTAGCGCCACCTGATGGTAACCTCTTCTTCCTGGCAGATCTCTATTTTCCGCCACCACGCATTTTTCTCTTTGCATCTTTGCTGATTTCGTTCCGTGTACGTTTTAAGTGTTTTTTTAGAGCTTCTTTAGGCTTAGTTCCACTCATTATGTCTTCTGCCGCGTTAAAACCTGTTTGTAACGCCTTCCTCCCTAGGTATCTAGCACCCCTCTTCAACAGTGGGACAGCGGTACGTAGTATGGATGAAAAAATGGATCCAAGCCCTGTCCCACGCTGGTATCTCACCCCTCGATAAACTGTGAATGGCCTTCGGATCATTATAAACTACGAAAGTGTAGTTTCACTGTTGAGCTCCCATCACCGAATTGGAAATTTTTTCCCTCAATCGTTCTTATATATATCGATATGTTGGTTAATAGAGTAGTCGCAATATTCACATAATAGGGCTTGTCATATGTAAAGCTCATACTTTTCCCTCTATGGTTGGGGATGTGTCCAGTGCGCCTGGGTGTCCCCAACAAATTGGTGCGCTACAATATTGCTGTAAATATAGCACATTTCTGGGGGTGGAGAGCTTTCACCCAGTTTCTCCATCTTCAATTGATACATTAAGCTGGACAAGTCATGCTGTGCCTTGTGAAAGGTATCTCTTTGGAGAGCTGCGCTATATCGGCCCTCAGCCACATTTGTGAACAGCTCTTTATCTTTAATATCTCTACTAAGCGTTGACTTTAACTTCAATGTGCATGCAAGCGTGTCTATATTTACGACTTCAAAAAGTAAATCGTTTGTCAGGTACGACTTTTCAAAACTCTTGTTTAACCCCGTCACAATGTCCATCGATGTGTCATAATGCCCGATTCCTAGCGTTACATTTGTGCTATAGTACTGCACCTCATCGAACAGGACTGACCCCCATAGTATTCTAAGGTTATGTCTAATTTTTCGCACTCATTTTTCTTCTAAGGATCAGAAATATGATTTACTCATTTTCAAGAGTTAAAAATTTGGTGACTAACTAGAGTTCACATAAACCCACGTCATACGAATCACGCTCCAATTCAATGGGTCCGTGGAGTTCTGTCACAAAGTTGGCCAGGTTGTTGTTAGGATGTACAGAGAGAGAAGAGGAGGACGGGAGTGTAACATAGAAGTGGCTAGGCGCTATGTTGCACACTATTAAACTTCATTATTGCAGCAGCTTTTATATAGGTGTTGAAGCTTTCTGGGTAACCCAGCCATTTCACCAGGTACATTTTCCTTTTTCCTGAACCTTTGCTGCCTAAAATATTTTCAATTTTAAACACACTTTTTCCTAAATTAAATGTCACTTTCTGCAACTCCTCGCGGTAAAAGCCTCCAGCGATCTCTTCCCCATTCAACTCTTCAACGTAATACATCATTATCTCGCCTTTAGGTCTCATAGCACTAACTTTAAAAATCCCACGTGTCCATCCTTGCTCAAATCCCCTCGCGAATTTATTTCCCGAACGTGATAGCCTTACATTATCATTGATTTTGAAGTGTGAGGACTGCGTTGATGGTGTTCCATCTCTTCTCACCTCTGGCAGCGCACCTCTTTCTAAAACTTCGTTAGGTGTTGTGCCAATCGTACGGTGGTGTGAATGGTTGTATGACGACGCCATTGAACAGAGAACGTTTATATATCTGTATGTGTTTTTCTGTAAAATAGCGATAGATGCGTTACTTTATGGTACGTTGAACTCTTTTAGCTAAAGAAGCCTTATGTATACAACTGCTTGTGTAGTAACTGATATTAAACTGTCAGCATGTTCTGAAAAGCGCGACCTATAAATTCTCTCCCCAAATCCGTACAAAAATAGCCAGGAACCCTATCTTCTTTTAACATCAACGTTTTGGTCGCTTTAGCAACTGTTTCAGGCGATTTATTTTTCAGAGGAATTAGCCACAGATATCTAGAGAATATATCTATTATGAATAGGATGTGGCGGTATCCGTCATTATACAGTGAATATGTAAGCTTCTCTGTTAAATCCGCTTGCCAAATAGAGTCAATCGAAGCTGCTCTTGTCTTGGCCGTTTTAAAAACCGCTCAACATCTTTTTTCCCTACTCCATAAACACCTATGTACAGTCTATTAACGCCGCCATAGGAGGCGGAGTTAGAAATGTCATAATAACGTTTACTTAATCTGTTCGCCATTTGCGTATTTTAGAGACACGAGGATAAGTTTGGCTGTTTGTTCTCTTCTTTCTCTTCTTCAGAGACGCTGCTGCTGGGGGCGATGGCGTACTCAGTTGTGACACATGCGAGACTTGATCCAGGTCTTTTAACCTATTCAGATTTCCTATCAATGCCTTGGGGACATTTATTTGTTGTAGTCTTGCCTTAATATTCTTCCATCCTGTTGGTGAGGGCCTGTCCCATTTTCTCACCAGATCATGAACAATGTCAATGATGTTGGGTCCTTGTACCCTTCTTCCTTCAACAATGACCTCGCCTGTATCGGCCCAATATATGTTTTTTAACACATGTTCGATGTGATGTGCTCCGTTGTTCTGTAGTAATGCTTAGTTAAGAAGATTAATTTGTTTAATTAAATAAGATAATGTTTAATATAAATTTACTAAAAATTGTGATGATTACGATAAAGCATGGTTGTTAGATTTGAATTGTTTAAAATGGGTAGGGTTGGTAATCCTAAATAGGCCGGAGAGTGGACTATACCTATAACGGTTTTTCAGTCTTGAGGTAGACGCGATACGCGTAAGATTTAGAGCCATGTGATCTTAAAGTTAAATTGTTTTGCGCCCTCTCCGACCTAAATATATTTAGTAATATTTCATACTCGCATATCCCCTAATTAACTAAACCACTTTCGAAATTAATAAAACGTAATAAGTGTTAAATAAGAGTATTAATATCCCCCTTCCCATTGGCTTTATAACGGTCTTTTAGAGTCAGAACTCGGCGTGGCTACCGGAAACTATACGAAGAAACAGTTAAATGAAATAAAGAGCAATAGAGATATAGTAAAGTAGGAAGAAGCGTAAATAAGTTAATAATGAAGAAAAAGATATAATAAAAGCGTTCACTACATTCTGGTGCTAGCGGTGGTCCTTTACATCATATTTTGTGAGGCTTACCCACGTGTTAGTATTTCCATTAAAATTCTTAAAACCCGGTATAATAACAAATAGCGTTAATGAATATTTTATTTCGATTATTAAAATATCTAAATGCAAAATTTTACCCCGTTTGTAGGCAAATTTCGATTTTCATGCCTTAAAATTTCATTGTAAATAAAATTTAAAAATGGCGCTTGCCTTCGCGTCTTGATAGCGTCCCTGACTCGCGCCTAAGAATTCAATTTGTTTCGTCCAGTTCCGTTGCTTTTCGTTTGTCCGACTCAGTATTGCGAGTCATTATTACGTTAAATTTTGTTCATTTCGGTTGGAGAGGGTATAGTTTGAAAATTATCGTGCTGCCTGAAGACTCAATTTTCTTTTCTTTTCGTCTCTCCACTGTACCTCTTTCAGCTTACCTCTTGTTTACTTGTTTGTTTAAAACTTTTGGAATTAGTATAATTGTAATAAATAATAACGATTAATATAGAAAAAAAAAAAAAAAGATTGTAAGTAAGTTAGTTTGAATACAGTATGATACACAATTATATGGTCTTTCAAAGTGTTTCAGCGAAAATTTGTATCGCATTTCTGGGTATATATACATATATAGTACAACATTTCAGGAACATGAGAAATTTTCTGGGTTTCATTAGCAGATTTTTGATTATATTTCGATTGCCTGTATATAATAATAGGATTATTTTGTAAATATAGGTTTACGGGCTTTTTGCTTTGCTCGCTTCGCGCTAAAATAGGATTACGTTACAGTTAAGGGACAAATCGAAAAATAAATCTTAAAGATATTAAAAATTGTCAGATTGGGCCGTATAGGATTGTGTTAAATTGTGTTGTGAAATTTTCTATAAAAGTTGTTTTGGATATTTTTTTATACTCATTAATTATATACAATTTGGTAGGTAAGCTGGTTATCTATTTTTTTTCCTCTGTTTCTTTCGATTCATTTCACGACAATTCCGACATATTTGGTAAAATGGCTATTGTATCGTACTTAAGAAGAATTTCTTGTAGGCCTATCGTAAAATATTGTTCGGAGATTAACCGTTATTACGGTATGTCTATTGAGTAGTAAATTTTTAGTTATTTAACAAAATTTTCATTGGTTTAACATAAATAAGCATAGGATTTTTCTTTAAAGCACAAACGTTATGCATAACATTCTAAATTGTGCTTTTCACGCGTAACATTGAATTTATTAATTATAGGCCTAAAAGCGGCAGTAAATTTTATTTTTATTTTGGCGGCCAATGTGAGTTACGGTACACATTTTACTAAATCTCGATATTATAATTTTTTTGAATTACAGAAATTTGTGTAGAAATTCTTTTCATATATTGTTTACGTTTTATAAATTCATTCAATAATCAATTTATTTATACAGGTAGGCCGATTTTTATTTTTTCCAGTTCAATGACAATGGTAAAATTTTTAGTTCAAATTTAGATTGTATTCTAAAAAGGATGTTTTAATTTGAAATTTTAATTTGGAATTAGAAATAAAAATGTCCTTTTTTTTAGTTTGAGCGTTTGCATGGAAAATATTACGAAATTATGTAGGATATAATGCAGTTTCATTCGGTTAGGGATATTTGTATAGAGGTTCGCTTACAAACAAAGCGACCGCTCTCAATTAGGAAATGTTTTAGTTTTGTTTACAGTGGGTGCGTGTATTTTTTTAGTACATATGATCTATTCTTATTTAGTATAACGATAAAAATTTGTATTTTCACTTGGAAACGATAAATTGCTGAGATTTCTGTGATTTGAAAACCATACTGAGGTTTCTGTTGAAGGAGAGAGTTGTCTCTCAGATGTAATTTGCAAATTGCAAGTTCAATTCTTATGAAATTTGACGTTTCAAGTTGGAATTACTGTATTAAAATAATTTTTGGTAGTAATATTTAAATTTTTTTACTTTTTAATAACTGTTTAGAAAATTATTATTGTTTAAACCTTCAGTCGGAGTTAACTAGTGCATTTGAAACATTGACTCAAGTGTACACTCGGAAATGGAGCCTCTAGATAGCCAGTAACGTTTTTGTGGCGTCTGTGTGCTCCTCCTCAAAGCAAGAGGGTTCATGATTGTCAGAGAATGGATGACATGAAGTTTCTGGGGTTCATTTTTGTCTTTTGTATTTGGAGGTATTGAGGTGATTTCTGACGATAGTTTGAACAATAATTTCTTAAATTATACTAACAGTTACTATGTATGGGCGCTTTTATATTTATACTGTACAATTTTGTTTAGCGTTTTATGACTTTTTTTTTATCTTCTCTGCTGTGACTGCCATAAGTGACCTTATTGGTAACTAGATTTGATTAAATTTTTGCGAAATTTTTTATATTTTTTTCCGTGAATTTGGCCAGAGCAAATGTGTAGTTAGTATTTCGAAGTGAATTGTCGAAAGAATTTGATAAATTAAATATGAAATGATAAGCAGTACAGAAACACGTTTAGAATAAACTTTTTTTTTCAAAATTGCAAGACTCAGTTTGGGGTCAACCAAGTTGAATCCGAGTTCCATCAAGTGAGTTTAGTCGACCGGATAGGTGATCGATCACCAATGAGAGAGAGAAGAGAAACCAGAATGCGCATGGACTTGGCGCAGGATGGTTTCGGAAGCGAAGAGACAGAAGAGAGGAACCGAATGCGCAGGGACTTGGCGCAGGACAGTTCCGGAAGAGAAGAGAAATTTACGTGTGCAGGGTCTTGGTACACGAAAGTTTCGATCGAAGATGGTCTACTGGTATTTTTCGGGCAGTAGCTGGTCACGTTGCTCGAATGCTTCGCTAAATATGTGTCAACAAAGCGCGCGGTAGACAAGCCACTTGAGCTTGAACGGGCGCCTACGACTGTACTGTCCATACAGACATACAGTAGGTTCGTTGGGAAACGGCCTACGGCGGAGTCATCGTTTGATTGTTGCCAGTGGAAGAGTCTTTCAGCTGGACGTAGGAAGAGCAGCGTTCACCGACAAAAGTGGAGATGAGACAAGGCGAGTTTCTTCATCGACTTCTAGAATTGCAAATTCCGTCCAATTCCAGCGCGTGGTCCCGCTTTCAGATATCTCCCCCCCTGATCCTTTTAGAGTTGGACGTCTCTTGTTTTTTTTTTCGCCATTGGAGAGAGAGCGGAACCATTATAGCGTGCTGCCCTGTTGCATATTGATTGATGCAATCCCTTGCATTCTAGCGAAGTGAGCAGGAGAGCTGCGATTGAAAATTGAAATCCGTTGTCAGCGTGCGGAGTGTCATCTAAACAACGTCCAGCAAATAAATGTACTGATTATTATCTAATGAAATTATAAGTGAAAAGGGTGCGATTATTGCCCATAATTGTTGTGTTTTTCGTGAAATAGTATGTGCGCTCTTGGTCAGTATTTTATGTAAACTTTTTCTTATTTTTTTTCTATGTTGCCCTGATAGTAACTGTATAACTATACAAATAATTGTTTCGAATGTAAAGCGATCGTTGATGAGAAATCGCGGGAATAGATTGTGAACTTGAGATTTGTGTAGCCACTTTTTTTTGGCATGTATAGATTAGTTACAGGTTGTAATTTAATTATTAGAGTGAAATGTTATTTTATGCAAATGTGAAAATTATAAAGTTTTCGGTTTTATAATATGATACAATATATGTATGGGAATTGTCATTCTATTATTTCTTGTCTATTCTAAACTTGGAATAAGTGTTAAAAAAAAAAAAAAAAAAAAAAAAAAAAAAAAAATTGCAAAATATATAAGTTTGTTGAATAAATTTATTGACATTGTTAAACGATATTAATAAGTTTTCCTAATGGAAAAACTTATTTTCAAGGGGGTGATGCGAGTGTAGTAATGCTTAGTTAAGAAGATTAATTTGTTTAATTAAATAAGATAATGTTTAATATAAATTTACTAAAAATTGTGATGATTACGATAAAGCATGGTTGTTAGATTTGAATTGTTTAAAATGGGTAGGGTTGGTAATCCTAAATAGGCCGGAGAGTGGACTATACCTATAACGGTTTTTCAGTCTTGAGGTAGACGCGATACGCGTAAGATTTAGAGCCATGTGATCTTAAAGTTAAATTGTTTTGCGCCCTCTCCGACCTAAATATATTTAGTAATATTTCATACTCGCATATCCCCTAATTAACTAAACCACTTTCGAAATTAATAAAACGTAATAAGTGTTAAATAAGAGTATTAATATCCCCCTTTCCCATTGGCTTTATAACGGTCTTTTAGAGTCAGAACTCGGCGTGGCTACCGGAAACTATACGAAGAAACAGTTAAATGAAATAAAGAGAAATAGAGATATAGTAAAGTAGGAAGAAGCGTAAATAATAAATTAATAATGAAGAAAAAGATATAATAAAAGCGTTCACTACAGTTCTTTGGTTGGCCATCTCTAACATCGGGCCAAAGTCCTGTGTCGCCATGCTCAGCGCTGCTCCCGCTGTGCCTAATAACCACGGGTAACTTTGTCGGATTCTTATAATCTTCGTATTCATGAAGAAATTTTTGCAAAGCCTCTTGGTACAAGGTCCTTTTCTTATCAGGTGACTTTTAACTGCTTAGTAGAGCTAGCAACTCGCTTTCCATTCTTTTAAGCCTACTTTTACGGTATTCTAGAGCCGTGTCTGGAATCTTTGAACTTTGCAATGAAGCATACACCTCGTGCGGAATCACAACCACCGTCTTCATCATTATATTAATCTAGTCGATAAAGGACCCAAAACTGAAAATAAGATTGGTAGGAATGATCCTCCTCTTTGTACGATAATTCGTTTTTGTTACCCACAATTTGACTTTTATGAGCGAGCGCTAGTATTATGTTCTTGTAAAGACGTAAATGAGCCTGCTGAGGGGGTTTCATTGGTACATTACATTTTATAATATTAAGACAGATTTCACAGATGCGTTTTAAAAAGTCGGAGTCGATATTTTTAACAAACATCTGTTGCAGTTGATAGATTTTTATTAATTCACGATATTTCTTCAGCCTATTTGTCATTCTGGAATATACACCGTTTCAGGTTCGTTTGGGAATATATACGTTCTTAGAAGAACCCTAAACGTGTTTCGCGGGTGAAGGTCACAAAGCAAATATCCATAACGCTGACTTGTAGATTCTTTATAAACCTCCAAAAACTCCTTACGTTGATTCGGGAACATTTGATTGGCTAATACCCCAATTTGTGACACATCTCTACGTTGTGCGAACAAGAATAGATATAGTGCATTTAGCGACACATCGAGCATATATCTATTTTTGAAAAATAAATTCTGATTGATGAAGAATACGCTTATGTTAAGATGGTGGGAGAACACTGTAAATGTCTCGGCAAACGCTTTATCCATTTCCAACATGAGATCGTCAATTACAATAACTGTATGCTCATTACCTTTTAACAAATTAACGTCATATACACCCTTGTGGAACAAAATTTCATCTTGGTACTCGTTGAACACTGACTGATACGTCGAATAGCACCATATTACTTTATACACAAATTTTGAGAACATCTTCCCCTTATCTTTAATGATTTTATGCATAAAAGTTTTTCCACATCCTGTAGGGCCAGATATAATACATGTGGAGGGCTTGTGAACCTGAATTTTTCTACAGATTCCATCTCTAACACGTCACACCCCTAAGTGGGTCATTTACAAAATATTACAAATTTTGAATGCTGTTCCTTATATTTTGTTTTCCTTCTTCCACAGAACTGTGAATGACGACGATGTACAGCCCCCCCATCATTGATATCACAGAAGAACCCGATGACCGTGCAGCTACAGAGCCCTTCAAAGCGGATGCATGAAGAAGAGCCCTCCACGTCAGGTATAAAGTGTGCTAGGATTGCGCCGGTTGTTAAACCCCCAATAATAGAGCGCCAACCCTCTACGTCTTACGACACAACCCCAACAATAGTACTTTCCTCAAATATACCCCATTATTCAGTTCCTGGTACTTCCTCCACAGCAGCTTCTCATACTGTGGAGGATGGTATAACATTCGAGTTGGTGCGCACCGCTACCCCCACCCCTGCCCTGACTAGAAATCGGTACGTGGTCAGGGTTGATCCTGGAGCCCTGTATACCAACGGAGTGCGGGGCGTAGTTGAACTTATTATGGAGTTTGCCCTTCAAAACCGCGACGAACGTGAACTCCGGACGAGGTTGTCCTTCAGGTTCGGGTCAGATGACGGGGACGCTGATGATTTTTGGGTAGTAATACCGTTCAGACGTTTGGCGGCTGTAGATATAGAATATATCTTGGACCGTATAATGCAAGCCTCTCAAAGTAGTACAGCCTTCAATATGGACACCTTCATGGTAGATATTGACAGAGTACTTTGGGTTGCGGGTCATAGTGCCATACCTTATACTCTTAATTTCAATTCTCCGGTTATTTACAGAAAGCATTTAAACGTCGATCGTGGTTGTGGTTTTATAGAAATAATTTTAGCTCATATGTTCACTGTGCTAAATACTTGGACGCAAAAAATTTGGCTGCCTACGGTTGTCAGCATGCCCGTAAACTGGCTTCAGATTGCAAGTTTGAGTTTAAGTGAAATATGGGTCTTGAAGAACTGGGAAGGGCAGAGCAGGAAATGAATGCACGTATAGTCGTCGTATTTGGAATGGATGATCGTCGTAGGACTGTGTATGTTTTTAAAAGCAGCGTAGGAGATCGGACAAGACCTCTACTTATTTTAGGAGTGTCAGGAACATCGTATCTCCCCATCCGTAACATAATGGCTCTCTACGCCAGTTATGGTAAAAGACGAAAACATGGAAGGCATCATGATTTGTGTAAGGGATGTCTCGAGTTTCCTGATGATATGGTGAAACATTGCAAGGAATGCTACATGGCATGTGAGCAGTGTAAAAGCCCCAAATGTGAAAGTCGTGTAGTTGAAACCGAGAAGAGGGAATGTAATGTGTGTAGACGTACATTTTTCAATAATAATTGCTTTGAACTCCATAAATCAAATGGCACTTGCAGGAAAATGAGGATTTGTAAGTGCAGTATATTTCACATGATGGATAATTGGGAGAATTTCAAACTTAAATGGAATAAAATTCACTGTTCTACATGTTATGAAAAACATAAGGCCCTTGTATAACCGTGTACTACGATATAGAAACTTACACGAACGCTGAAACCAAAGAGGTTATTCTACATTTACTCGTAAATGGAGCTCGAGTGTGACGAGTGCCACAAATGTGGAAAACGGACAAACGTTTTTAAAACGAATGCACACGGCTGCCTTGTGAAACTCTTTGTATCCTATATTGTCAAATTAGCGGACAAGTTAAAAAAAATGACTGTGTATATCCTTGCACATAACGGGGCGAAATTTGACACACAGTTCCTTCATAAGGAGTTGCTTGAACACGAGTCGCGTGCGATATTTACAGGTGATCCCTTGAAAAGAGTCAACAAACTAATACAGATGCAGATAAGAGGTAATGTACAGTTTAAAGACACCCTGCTGTTCACACCTTGTAAATTAGCAAAGCTAACCAAGGTCATAGGCGTAGCCGCTGAGGTTTCAAAAGGGTATTTCCCTTACACATTCCTCACTAACGAAACTTTGAATTACGTAGGACTACCTCCACCCAAACATTACTTTAACTAAACCAACATGTGTGATAGTGAACGTGAAGATTTTGACCGCTTCTACAACAGTTTTAATGAAGCTAATCCATAAAATATAGCCGATGAATGTGAACGTTATTGCGTGAGTGACGTACGTGTAATTAGAGTATGCTTTCAAGCCTTTAGAAGGATGTACATAGCCTGTTTCAAATGCGATCCGCTGCAAATCGCGACTACGCTCGCCTCATTATGTTTTACAGTGTTCAAGAATAACTTCATGCCTATAGACACCTTAGCAGTCATTCAAAGAAACAATCCCCGCAGTTATGGGCACAAGGCTATTTACTGGCTCATACACCTACAGCAACAGACTGGGGTATAAATAAAATATGCCCGCAACACGGGAGAAGTACCCGTTAAAGTCAATGGTCGTGTATTTTGGGTTGATGGCCTAATTGAGGATACAGTCACTGGTGAGAAGACTGTATTTCTTTAACGGCTGCTGGTGACATGGATGCCCGCCCGCTGAATGTGCCGTCACAGGGGACCTTTATGGAAGATCCCCCGCCGACAACCTCGCATGGACCCGTAACCGTGATCAACTTATAGGCTCCCAGTTCACTCACAAAATCGTGTGGGAGCATGAGTATGATGCACGGATGGAAACAGATGCCCAGTACCGTGAAGAAATAAGGGCCATCAAACGTTGAATCGTGTTTGATCCCTTGAAATACGGTGACAGCTTCTTTGGAAGGCGTACAAACCCATTCAAGCTATACTTTCCGCCTACGGAGGGCGTGAAACTCCACTACTACGACTTCTGCTCTTTATACCTCTACGTGATGAAGAACAATCCGTACCCCGTACGAGTTTTCAGCTAACTTGAATGAGCGCTACTTTGGACTCTCTTTCTTAGACGTGCTCCCCCCTCGCGATTTATGGATGCCGATCTTACCCGTTGTTATAGATCGCAAGCTCATGTTTCCCCTGTGCGTGAAGTGCGTAGAGGAGAACAACGGTGATTGTAACCATACAACCAACTAGCGTAAGATCAGAGGTGTATATACAAGCCCTGAGATGGCCCTAGCCGTTCGCCATTGGTACAGAATACGGAAGATACATGAGGTGTGGGGGTTTCAGAAGCTACCCAACTTTTTCACACCATATTTAAACGCTTTTTTGAAGGATGAAGTAGAAGCATCAGGATATCCGCGAGGGGTTGATACCGAAGATGAAAAAACGACTTATATTCAACGTTACCGTGCCCATGGATGTATACAGCTTGACCGTTCCCAAATTGTTAAGAATCCTGGCAAGCGCTTTAGTGCAAAGTTGAGTCTAAACAGTCTTTCAGGGAAATTTGCACAGAATACCGGCAAAGGGAACGTTCATTTCGCTCGAAGATATAGTGAACTCTGGAATTATGCCAACGCTCCCAATAAAGAGTTTATGGAGATCGTGAATGTAGGTACGACTCACATAATAAAGTACATCCCCGAACTGGCCACAGATACCTCACGGGTTACAAACATACCTGTAGCCAGTTTCCCAACGGCCTACGCCCGCATCAAACTTTGGGATCTACTGCATTCTCTGGGACGTAGGGTGCTGTACGCTGACACAGAGAGCGTGATATTCACAGCGAGGGAGGGTGAATACATGCCTTCTATTGGGGAATTCCTCTGAGAGCTAACTGACTAGATCCAGGATGAATATGGTGATGGTGCATACGGAGACTCGTTTGTATTAACAGGGCCAAAAACCTATGGGGTACAGGTGAGGGTAGGGGATGATATGAAGTACGGGGCTCCAATAAACCTTAGCCCCCCCCGCCCATGGCCTAAACCATTAGAGGTGCAGTAAAACTAAACATACCTTACAAAAGAGAATTTAATCATGCATTTAATGAGAAACAATTAAAACTTGGTGTTCCCGCCATTGGCTTCCAAGACAGCCTGAATTCGCTTTGGGTAGCTTGCCAAAAGTGACGTGAATAGATCTTGATCGTTACGCAAATTTGCTAAAACAGTTTCAATGTGTTGCGTCATTGTATCCTTCGAAAATCGATTTGCTGTAGGTTCTTGAAACAAGAGACATTCAACCTTGTCCTTTATAACTGATCCAATGTGTTCACAGACGTTCAGGTCAGGAGAATTTCCTGGCCATTCTTCATTTTCAAAGAAATCGATCTCATGGGTCTGCAACAACTGTTGAGTGGCTAATGCCTTAAAGCAGGGGCCTTATCGTGCAGAAGTGTGACCTGATCGACATCCATAACATTGTTTGGGTTTCTTAGAAAAGGAATGACATGCTGGGATAGAATAATATTGTCCATCCCAACTCTGACCATTTGGTTTCAGCACCCACATGAGCTTCTTTGCAGTGAACAAAACAAACACACCAACACAGTCTGGACTTTTTAATAATTCGCGATAATGTTCATTGTCATCGATTTCATCTGGTGTTGTGGCCCACACTCGATCATTTTGGTAGTTAGGCCGACGTGTTACGTAAACAAAAAATTTATCGGAGACAGCTAAATGCATGAAATCATCCACATCCCAATCTTCAAGATAATGGGCAAACCACATTCTGTCATCGCTGTTAAGTTGAGTTTTTCTTGGCTTTGGATGTTCATGCCAAGGCTTTAAACCTTGCCTATGACGGTATAGTCGAATGATCTCACCACTAACGATCTTTCCACTCAACACTTCGATCTCTCTAGAAAGTTTAGCACAGCTGTTTTTTCGTTTACGCGTACCGCTTTCAATGATGTCCTTTGTTTCCTGAGAGAGTGGCAAATTTGGACGCCCAGATTTGGTTGTATCCATTTCACATTCATCCAAAGTTTTATTCCAGTTTCTTTTGACGAAGTCCTCACTTCTTCGCAACTTTTTGGCAACCCATGAACGTGTTATAAAGGTGACTCCAGCATCACGAGCTTCCCGAAATGTTATTGCTCGTATGCGATCTATCACACGTTGCCTCTCCGAATCACCAATTAATTGAGAAGCCATCATATTATCATTTTATCAGCTAGAGTAATTTTAATACCTGCAATAAATAAAGAATTTTATATATTTTTATAATCACTAAAAACTATTTCGATATAAATAAACATGTAAGCTGCAAATGGGGGGGCTAAGGTTTTTTGGAACCACTTATATCGTGAAGGCTAAGGGTATCACGCTTAACCATGCGCACAATTTTCGGGCGCAGAAACTGGGGTGTGTGAAAGAACTTAGGGGCACGAAGGTATGCCGTGACACCTATAGGAAGCGTTACCAGGTGCCTGGTACCTATGATACCGTACCATTTGGCTACCTTAATCCTTGATTGTAGTTATATATATATGTGTATTTTAACGGTATATTTATTTATCAAGTATATTTGCTTCAATTAAGGTTTCATTTTTTCCTTTGCGTGCGTGCGTGTGTGTACAGGAAGAAAGCTAAGCTCCGACCACTGTAAGATCGGTCACGTGACTCCTGCCACTACCTGAGCATATCTCTATCACTGCGTGCTCAGTTGACCTCTGCATATCCTTGAGCTCAGTCGTGTATTCTCCCGCGTAGAAAAGATAGTAATGGCTACTTTTAATAATGCGTGTTCAAAGTTTATGAAGTGGTATTCGGCAAAGTGTCAAGATGTGGTGGATACTGAAAAACTCCCTATTCCCCCCTCCTTTGATACTTTTAAGGCTACATTGAGCCGCGCAAAGGACCAAGATGTTCAAATATTCTACGGGTATTCTGGCGAAGGCATTCTAGGATTTCGTAGTACAAACGATGAATTGAAGTATGTTGTAGACCTATCCTTTATAAAGGCTCACATATACCGCTAAGTAGAAGAAGCAACACGTTTAGAAGATAAGCAACGGTTATGAATAGTGAGTCTTGTTGATGAGTGGTTGACAAGCGATATTATGTCATGTTACACCATACCGACTACTCGTACCCTACGGTTGAGAAGGTAAATCTTATAATCATGGAGAATCTTAAGTATTTTTACCACTATATTAATATCATGACGAGGTTTGTAGTGAGGTTGTGGCTAATGGGCTGTGTGAATTTTTAACAGACTTTAGAGACTAGTATCGCTTGTTAAACAAAAAGGATAAATATGGGCCTATGTTTCTCTCAAATAGTGCATCCGATTGTGAAGATGTTTAGTTTGTGGAAATGAACGTCTGGTGAGTGATAAAACATTAAAGCCGGTATTGTTTCTTGTAGCGGAAAATTCTGTTTGTCCAAGGGCACAAGTGTTTGGACAAGCCTGTACACTAGGGTGGATCGATTTTACATTTTTTTCGATTTCCATATTCTAATAGAGACAAACACTTGCGCATGCATGAGAAAATAGCCTCTGCAAACTCTTAGCTTAATAGGTAATCATCTTCTGCTCCCGGCAGAGCGATGAAAATCATATTTTAGTAGTCAAAAACGTATTTTTCTTATAATTTTTAAAATATTTCAATATGCATCAAAATTATTCCTAATAACTATAAAGTCGATGAAAAAGACCTCATATGATCGTTTTTCCAAGCGCGTTGTCCTACGTTAATATCTTTTGCCCCCGGCAACAACGTCAAATGTTGAAAAAATAGGTAATTTATATACATATTTTCAGATCATATAGTTTTAGTTCAAGAACCAGAATCCCAGTACATGGGGCATTTCACTCCTGCATCAGGTTCTGCCACTGCAATAACGTCAGGTATCATCAACTTTCTAGAGACTAACAATATTAGCACGGACGACATTGTGGCTATCGGCTGTGATGGTACCGCAGTGAACACGGGTCGAAAGGGTGGAGCCATTCGTATGATTGAAATGAAACTACAAAGGCCAGTTCAGTGGATCATATGCCTATTACACGGTAATGAATTATCACTGCGACACCTCATTCAAGACTTGGGCGGCAAAACAACTGGGCCAATGGGCTTTACTGGAACAGTTGGAAAACAACTGAACGACTGCGAAAAACTTCCAATTACAGAATTCGATGCCATTCCATCTCCCGACATTGACATAGATGATGCCGAGTTGAGCACTGACCAAAAATATTTGTTAGGCATCTACAGAGCAGTGTCGAGCGGTAGCTGCTCTTCAGCTCTCGCGGCTCGAAATCCAGGTAAGATGGCGCATTCCAGGTGGCTGACAACAGCAAATAGATTTCTGCGCCTCTATGTTTCAACCAGTGAACCCTCCAGCACCTTCAACGAAATTGTGCGATTCATTATGACAGTTTACGCACCAATTTGGTTTAAGATAAAGAAAAACTCCAGTTTCACTGAGGGCGCAAAACATTTTTTCGAAATGATGCGTCTCTCTCAGACCATGCCTCAAAGATCTAAGACAATCGCCAACAAAGTCCTCCGTAGAAATTCTTTCTTTGCTCACCCAGAAAATATTTTGATCTCCATGCTACATGCCGATGAGCAACACATAAGAGAATTGGGATGGAGAAGAATATTAAAAGCACGATCAAAACAATCACCAGCGGGGGAAATTCGAGCCTTCGCCATGCCTGAGCTGCTCTACGATAGTCAAAACTATTACGAAATGATCAACTGGCAAACGGCTGAGGTGACCGAACCCCCCGTTACAAAAACAATACCTGATACCCGAATAAAAGAGTTTGTTGAGACGGGAGACCAGCCTGATGGACTGATCCCACTATTCACTTGTCATACTCAAGCGGTCGAGAGACTCATCAAATTAGTAACCGAAGCCTCTGCCAGTGTAAGTGGACTAGAAGAGAGGGACGGATTCATCCGCTCCCGTCTTCACTCCCGAACAAAAATTCCACGATTTGATTCTAAGAAAGATTACCGTATGTAAATCGACATGCAGCCAAAGGAAGGGTGGTTGGGGCTGGATAGGGTGGAACTCGACGTACAGCCACCTCCTCGTGGTGAGTTCTGGGTTGCTAATTTTATAAAATTAGCAAGCGAGGAGCTGTACTTAGTACTTATCGTACTTATAACATCGCATCAACGTAATTATAATCCACATTTAGACTTTTCTCGGGGACAGAAGATATTACTCTAGAGTCATAAAATTTTGCGTGTGTGTTATTTCATGCCTAAGCAACGATATAAATGCTATGGGAAATATATAAATGCATTATTTAAGACAAAGAGCCGATCTGAAAATATGTATATAAATTACCTATTTTTTTAACATTTGACGTTGTTGCCGGGGGCAAAAGATATTAACGTAGGACAACGCGCTTGGAAAAACGATCATATGAGGTCTTTTTCATCGACTTTATAGTTATTAGGGATAATTTTGATGCATATTGAAATATTTTAAAAATTATAAGAAAAATACGTTTTTGACTACTAAAATATGATTTTCATCGCTCTGCCGGGGGCAGAAGATGATTACCTATTAAGCTAAGATTTTGCAGAGGCTATTTCTCATGCATGCGCAAGTGTTTGTCTCTATTAGAATATGGAAATCGAAAAAAATGTAAAATCGATCCACCCTACTGTACACGCTTCAGCAGTTTATGGTGTTCATGGTGTACCTCTCGAAACACACGAGTTCGAACAAACCAGTACACCTTTCACCAGCGTGACTCACTCCAACCGTCGAGCCGATCCATCCACCTGTGGCTCATAGTCATCTCAGAGCTTGAACCGACTAGACGTGTGAATACGATGGAACTTCCTTTGAGAAGCATTCTCAACGCCGCGTACGATGTGTCCGCGACGAAGTCATTGCGCGTGTTTAGGCATGAAACCGGCACCATTAACTATGTACTTGAAACGATTTGCAGGCAAGCAAACTCTGGTAAACGTAATGTTATTTATTTAAGTGTTGAGGAGATGAATAGAGTTGTCATGATAGTTGAGAAGTGGGGAGAGGACCGTTATAAAATACCTGTAGGTGTGGGTACAAGAAGAGAGCAGATTAGTGATGTCCCCTCATACGCCGTTGTTTGCACGTTGTGTATGAATAATGATCAGCCATGCACTGATATACGACTGGTGTGGAAGAATGCATCTGATAATAACGTTCTTGTCCCTACGCGAAACCGTTTCATCCTCGACAGAATGTTTGAAATCGTCGGATTTCGCAAGCTGAAGCCTATATTAGACGCTCGTGTTACGGATATGATTTATTTTGACACGGTTCTTGAATACGCATACACCGCTCTGCTCGATGGATTTATCGAATGTAGGAATGAACAAGGCGAGAATGGTCTAGAGCTGGATGCATATTTAAAAGGTTTAAACTCTTCAAAATATCCCGAACTTTGGTACAAAGCACTTGAGCGGTACAGGGCAGAGCTTGCCTACACTGTTCACCCTGAAGAGCTGTATCTCTATATAATGAGTAGCTGTCGTTACGACTTGGAAGATTATTTCAATTGCCGCTATACAGAGTGAAGAAGAGTTCACGATTGAAAAGCTCGGGACGAGAAGAAAAAACCCTCGATTGGAATGGTGTTTATAAACTTCTATTTAATAATGATGTTGTGGTTAACGATGACCTCTTTTTGCGTGCTTTTGATTGTATTCTAGCCGGGTTTAAAGATAACCTGCCAACCGAATGTAAAGTAGGCACAAAAATAGTATTGAACGATATGAAAGCCATTTATATCGAGTATAGGTATCCGTATAACTTGAGCGGTGAAGTAATGCTTGGATGGTTTTAACGTGTAATGCAAAGTAATAACGATGTGAATGTAGACTCGATTACGTGTGATTTTAGCGTTCACGGTAGAACATGAAGTGCTTTGACGTATAATATGCAAATGATTATACGTTTCGTGTATTATTATTTTCAATATATTTAGTTATTTAATATAACTGTGTATATATTATATATATATTTCCTTTACTAATATATTGAAGGTTATACTACAACGTTTTGTATATTTTCGATTACATATTTCTCGTTCGTATTTCTTGTGCTAGTATTATTTTTTGATCATATATATTCCATTGTATATTTATTTTCTATATATTTCGTGAAATTGAATCCATTAGTTCGTCTAAATAAACAGAATGATGTAATGGTGTTTTATTTAATATTTTTGGTTTTACACAACATTTAATTAAAGCAAATGCTGCCTTCTAAAACTGATTCCTAAACCAACTGTCAAAAATATCTGGATAGCACAATCTGGCAACCCTAATAATGTACAGTTGAACAAGCCAATTACGCTTTCTAAGTCAACTGGCTGGTTAAGCCAGAATATATGCTTTAATTAAATAAATAGCGCAATCTGGCAACTCAATAATGTACACCTGAAGAAGCCATTTACGCCTTTTAAATCAACTGGCTGGTTAAACCAGAATATATGCTTTAATTAAATAAATAGCGCAATCTGGCAGCTCAGTCAGGTAAGCCAACTGGCTGATTAAGCCATCTGGCTGATTAGGAACATATTAAGACAACGGCCGCTCGGCTGAAGTCTTAATATGCGCTTGGCACCTGCCAGGCGAACACCTATCTTCCTTTCTCTCCTTCTCCTCTCTTTCTCTTGGGGGATAACTCCGCCTCCAAGTTGCCAGAGCTGGGCACCGCAAACTCAAAATCACTTCCGCAATCGCAAATCCGCAAACTCAAACCTTACCTTCCGCAACCGCAAATCCGCAAACTGCTTGCCATTTTTGGTGCCGCAAACGCAAATCCGCAAACGCAAACCATATTTCCAATTTTTACAGTGCTGGGCACTTCCGCAAACACTTCCGCAAACCGCAAATTCCGCAATCGCAATTTTAACTATAAAAAGTATCCAAAACATTAAAGAGGTATAAAAAGTTTTTATATCTTTTTAATGTTTAATGTTTTAGCCTTGTTTTTATTAAAAACAAGGCTAAATAATTTATTACAATAAATCACTATTGTAGAAGAAATAAAAATACTACATATATTGATATATTATATTGAAGAAAAACACCTCCTGCAAGTAAATAGTAAATAAATTAAATAATAAATTTAATCATTTGAATTTCATAAATTTTGAGACTTAGACACGTTAGAGAAGACTGTACTGTAACTGTAGTAACTGTACACACATTACATTACACAAGTTAAATTAAGTTAACACTGTGACTGTACACAACTTGAACTCACTGTACAACTCAACCCCTCTAGCCTCTACAAGTGTACGCCTCTGGCTTTGTCAACAAGTTCAGTCGTCCTCCTCCAGTAACTGAGCCAAATCCAGTTTTATTAAGTCCATGTTCCCCTTCATGAACACGAGACGTTGGAAGTTGTCAGAGGTCAGGCTGGCCCTTTTGGACTTCATTATATCTGACCCATGGGAGAACAGTCTCTCCACGGCCGCAGAGCTGGGGATGGCCGTGTTATACTTGAGGAAAACACGAACCCAGGCGTTGCGGTGAAGTTTGGGGAACATGCTCTGCTCCAGCTCCTTGTTCTTCTCCTTGTCAGAGGACCAACTGTCCAACTCTTTCGCCAACTTGTTGGAGGGGCAATTGGAGTTGCTGTTGCTGGTCTCCCTCTCCATTGGCGTTGGGCCATAGGTCCTCAACTCCTGGAAATAAATTAAATAATTTAATAAATAATACAAAAAAAATAGTAATTTACTATTAAGTATGACAGTCTAAGTTACTAACAGACTCAGTAACAACAACTAACAAGTCAGAAATTGTTCAAATTGAATGACTGAGTGTGAGTGAGCTCAGACTATGAGTAGTACTAACAGTAACTGGCAACTACTACAACTAGGCTACGCAGAGTGCGGTCACACATTAATTTATAACTAAATAATTAAATTTTAATCTACATAATGAATTAATGATTATGTAAATAACGAAAATGATCAGTAAATCACCTTGAAGAATTCGTCCTCGTCATCGTCGTCCTCGGCACTGCTGGGTCCGGAAGTCTCGATGGCAGCGTGCTCCCGGATTTCATCCAACAGCCTCGTTCTCGTCGCGTCGACATTGCCAGGGTTGATGTGCCGGACCACATGCAGTTTGAAGAAGGGGTGAATTGCAGTCGCCATGAGAAGGTCCATGTTTGACGTATAATATGCAAATGATTATACGTTTCGTGTATTATTATTTTCAATATATTTAGTTATTTAATATAACTGTGTATATATATATATATATATTTCCTTTACTAATATATTGAAGGTTATACTACAACGTTTTGTATATTTTCGATTACATATTTCTCGTTCGTATTTCTTGTGCTAGTATTATTTTTTGATCATATATATTCCATTGTATATTTATTTTCTATATATTTCGTGAAATTGAATCCATTAGTTCGTCTAAATAAACAGAATGATGTAATGGTGTTTTATTTAATATTTTTGGTTTTACACAACATTTAATTAAAGCAAATGCTGCCTTCTAAAACTGATTCCTAAACCAACTGTCAAAAATATATGGATAGCACAATCTGGCAACCCTAATAATGTACAGTTGAACAAGCCAATTACGCTTTCTAAGTCAACTGGCTGGTTAAGCCAGAATATATGCTTTAATTAAATAAATAGCGCAATCTGGCAACTCAATAATGTACACCTGAAGAAGCCATTTACGCCTTTTAAATCAACTGGCTGGTTAAACCAGAATATATGCTTTAATTAAATAAATAGCGCAATCTGGCAGCTCAGTCAGTAAGCCAACTGGCTGATTAAGCCATCTGGCTGATTAGGAACATATTAAGACAACGGCCGCTCGGCTGAAGTCTTAATATGCGCTTGGCACCTGCCAGGCGAACACCTATCTTCCTTTCTCTCCTTCTCCTCTCTTTCTCTTGGGGATAACTCCGCCTCCAAGTTGCCAGAGCTGGGCACCGCAAACTCAAAATCACTTCCGCAATCGCAAATCCGCAAACTCAAACCTTACCTTCCGCAACCGCAAATCCGCAAACTGCTTGCCATTTTGGTGCCGCAAACGCAAATCCGCAAACGCAAACCATATTTCCAATTTTTACAGTGCTGGGCACTTCCGCAAACACTTCCGCAAACCGCAAATTCCGCAATCGCAATTTTAACTATAAAAAGTATCCAAAACATTAAAGAGGTATAAAAAGTTTTTATATCTTTTTAATGTTTAATGTTTTAGCCTTGTTTTTATTAAAAACAAGGCTAAATAATTTATTACAATAAATCACTATTGTAGAAGAAATAAAAATACTACATATATTGATATATTATATTGAAGAAAAACACCTCCTGCAAGTAAATAGTAAATAAATTAAATAATAAATTTAATCATTTGAATTTCATAAATTTTGAGACTTAGACACGTTAGAGAAGACTGTACTGTAACTGTAGTAACTGTACACACATTACATTACACAAGTTAAATTAAGTTAACACTGTGACTGTACACAACTTGAACTCACTGTACAACTCAACCCCTCTAGCCTCTACAAGTGTACGCCTCTGGCTTTGTCAACAAGTTCAGTCGTCCTCCTCCAGTAACTGAGCCAAATCCAGTTTTATTAAGTCCATGTTCCCCTTCATGAACACGAGACGTTGGAAGTTGTCAGAGGTCAGGCTGGCCCTTTTGGGCTTCATTATATCTGACCCATGGGAGAACAGTCTCTCCACGGCCGCAGAGCTGGGGATGGCCGTGTTATACTTGAGGAAAACACGAACCCAGGCGTTGCGGTGAAGTTTGGGGAACATGCTCTGCTCCAGCTCCTTGTTCTTCTCCTTGTCAGAGGACCAACTGTCCAACTCTTTCGCCAACTTGTTGGAGGGGCAATTGGAGTTGCTGTTGCTGGTCTCCCTCTCCATTGGCGTTGGGCCATAGGTCCTCAACTCCTGGAAATAAATTAAATAATTTAATAAATAATACAAAAAAAATAGTAATTTACTATTAAGTATGACAGTCTAAGTTACTAACAGACTCAGTAACAACAACTAACAAGTCAGAAATTGTTCAAATTGAATGACTGAGTGTGAGTGAGCTCAGACTATGAGTAGTACTAACAGTAACTGGCAACTACTACAACTAGGCTACGCAGAGTGCGGTCACACATTAATTTATAACTAAATAATTAAATTTTAATCTACATAATGAATTAATGATTATGTAAATAACGAAAATGATCAGTAAATCACCTTGAAGAATTCGTCATCGTCATCGTCGTCCTCGGCACTGCTGGGTCCGGAAGTCTCGATGGCAGCGTGCTCCCGGATTTCATCCAACAGCCTCGTTCTCGTCGCGTCGACATTGCCAGGGTTGATGTGCCGGACCACATGCAGTTTGAAGAAGGGGTGAATTGCAGTCGCCATGAGAAGGTCCATGTTTGACGTATAATATGCAAATGATTATACGTTTCGTGTATTATTATTTTCAATATATTTAGTTATTTAATATAACTGTGTATATATATATATATATATTTCCTTTACTAATATATTGAAGGTTATACTACAACGTTTTGTATATTTTCGATTACATATTTCTCGTTCGTATTTCTTGTGCTAGTATTATTTTTTGATCATATATATTCCATTGTATATTTATTTTCTATATATTTCGTGAAATTGAATCCATTAGTTCGTCTAAATAAACAGAATGATGTAATGGTGTTTTATTTAATATTTTTGGTTTTACACAACATTTAATTAAAGCAAATGCTGCCTTCTAAAACTGATTCCTAAACCAACTGTCAAAAATATCTGGATAGCACAATCTGGCAACCCTAATAATGTACAGTTGAACAAGCCAATTACGCTTTCTAAGTCAACTGGCTGGTTAAGCCAGAATATATGCTTTAATTAAATAAATAGCGCAATCTGGCAACTCAATAATGTACACCTGAAGAAGCCATTTACGCCTTTTAAATCAACTGGCTGGTTAAACCAGAATATATGCTTTAATTAAATAAATAGCGCAATCTGGCAGCTCAGTCAGGTAAGCCAACTGGCTGATTAAGCCATCTGGCTGATTAGGAACATATTAAGACAACGGCCGCTCGGCTGAAGTCTTAATATCGCTTGGCACCTGCCAGGCGAACACCTATCTTCCTTTCTCTCCTTCTCCTCTCTTTCTCTTGGGGGATAACTCCGCCTCCAAGTTGCCAGAGCTGGGCACCGCAAACTCAAAATCACTTCCGCAATCGCAAATCCGCAAACTCAAACCTTACCTTCCGCAACCGCAAATCCGCAAACTGCTTGCCATTTTTGGTGCCGCAAACGCAAATCCGCAAACGCAAACCATATTTCCAATTTTTACAGTGCTGGGCACTTCCGCAAACACTTCCGCAAACCGCAAATTCCGCAATCGCAATTTTAACTATAAAAAGTATCCAAAACATTAAAGAGGTATAAAAAGTTTTTATATCTTTTTAATGTTTAATGTTTTAGCCTTGTTTTTATTAAAAACAAGGCTAAATAATTTATTACAATAAATCACTATTGTAGAAGAAATAAAAATACTACATATATTGATATATTATATTGAAGAAAAACACCTCCTGCAAGTAAATAGTAAATAAATTAAATAATAAATTTAATCATTTGAATTTCATAAATTTTGAGACTTAGACACGTTAGAGAAGACTGTACTGTAACTGTAGTAACTGTACACACATTACATTACACAAGTTAAATTAAGTTAACACTGTGACTGTACACAACTTGAACTCACTGTACAACTCAACCCCTCTAGCCTCTACAAGTGTACGCCTCTGGCTTTGTCAACAAGTTCAGTCGTCCTCCTCCAGTAACTGAGCCAAATCCAGTTTTATTAAGTCCATGTTCCCCTTCATGAACACGAGACGTTGGAAGTTGTCAGAGGTCAGGCTGGCCCTTTTGGGCTTCATTATATCTGACCCATGGGAGAACAGTCTCTCCACGGCCGCAGAGCTGGGGATGGCCGTGTTATACTTGAGGAAAACACGAACCCAGGCGTTGCGGTGAAGTTTGGGGAACATGCTCTGCTCCAGCTCCTTGTTCTTCTCCTTGTCAGAGGACCAACTGTCCAACTCTTTCGCCAACTTGTTGGAGGGGCAATTGGAGTTGCTGTTGCTGGTCTCCCTCTCCATTGGCGTTGGGCCATAGGTCCTCAACTCCTGGAAATAAATTAAATAATTTAATAAATAATACAAAAAAAATAGTAATTTACTATTAAGTATGACAGTCTAAGTTACTAACAGACTCAGTAACAACAACTAACAAGTCAGAAATTGTTCAAATTGAATGACTGAGTGTGAGTGAGCTCAGACTATGAGTAGTACTAACAGTAACTGGCAACTACTACAACTAGGCTACGCAGAGTGCGGTCACACATTAATTTATAACTAAATAATTAAATTTTAATCTACATAATGAATTAATGATTATGTAAATAACGAAAATGATCAGTAAATCACCTTGAAGAATTCGTCCTCGTCATCGTCGTCCTCGGCACTGCTGGGTCCGGAAGTCTCGATGGCAGCGTGCTCCCGGATTTCATCCAACAGCCTCGTTCTCGTCGCGTCGACATTGCCAGGGTTGATGTGCCGGACCACATGCAGTTTGAAGAAGGGGTGAATTGCAGTCGCCATGAGAAGGTCCATGTTTGAGAATATGGTGGAGAACCTGCCCTTGAACCCCTTTGGCCTCTTCTCCTCACTATTAGGGTGTTCCAGGAGGTACTCCAACAATGGCTTGGCATACTTGAAGGGCTTGGTCTTCATGCACTCCAGCCTTTGTCTGAGGACATAGAGGGTTGGAAGAAGGACCCCCATGTAAGCCTCCCTCTCAGACTGCAGCTTGTCCAGGCTGGTGGCGACCGGCTTCATCACAGTGAGGTACTCCTTCATGATCTCATTGTCTGTCGGGTTGAAGGAGGAGATGTTGTTGAGCAGGCAGATCGTGTTTACCTGGGCAAGCTTTGTGTCGAGTTGTTCAGATAAGACCTGCATCGAATCAATTGGCGGCCAGTGACAGCAGCGTCACAGCACTAGCGGGCTTGGCCAGTGGCCACGTGGGAAATTTGCGGAAAGATTTGCGTTTGCGGTCTTAGTTCCGCAACGCAAATTCACTAATTTGCGATGACTTTGCCGCAAACGCAAATCCGCAAACGAAAAACATACTTCCGCAATTGCGGAATTTGCGGGTTGCGGAAGTGTTTGCGGAAGTGCCCAGCTCTGCAAGTTGCATAACCCCCTTTAGGGAGGTGCCTTGCAACAGAGGGGGTGGCACTGGTGCCAGCATTCTTTCACCATTGATCAACATTTGCCATTGCATTGCATTCCCTCCTTTTTCGCCCATACTACTTCTCTTTATACTTTCTGTATAATATATATATATATATATATATATATATACACTGTGTGTATATATATATATATATGAATATATATTATAATGTCATAATGTTTCAGGCCAACAAAGACTCTAGGATCCACTCATGCTGGTCTACCTAACTGTGTCCGTAATTGTGTATTGTGCATTTCCTCCGTGATGGCGGAGAGGACCTACAATTTTACGTGGATTCCGAACCACAAAGCCTTAATTTTTCTACCTTAAACTATATCCAATCTATCAACATATGCGTCTAATCGATTTTTAAACATGTTTATAGACGTGCTACTAATTACTTCGACCGGCAAACTATTCCAGCTGTTTACTATTCGATGCGTAAAAAAGCTGTTGGCAACTGCTGTCTCGAACCTTCAACTTGTCAACTTGCACCCGTTATTTCTTGTCCTATTATATTGAGATATTTCGAAAAGGCTATCTCTATCAACGTTATGAAGCGCATTCATAAATTTAAAAACCTGCATTAGATCATCCATTAGCCTCCTAGTATCGAGTGCAGTCAATTTTAACTCCTTAAGCCTATCCTCGTACGACTTTGACTAAGCGACGGAATCATCTTACATAGTTGCTCGTCTTTGAACTCTTTCGATTTTGTCTATATCTTTTCGCATATGCGTATTCCAAAATTGGATCGCATACTCCAAATGGGGTCTAACTAATGATTTATAAAGAGGAACAATAATATCGCGCGATTTGTACTCAAAATTCCTAGCTATAAAAACTAGCACCTTGTTCGCCTTATTGACCGCTGCTGTACTTTGTTTCGCCACTTTTAAATCACCAGTGACTATAACTCCTAAATCTTTTTCCTGCTCTCCGCTTGCCAACTCCTTCCATGACATACTATAGGCAAAATTACCGTTGTGTGTATATATATATATATATATATATATATATATATATGTGTGTGTGTGTGTGTGTGTGTATATATATATATATATATATATATATATATATATATATATATGTGTGTGTGTGTGTGTGTGTATATATATATACAGGGCGTCCCAAAAAAATGTATACACACTTTAAATAATTATAAAGGCAGTGTTTATTAAAATACATTTCATTTTCAAAATGTAATAGAATCTACAGACATTATTTAATTGTTTTGTCAACGCCTGTTTTCAAACTGACGTCCGTTCTGGTCCAGGCACTGCTGATAACGCGAAGCAATGGAATCGCAAACATCACGAAACATTTCGTTTGGTATTTGTGTGCATTCTCGTCCAATGGCTGCTCTCAATTCAGCGACTGTTGCAGGTTTTATAGCGTAGACTTTGTCTTTTAAGTATCCCCATAAAAAAAGTCTAGTGATGTGAGGTCTGGTGAACGCGGAGGGTATTCTACGAAACCCCTTCGTCCAATCCACATCCACATCGTGCCAAGTACCACTCGCAATACTCCACTCTTCGGTCCGGATCATCTTCATTAATAGCATGGACTAATCTTGGAATGTAACTTTTCCATTGACAGCGCTTCAAAATGCGTTGGACAGACGATTCTGAAATTCCTACCTCACGACTCGCTTGCCGCACAGATTTTCTTGGACTTTGGTGATACGTTTCCAGTACTCTTTCTTGCTTTGTGGGGCTTGTCGATGTCCGTGGTCTTCCGGAACGCTTCTTGTGGACATTCTGAACAGTTCCATCGGCTTCAAACTTATCTCTAATTCGAGTGATGGTAAGTCGCGTTGGTGGATCTGTTTGAAACTCCCTCTTAAACTGTCTTTGCACTTCAACTGCGTTTTCACACTTCCAGTAGCATTTTAGAATGAATTTCCTTTGTTCAAAGCTTAGTCTGACTGCCATTATTAATTCTAATGGGTTTAACTTGGAAAGAAAGAAACATCAATTGAGCTCTCAGCTGTTAAAGTGTGTATACATTTTTTTGGGACGCCCTGTATATGTGTGTGTATATATGGTTGTAACAAATTCTGCTCGATTACAAAACGGACGATAGATAATAATAGAATAACCTCAAGATAATGTGAAATACTTTTAGAAATGTTGCAAAATACACGCGGCGACAGGTTCGCACATGTTTTATCACGATACAGAATGGTACAGAATGATTAGGCTTGTGTAGGCTTAGGCTAGTGTAGGATTAGGCTAAGGAATATTTTCTCTGGTGTTTTTCATACAGTTACAACGCCACCCCTACGATATTACAGTAATTGAAAAAAACATGGAGCCCACGAAAGAGCACATTCGACATGTGATGCAGTATGAGTTCCATGAAGGATCTAACGCTGGTAAATCTGCAAGAAACATTCAAGGAGTTTATAGAAATGATGTTGTGAGCGAATGGATGTGTAGGAGATGGCTTGAGAAGTTCAGAAATGGAGACTTCAATCTGAAAGATTATCAACGCACAGGACGACCAAATGAGTTAGATGAAGAGTTGCTGAAAGCAACAGTGGAGGAAAACCCAACGGTAACTGTAAGAGAACTTGGCCTGCAACTCAGCGTTAGCCATATGACCATTCATCGTCATTTGAAGCTGTTAGGAAAAGTAGTGAAGGTTGGAAAATGGGTTCCGCATGATTTGTCACAAGCGAATCTTCAACATCGAATCGATATTTGCACATCACTGCATTCTCGGCAACTGCAGGCACCGTTTTTGAATCGTAACGTCACTGGGGATGAAAAATGGGTCTTCTATAACAATATTAAGCGTCGACATCAGTGGCTCAGCCGTGAAATAAAGCCTGAACCTCAGCCAAGGAATGGACCCCATCCAAAGAAAATTTTGCTATGCGTTTGGTGGGATATGCAAGGAATTATTCATTTTGAGCTTCTGCCAGATAACCAAGCAATCACAGCTGAAGTCTATTGCCAACAACTCCAACGATTGAAGATGGCATTACAAGAAAAACGTCCTGCATTAATTAATCGCAGAGGTGTTCTATTCCACCAGGATAAAGCGCGCCCTCACACTGCTCGAATCACCACTGCCCAATTGGAGGCATTTGATTGGGAAAAAATGCCTCATCCACCTTATTCTACGGACATCGCACCTTCAGACTAGCATTTATTCAGAAGTCTGCAGCACCACCTAGATGGACAAAAGTTGCAATCCAGGGAAGCTATCGAAAACGAAGTGATCGCGTATTTTAACTCGAAACCAAGGGATTTCTTCGAACGTGGCATAAAAAAACATTTCTACAGGTGTGAAGAGGTTATAGAAAAAGAAGTGTTATATTGATGATTAATTTGTCATTATGTCATTTAATTTTTGTTGTGAATAAACTAAAATTTCAAGCAAATTTGTCCTTATAAGTCCTTTAATTTTTGTTTTAAATGAACTAAAAAATCGAGCAGAATATATGTTACAATTATATATATATATATATATTATATATATATAATTATGCGGGTTGCTTCTACAGAGCTTCAATTTAATATTTAGTAGAAATCCAATGACAAGGAGAATGTAAATGCCATGAAAGTCTTCTTTATTGCGCAACGTTTCGAGCAATACGCTCATCTTCAGGCTGTTTAATAACAATGTGAAATTAAAATCAATATTGAATGAAAAACAAACAGAAATTTCTATAACCTATTCGTAAAGACAAATTTTAAAAGACTGAGAAAAGAGGGTTAAGTTCTAAGTTATACAGATTTACATATCAAAATTAAGAAGTTATTTTTAAATACATGTAGTAAATGTGAAATTAATACACTGGAAAAATTACCAATAGTACACTGGAACAATGGAGCTATCTACCTTACACAGCAATATCCGAGGCCGACTAATTTGAGCAGAGGAGACGGGAATGAAGGATGGCGAGGGAGATAGGGGAAGGAGGGATTATAAGGAATTGGGGAAGGAGGAGGGATCATAGCAGATTGAGAGGGACGGACGATGAGTCAACATTCAGACTAGGGGACAATGCTTTAATGAAAAGGGATTCTAAAATTCTTAGTGAGTTGGGACAAGTATTACAACCAAGAATTTTAAAATTGTCTAAAGTGACATCAATTTTGCATTTGATGCTATGTTCACGTATGCTGGAGGCTTCCTTAGTTTTTAAAATTTTACCTGTTCGGCCACTTATTCCCATATGCGAATAAAATCTAGCCCTGAGAGAGCGAACAGTGCTGCCGATGTAATTCCCAAGGAGACACCTAGGGCAGGTAAATAAATATACAACACCGCTACGCAACGAGTCAGGGGTTCGATCCTTCGCTGAGAAAAAGCTACCTAAAGACGTTTTATTAATAAATATGATGCGGAAACTTTTCATGGCATTTACATTTCTCCTTGTCATTGGATTTCTACTAAATATTATATATATATATATATATTATATATATATATATATACAGTGTGTGTGTGTGTGTGTATATATATATATATATATATCTATATATATATATATATATATATATATATATATATATATATGATAAATATGATATATATATATATATTATGTATATAGTAGGCCGGGTCTAAAATGGGAAATTGTTTTCTTCCTTAAAAAGTACACTATGTGAGAAGTTTCATTTTATCATCTTAACAAAATATTAAAATATCAAGCATGTGGTACACCTGCTACCCCTAGCACGTCCCCCCTTTTATACCCTCATATTTGCATATATTTAAATGGGCAAAAAAATTATTTCTTAAAAGTACACTATGTGAGAAGGTTTTTTTTATCACTAACAAAATATTAAAAAATCAAGCATGTGCTACCCTACTACCCCTATCACATGCCCCTCCTCCCTTTTTTAGCTTCATATTTGCATATGTTTAATGTTGTTATATGTTACATGTAAGTTGTTTGTTTAATGCTTGATATTTTTGTTTCAGATAAATAGAAATAATTTTTCAGATAAATAGAAATAATTTGCATTTGCTTTAATTATAATTTAAATTATCTATATATTATAAATTACATATAATTTGATTTTACTTCTGAATATAAACTATGACTACTAGAAGCAAGTCCTCAAATGCAACCTTTGGATATCCTACGGAATTCCCAGCAGCCATGACTCCTTCAAAAGCAGATGTCGTGAGACACTACCTTTTTGTGCGCCCTCGTGAAGAAGCTAAATCAAAAGGATCAGCACCTGCTAATGATTGTGTGTCAATTTGGGAGGTGAAAATTAATTTTTGCCAATTCCTTCACTGAGGGGTTTTAAAAATATGTTTTTCGATGTGAAGAATTCAAATCTGCTATTATTTTTGATTGCTCAACACTTAGCTTGGTAAATCTACGTTTGATTAAAAAGCACATAAATTGCTCTCGGAAACAACATTTATTAATTTTAGCTTCTCAAAATGTCAGGTAATGCTATAAAAATTTTAGTTTCTCTGCATAAAACATATCCTAGTAATCATAAAACATATCCTTGTAATCATAAAACAACATTAGAAAGTAATGACATCAGTAAAAAAAAATATTTAAACAACAAGTTTCATCAAGTCTTGCTTTGATTCGTTCTTGGACATCAGCCGCCGACTTGCTTCTTGGCCTCTGATATAGCCCTCACGTTTCTCATGTGTATACACCCTGCCTGCTGCCTCTGTGACTTGTTTCACATACCTCTCTATTGACTGAGCATTAGGGTGGAGCGAAAAATACTTTTTTTCTAGTATGAAGTTCTAATAGTGATTAAAAGTTGCAGTTAGTGGACGAAATATGCCTGCCAAAATATGAGTTCATTTGTTTAAAATTTTCAGCTGCCACCAGGGGGCTAAAGTTAACACAATTTTGTGTAAAAAGGAAAAAAATGCTTCTATTTTAGGTTTGTCAAACTATTATAAAATTTTATCTTAGAATTATCTAATAGTTTGATTAAGATTCTTAAATGATAGGAATTCGTTTTGTAGAAATGCCTTTTCATATGCTTAATATCTTCAGCTGCCACAAGAGAGCTGAATTTAACACAATTTAGAGTAACTGAGTCATGTTGAGACTACACTGAATGTTGTGGGGGAGGGTTTGGGGAGGGTTGTGGGGGAGGGTTTTGGTGTGAAGGAATTTCTTTCTGTGAGTCATTAGAACAGTGTGTTAACACTTGTCTTCTTAGGTAGTAGGCCTAGTCGCTCAGTTGATCGGAGAGTTTTTTAATATGATCGGAATATTATAAAACTTTATTTTAGTGATTTATATAGAGATAATATTGATCTTATTATAAAATGCTTGTTATAATGTATTACATAATTTTAGTTTATTTATATAATATATTATATATTTATATAATATATTATATACTTATAAAATATATTATATATATTAATTATATAATGTTTTGATGTTACAGGATATTTTGTGATTGTGAATTTTTCTTAAAAATATTATGGCATCAAATACTAAATATAAACATTTCACTAGAGAATATATGAAGTGTGCCATATTTGAAGTACCTTGTGAGATGAGTGATATGCAACTACCAACTTATAACTGCATTATGAAAGATTACCTGTTCACAAAACATTTAGTGAAGGAGCAGATGAATAACAAGGAGCCTTCATTTTCTGAAATAGCAGAGGCAGTTTCCAAAAAGGTAGAAAATATATTATATATTTATATAATATATTATATATACTTATAAAATATATTATATATATTAATTATATAATGTTTTGATGTTACAGGATATTTTGTGATTGTGAATTTTTCTTAAAAATATTATGGCATCAAATACTAAATATAAACATTTCACTAGAGAATATATGAAGTGTGCCATATTTGAAGTACCTTGTGATATGAGTGATATGCAACTACCAACTTATAACTGCATTATGAAAGATTACCTGTTCACAAAACATTTAGTGAAGGAGCAGATGAATAACAAGGAGCCTTCATTTTCTGAAATAGCAGAGGCAGTTTCCAAAAAGGTAGAAAATATTTGGAAGAAGGCCTCTTTGCCAATAGTTTCACATACACGCGTTTTACAGATGATGCGAGTGTACCATGATAAATACAGGTCCTTATTAAAGCCATACAAGTCACGCAAGGATCAGCCTAAGTACAAAAATCAGCTTGAAGAATTTGAAAATCTTCAAAATGCACTTTGTTTGACATCTGCACCTGCAAATGTAAGGAGTTTAGGAGATGCTCATGTGAAAAGAGTAAGAAAGTCCCTCCAAAAGAGCAGGATTTTTTAAATGACCAACGAACACGCAGAATAATGGTGATAGGAAGCATTGACATAGCACATACAACACGATTACAAGCAAGAGAACATCGAAAGGAAATGGAAAAAGCACGTCTGGAATCCTCACAAACAACTAGTGCTGCTATAACCAATACGTCCAACTTACAAATCGAAACAGAGACAAGTGAACTTCAACAACTAGAAGAGATATCTGAAGATAATGAGGAAGATACAACCTCGACTCAATATGTAATATCAGAACAACAGATGCGTGAGCCACTGCCTTCATTAGCAATTACTTTTGATAGATTTAAAATGTCGGACAGAGCTGGGGCTGCTATTGCTTCTGCAGTATTGGCAGATCTTAAAATTGTTACTCCCGAAGACAAAGGGAATATTATAGACAGAAGTAAGCTAAGACGTGAAAGACAAAAACAGAGAAAGGAACTACAACAGATAGGAGAGCCAAAAACCATGCGGGGATTATACTTTGATGGCAGAAAGGATAAAACAATGATTCAAGTCCAGGAGAGTGATGGCTCTAACCACCAAAGAACCAAACGCGAAGAGCATATCAGCATAATATCTGAACCACACTCTCTGTACTTTGCACATGTGACACCTTCCAGTGGCAAAGATAAATACATTTGCACAGCGCTAGTGAATTGCTTGAAAGAAAGGAATGTTGATATAGGGAACATCGTTGCAGTTGGCTGTGATTCGACAGTGGTTAACACTGGTAGTATTGGAGGCACAATAAGATTACTGGAAGAAGCCTTTAATAAACCATTGCAGTGGCTGATATGCCTTTTACACCTTAATGAACTTCCATTGCGCCATCTGTTTCATCACTTGGATGGTACCACTACTGGACCAAGATCATTTTCAGGAGAAATTGGCCCAGCACTTTCAGACTGTGAAAAGCTTCCCATAGTTAACTTCAAACCCATTGAAATTCAAGAGGACATGTGTGAAGTTCATGTAGATGACATAAGTACTGACCAGAAATACCTTCTTGAAATTCACAAGGCTATATCAAGTGGAACATTCTCAAAGAGTCTTAGTCATAAGAGTCCAGGCAATATATCACATTCAAGGTGGCTCACCACAGCAAACAGGACTCTGCGGTTATATGCAAGCACAGAGAATCCCTCAGGCAATTTACAAGAATTAGCTACTTTCATTGTTAGGGTATACGCACCAATGTGGTTTCAGATAAAGCGTAAACCATTATGCCAATATGGTGCTAAACATATGTGGCATATGATTGCAAGAAGCCGGTATCTCCGTGAAGAGCTTAGGAGAGTACATGACTCAGTCATTCAGCGAAATGCATATTACGCAAATCAAGAAAACATTCTCATTGCAATGATAGCTGATGAAAGGGAGCAGGTGCGTCAGTTGGGATTTAGGCGTATCATAAAAGCAAGGGCATGCATTCAAGAAACAGATGTTATCAGGTATTTTAAGGTGCCAGAAATAAATTTTTATGCCAAAGACTATACAGATCTCATTATGTGGCAAGATTTTCAGATAGCAGAACCACCGATAACCAAAGGAGTTTCTCTTGATGATATTGAATCATGCATCAAACATGGTACTACTCTTCATTCAGAATTATTTCAGTTTCCATGTCATACACAAGCCGTAGAGAGATGCGTCAAGCTCGTTACAGACGCTGCTGGGTCAGTCTGCGGACCTACAAACAGAGACGGTTGGATTCGTGCTACATTAGAATCAAGGAAAAAACAGCCAAAATGTGACACAAAAGCAAATTACTAAATAGTCTTCAGCAAGAACCCTTTCTAGAGGGAGGTTGGTTGGGGAAAGGGTGGTAACTCCGCTAAGGCACGAAATAACGTTTCTTAACTGTCTCAAGCCAGTATAAAGGAGGAGAGACATCCTAATTTATTACTGTTCCCTTTTTCAAGTAAATACAGAATCATACTTAATTGTCATTTTTAAGTTAAATTCAGCCCTCTTGTGGCAGCTGAAGATATTAAGCATATGAAAAGGCATTTTTACAAAACGAATTCTTATCATTTAAGAATCTTAATCAAACTATTAGATAATTCTAAGATAAAATTGTATAATAGTTTGATAAACCTAAAATAGAAGCATTTTTTTCCTTTTTACCCAAAATTATGTTAACTTTAGCCCCCTGGTGGCAGCTGAAAATATTAAACAAATGAACTCATATTTTGGCAGGTATATATCGTCCAATAAATGCAACTTTTAATCACTATTAGAACGTCATACTAGAAAACAAGTTTTTCGCTCCACCCTACTGAGCATGACAGGGCCACTGTGGAACTTGCATAGGCTTGTCAAAGAACTTCTTTACTTCCGCTGTAGTCAGTTTACATGTCAAAGGAGGTTCAAATACCCCGTCAGACCAGTCTGTCAGCGCCAACACAGAAGAAGCACTGGGGTTGATGGAAGGTGTCTTCCTGGGACGTACAGAAAGATCTCCAAGTGTGTCATCATCTCCACCCCTCATGTCAACAATCTTTTGGACACCAGCTCTCCTCTCCTCACTGTCATCTGAGCACAAGAGTGTCTGGATTATCATTTCGCTGAATGCATACCATGCTGAGTGCTTGATGGTTGGCAAAACAGCATCCACTACAGCCTTCTTTTGCAGCCTAACTAGCCGCAGCTGAAACAAGATGTGGCGTGGGCCTTCCACCCAAGAGTGTTTTACTTTGATGTTGAACCAACAGGGGTAGTACACACCAACAATGTATTCCACTATCAGTCTTAAGTTGTTGAGGGTTTTGCCTTTAAGGCCATGTTTTGAAACCCATATGCGACAAAGCCTGTTTGCTGTTGTCAACCACCTTGAATGGCTCACTGGACCAATTTCAAGAAGGGCCAGATCTGTGGGAAGTTCTCCTGTCCTTATGGCCTGTGTGATCCTATACCCGTACGCTTGATCAGTAGAGAGATCCTTTACGACATTTTCACTCAGTGAAGTAAGAGGCTCTCCAATTGAGAGTTTGGTGAATGAAGGATCAATTTCAAGTTCGGTTGTAGTGTCTAGCATCTTGCCAATGTTACCTGTCCACTTGTTGTTAGACAAGGTCTTCCCATCCAGTGCTGTGATCAAGTGTCGCAGGGGTAACTCGTTAGTGTGGAGGGCACAAACCAACCAGATCAGCTTACGGCAAAGCTTGACCTCTACCCAATGCATGGAACCACCGTCCCAGCCAGTGTTAACATTTGTAGAATCACCTCCAATGGCCTGCAGGCTTTTATCAATGCCCTTCTTCTTCATGAAATCTACAAGATTATCAGCAATAACTTCAGCAGGTTTTTTTCTCGTTGAGCCTTTCTCAGGAGTGAAGTGGTAGAGATATCTTCCACCTGGTTCACTGCACACAGAATAATGCTCTTCTTTGATGATGCTGGGGAGCTGACGATCTGAATTGTCTGCTTTCAGCATAACTTTAGTTGTATCTTGACGGCCGTCAAAGAAGATGCAGTCAGTTTCACCCTTCTTACAAAGATCATCAAATTCCTGATCCAGGGATCTCATAACTTTTTCTTGGGCCCTCTTGACTTTATTGTGATCAACTACAAGTCTCTTGTCTTCTTCAGTGATCAAGCCAGGATCCATAAAGGCAGCAGTGGTGATGGCAGCTGTGGCACGCAGGCCAACACCATATCTGATGCTATGCATAGCAACATTAGGTATTTCTAATGTGTTGTAATCTGACTTTTTATTGGAAGTTGAAGACGTGCTTGGTATTTCTAATGTCAATTCATAACTTCCATCCTTTCCATCTTGAGCATCAGCTATTTGTTCTTCATTTTCATCATCAGAGAAAATTATTTCATTTGATGGCATTGAAACATCCTGCTTACTTGTCTGCTTATATTCAGCAAGCCTTCTTCTTTCGTCTTCTTGCCGCTTCTGCTTCTTGACTTGTCTGTTGTGCTCAGGTTGATCTGGCAAGCCAATCTGATGTGGTCCAATAGAACCAGACTTGTCTCTCTGACCTTTAATGAAAGCAAGTTCCTTCACAGGGATCTTCATCTCCGTAGGGCAGGGGTGGGCACCCTTTTTAAGTGAGCGTGCGAAAATCGTCAAATCTTTGATGCAAAATTTTCTCACGTGCCAACCGAAATTTTGGGGAACATATTATTATTTGGTGCCTTTTAAGTATTGGGAGAACCTTTTCAAATAATCAAAAATTACACTGGAGCGGTAAAATCAAAGAATATTGTAAGAGTGATTATTGTAAGTCATGTAAGATTGAATAAATGTAAAATTTAGTGACGGAATTTTTACTTGAAGGTCGTTCTACCCTGTTGATAGCGTGGATATTTTTTATTAGCCTTTAAGTGTAATTATAGCTGCCATATACAGCCACACAATTTAAAAACGCAATTTTTAACATCAGCAAAAGAGTAAACAATAATTCTGATTTTTTTTTGTTTTTTATATATCAGATCAATCAGCCATAAGTTTTTTCAAGTTTTCCAAATACATTACAGTGCCCAATCTCATAATCGTTTTACTTGACTAAAGCACAATGAAAGAAAATAAAATTAAAGATATTCTTTTATTGATTCTTAATCCCTTATGAATAATACATAAAAATTACAGAGAAAATAAAATGTTATTTTACCTACATAATATATTAAACAGAAGTTAATCTTTACCATTTTTTAGCAGAAAACATTAAGTTAAAATATAAAACTCAGCGAAGAATTTGGATATTTATTTATTTAATTTTTTTTAAGGTGAGCCCGGGGAATCGCGTGCCGGAAAAAAGTCGTTGGCGTGCCAAGGGTTTCCCACCCCTGCCCTAGGGCATGTACAGTTAATGTGAGTTTCGTTTTTGCAACCAGCATCTGCAAGGCAGCCAAATTCAGAGCAGAGAACAATTTTACACTTGCAACTGAGGATGTCAAAAAGCTTGTCAAGTTTTGCAATGAAAGCCTCTTTGACATGTAGCTTTCCTCTCCCAAGAGATATGTTTTTGGCCTGCTCCCAGCTCTCTTGGATCTTGTTTAAGATTGTGACTCGTGAATTTACAACGGGGGCTACAAAAGAACTGTTTGCTCGTTCCCACTTTTCAAGCACTTTAGGGTAAATGTCCTTTGCAAGACTGGCTGCTGGGTAGTTTCTCACATCCTCACCACTTTGTTCTCTTAGCAGTAGCCCATATTTCAGAACGTCTCGCAGAGTTGGGAGTTCAGAGGGCAAAACTCTCTACCAGTTCCAATTAGGTTGCTCATATGTGTGAATGTCCCAGTCTTGTCCTCCTTTTAGAAGCCATTGTAGGTCAATTCCCACTGGTTAGGATGGTAGCACTGACGGACAAGTAATCTTCAGCACACTGATGGAATATGTTTCAACCTGTGAAATAAGCAAAAACAGCAGTGCATTATATATACAGCATATATAATTATTAATATAATAATTATTATATAATTCCACAAAAAAGTCAAAAAAGTCACTATTTTTATGTAGCTACTTACCAAGCAAAACTAAATTATATTAAATTAACAAAAATATCTTTAGAATTCCTAAGTCATGCTGCAACTTTTTAGCACCCCTCATATTTGGAATTTGAAAGCTGAAAAATTCGACACACCCTATATGTTACAGGGTTGTTGTAAAAGATATTGAAGGCATTTGGAATGAAATTTTCTTTTCCTACGATTAACACCAAAGGTCAGTCGACTAATAGAAGAAGCCTCAAAATTGAACAAGGTGCCGTTACATCGAAGAAATGAAAGTTTTGCCTTAAAAGTAGTTCAGTATGATGAAATGTTTGATATATCTTCTTGTGGATGCTATGATAAGGGAAATGATAGGAAATCTTGCAGGTGTAAGGATAAAATACCAATGGCAGAATGGGAGTCTTTTGTGGGTCAAAAACAAAGAAAAAATCAGTTAGGACCAATTGATCGCATAGCTAGTTCAACAAAGAAGAGATCTTTAGCAAGAGCCCAACAAGCACAAAACCGTCAACTAAAAGCACAAGAAGAAATGACTGAAGCCACCAATGTTTTACTATCGGAATTTATAGAAAATACCGAAGAAGACATGGATGGAGCCATAAAACTGGTATTGGTGGAGCCATAAAACTGGTTGAAATTCATCTTAACAGACCAGTGCAGTGGTTGGTGTGCCTCTTGCATTTGAATGAGCTGCCTTTTATGCACGTGTACAAAGCCATTGATGGTAAAACAACAGGTCCAAATACTTT